>RXPK01000202.1:414994-778799 GCA_004143645.1 Protaetia brevitarsis | reverse complement strand
CATTATATACATATTCCCTTCTATGGAGCATTGGACATGTTTCAGTTAGAAGAAGAAAAATATAACAGTTTAAACGCATTGTTTAATTTAATTTTCCAAAGCGTGTTACCTACATAATGTTACAAGTTTGTTTAATATTTTGAAATTATTTAATTTACATATAGTTTTGTAATAAGGGCAAATATATCATACTGAAATAAGTTCTCCATTCCCCGATTGACCTTATTATGTTTGATAAACACAATATCGGATTTCTTTAACACTATTTTGTTTTGGGCTAACATAAAAATTTTACATCAAATTTTTGTGGATTAAACACCATTTTCTCAGTGCCTTCAAAATTATATTAGGTATATATACCACAAATTATAAATTACAAATCTCAGCGTCGGTGATTTTTGCAGCAGAATTTCATTACCTGAATTTGCAGTGATATGTAAAATTACTTCAATTCAATGAATGCATGAACATAAGATATCTTATTTTAACGTCAAACAAATAGAAATATCAGCCTTGTTTTAAATGCTACACAACTACAGATACAATTTTACATTACAAAGCAAATTCACTTCCTGCAGGTTCAAAAGTTTGCCAACGTTTTTACAGTAAAATTACATTGTTGTGTACAACGTAGCAGTTTAAAAAACAATCACTGTCATTTAAGACCAAAACATGCAAATAAATTTATCATCACCTAGCTTTATGTGACGCTTAGTAGGCTCATTAACTCCTTTTAATTCACTGTCGCCCCATAAAACATATAAAAAAGATCGTAAACACCCTGCATGCGTTGGTATCACGAACACCTATGAAAGTCATATTTGCATTCGAATGGGATTCATAAAGAAACATTTATCTGGCAATATTTGTATTGCATTCGATTGCCGGCGGTGCTGAATCATTACGCGTCGAAATTTCCTCGCGCAGGGCGGAGATTAGACGCCTCGTCGAAGACAACACAATTGGAATCAGTACAAACAGACTAAAATAAGTGATAGGCGATAATTTCGTTCCAGCGAAGTGGTGTCAAAAGCGACAGATGTTATGAAAAGGGTAACTCAACAGCTTTCCGTACTTTGAATCGAGAGCGACTACCATAGGCAATTTCTGCCACGCAACACAAGGAAAGGATGTGTCGTCTGTGTGAAAATTTAGTCGGCAAATGTAATGGAAAAAGGCGAAAATCGCTATTTCATAGTATTTATATATACAGTGTGAGTCTGTAATCTGGAATAAATTCAGTAAGCCGAAGACAGTATTTTTTTCCGGAAATATGCTCGGACCCGTCGATTAGTTTTTAAATTGCGCACTTTTTCATCTGAGAAAATTTATTACAGCATGTCCCAAAATTGAGATATGACGTCATCGACAATTTTTTTAATGGTAGCCCTAATTTTTTATAAACTATTCTTTAAAGGTTATATCAAATTAACATGCGTACCAAATTTCAAGTTTTTATTCCTTGTCATTAAAAAGATATTAACGAATAACTAATTCGAAAAATGAAGAAATATGATTCAAATTATTTTTATGAAGTTTAAAAATGGCACGTCAAAGGGTTTTTGTTTATCATTTTTTTGTCAAACGAGGTTGACGTCTTATCACAATGTCAAAAAACAAGGTAATAAAAATAAGTAAGAAGTGAAGCTAGTGTTCGACTCGTATTGAGCGAGGACACTTATTAGTTTGTCGTTTCGTGAGAAACACCGTTTGTTGAAAAACCGACCATAATGCCGTATTTAACTGAAACCCATAAAATTGAAATTTTAATGATGATTGGCTACGGAGATAGGACAAGAACACAAAATGAAGTTACTTATTTATTCAGAGAGTAGTATCCTGATTTACCACCTATATCTCAAAGTACCGTAAACAAGATTGAAAAACAGTTTCGGGAAAACGGGCATTTAAGGAAAACAAATAATCATCGTCAGAGTGCGCTCAATGAAGAAGTAAAACTTAATATACGTCTTTCTGTTCGAGAAAATTCTTATAGCTCCAGTAGGCTGATAGGTAGGGAACTCGAAATTAGCCTGTCTTCGGTGGCAAGAACTCTTAAAGCGCACAAATTTTATCCCTATAAATTGACAATCCTCCAGGAACTCACCGAAGATGATCCGGATCGACGACTTCAGTTTTGCAAACAAATGATGGATCTACTAGACAGATATGTTGTAAACATAGAAAACGTTCTATTTTCTGACGAATCAACGTTTATGTTAAACGGTGAGGTAAATCGTCAAAACTGTCGTTATTGGCCTGACAACAACCCACGATGGATGAGGGAGGCCACACTCAACATACCAGAAAAAGTTCAATGTTTGGGGCAGGCATTGTGTTGGTGATCGAGTAATAGTGACCAATTTTCCTTCCATAGAATATCTCAATGGGGGCGAGATATTTAGAATTCTTGCCGGGAGAACTAGTTTCCGAATTTGGCTTACTCTATTCCCTGATCCGCTTGAAGCTGATGTCCAGATAGAAAATCTGTTCCAACAAGACGTGCGCGCTCCTCATTTTGCAAGACCTGTTCCGTGAGTATCTAGATTGATGTGTTTCCAGACAGATGGTTTGGTAGAAGAGGACCTTTTGAATGGCCACCCAGGTCTCCAGATTTAACACCAATGGACTGTTCTTATGGGGGTACTTGAAAGGCAAAGTTTTAAACCAAACGAAATATTGAGGTGTTGAAGGAACGAATAAGACAGGAGTGTAGTAATTTCGCTGAAGTAATTAGAAATGTTCAAAACGAGTTTCGGTTCCGTTTAGGGTATTTATCAGGAAATACATGGATAACATTTTGAACATTTATTGTAGAAGAGATATGATTGAGGTTAAATCAGATTTCTTCATTTTTCGAATTTAGTTATTGTTAAATATCTCTTTAAATGACAAGTAATAAAAACTTGGAAATTTGGTACGCATAATTTAATTTGATATTCCCTTTAAGAATAGTAATAAAAAAAATTAGGGCTACCATTAAAAAATTTTAAATTGTCGATGACGTCATATCTCAAATTTGGGACACGCGTGTATAAAATTTTTTCTAGATGAAAAAGTTGGCAATTTAAAATACTAATCGGGTGTCCGAGCATATTTCCGGAAAAAATACTGTTCGCCTTTAACTGAATTTATTCCAGATTACAAACTCACACTGTATACATATTCGTATTGTATAGTATTTTCCTTGGATAGAAAATTATTTTTTTTTGCTTACTTAAGGATTATTTCAAGATTCATTATTGTGCGTCTTTCATTAAGGTCAAAAGCAAAACCAGCTGAGGAAAATTCATTAAGGAAACCTTTCATTTCATCATTTAGGGATTGGAAACGATTGAACTCGAGCAGTCATCTATAAAACCTTACATCAAATTCATCTGACCATTCCTTTATTACTCTTGCCATATATTTCCGACGAGCCCTTTAAAATAATAACTGTCACCTTTTACGTTTACAAGATCACTAGTTTATCTCTTTGGGCATTGGCGATTTCCTTATACTTCTGCCCATTTAAAAGGCTCTTGCATAAATATTTTTTCTAATTCTCCATGCGAATCCGAAAAGTCCTTTCGCTTTCTTTTCTTCATTTAATTTCTCATCATTTTAGTTTTGTTACCCTCTCCATGTGCGCACTTTTTTCCAACCATATCCTTTGTATTTGTTGCTATCATAGTCTTTTCGGGCTTTCTTCCAAGCTTAGCCAATGCTCTTGACTTTGCCTTTGAGTATGGATTTGAGCGCCATGCATAAATAACAAAAATCCTGTGACGCAAAAGTGAAAAGGCATTGTTATAGGAAATTAAGCTAATAAAAGCGGAAGCACTTGGCGCTCTCTGGTGGAGAGATAGCAGAAAGATCTCAAACAGCAGTGGTATAACTAGCTCCTTCTGATGCAAAAGTTAGGTTCCGATGAAATACTGCGATCAAGAAATATTGAACAAGGATCCGAATGGTAAGAGATGGAAAAGCAAAGAAAAGTCTTGGATAGAAGGTATTCCTATCAAACGGTGATTTCACAAATTTTGACTTCATGTCTGCAGACTTTGCTGCTCGATTCTAAGTTCTGCAACACAGCTCAAAAAGAGGATGGACAGAAAGAGATTCATTTGGATAATCTATTCAGTGCATTACACAAACATCATTACCACATCCAAAAACGCCACTCAAGAAACTGGAATAATGTATTAGATTAGTTTGGAATATTTTATTTTCCTATTAGTAACAATTAGATGCTGAATAAACAACAAACACCAAAATTAAAGTATACTACAGAAAAGCTTTATGTTTTTACATTGAAAGTTGTAGAGGAGGTATTGAAATAAGAAAATATTTCCTATATATCACAGTTTTAGAGTAATTATCGTATGTTTTCATTGGTAGGTAGTTTAAAGTATTACCAACATGGAAAAAAAAGTATTTGCACTGCATTGCTGCATGCTGTGCATTACCTCTCCGGGTACAAAGTAGCTTAGAGCTGCCCTACTTGTTTTTTTCTCTTCTCAGTGACAAAAATATTGTTCTGAGCAATTAAATGCATTTTAAACAATAATTTTTTAGAGCTAAAGATTTTTTACGAACAGCGTTACTTATTTTATATCATTTATTTTGATTAACTGTTATAAAATATAAGCATTATTATGAATCAGATAGAATATGACGTTCACACCTCACTTCAGTTTTGTGCGTTAAGCTACGAGTTACTTACTACGAATGACATAACCTGGCGACTAAATGAGTTTGACGTGAACAGTTCGTAACTTAACGCAGAAAACTGAAATGAGGTGAATCAACCGGTAAATGGAAAGCAGCTATTGTGTCAGGAGCTGTCAGTGCATACGTCACCGAAAATGTTACGCCTCCGTAAAACGTATGTGTCAATATTACATTTTTGTTAATTTTGCAGTAAAAAATCAGCAATTGCAAGTAGAGACTCCAAATTTGCAGTGTTATGAATGTAGATATTACTATAAGAAACGGTAAGCACACTTTACATTATAACATACAGGGTGTTCAAAATTGAGGAACAAAGTGACATATTTTCAAATGCAGAAAACTCATTTTTTTTAATAGAACATCCTGATATTTAATTCGAAATTAGGAGTAAATATATCATCCCTATCACTTATATGAGCTTTCCCTATACCTATCTTTAATAGATTTTAAGATACGACTTTAGTTAAACACTAAGTAGCCCTATCTTTAAATGTTTGAGCTGGCTTAAAATGGATTCACGTCAAATTCATGTTTTTTTTTGATTGATAACCTACAAGAATGTCTGTTCGAATAGTCATTTCTATATAATATTGCGTTGTTCCGAAAGTGTAATTACAGTGATATACATAAACACTTTGGTTAGTCAATGAATTTGACATTAATTCCATTCAGAGCCAGCTACAACACGCAAAGATAGGGTTTATTTAGTCTGTTTAACAAAAAGTCGTTTCATATCTCAAAATCTATTAAAAGATAGGTATAGGGAATGCTGATATAAAGTGATAGGGGATGATATTTCCTTCCTAATTTCGAATTAAAAATACAGGATGTTCTATTTTTAAAAAAAATGAGTTTTCTGCCTTTGAAAATATGTCACTTTGTTCCTCAATTTTTGAAACACCCTGTATTTTATAATGTAAAGTGTGCTTACCGTTTCCTAGAGTTATATCTACATTCATAACTATACAAATTTGGAGTCTCACTTGCGTATTAACCGAGATATTAATTTCTCAATGATGCAATGATTATGACATAAAAAAGAAAAACTTTAAATAACTTCAAAAACGGCAACATGTAGCTATAGGAATAGCTAATGAAAACTGACGTATTTATAGTTGTAGAATCAAAAATGAATAAAAATTATATCATTCTATTTAAAATAACAAAGTTGACATCCATTTCCGGTCAACCGGAAGTGATATTTTGGTTAAGGTATTTTACATTTGTAGTTCCAATCGAACAGATACTGGTGCTAAAATCTCAAAATAAGTAAATAATAGAACATGATAAACTTTTAATGAACCAGTACGTGGAATGCCCTGTATTTCTTCCGATTTTATATTGTGACGCATCTTTAAAGATAATAAAGAATTAAAAACCTTCTTACGCAAAGGAAGTTAATATTATTGCTAAATTGTAAACGCAATTAGATTTGCTATATTCTTTCATTAAGTACTTCTGTTAGTTTAAAGATTAAGCCGCCAGATGGCAAACGCGCCTCGATTAACTTTTTCATAAACGCAACATTGCTGTTAGATGAGAATCAAATGGCAAACATGCTTAATACTCACATCTTTCCGGCGACCGGCGCGTTCGTTCACTCGGACTTCTAACGATTACAAACTAACGACCATAACATAACTACGAGCCAGAGAACCAGTTCCGCGAGAAGAAAACGGGTACTACCTGACCAGGTTGACGGCCAAAGCCGCGTTCACACGTGAGCGATCGCTGCGACCTCCAGAGAACCGTCGACGAGCCGGCTCATGCATATAAAGAAGCAAAAAGAAAAAAAATACGGCCCAGAGGAGAATGCGTGGTAGACGAAGCCGAACAGCCGAAGAAATTGAGAGTGCGGCCTACTAAAATGTCCGAAACTCGTGCTGGTTTTTCTTAAATTGAAAGTGATTTCGATTGTAGGTGACGATATGTAGCTCAGATTGTTGCAATATAGGAATATTTTAGTTAATGCTGTAGCAATCATTGTATTTGTAGCAATCATTTAGGATTTAGTATCGTCAAATAGAGTAGTTTGTAAGAAGACAAAAAACAATAACGCATTACTAATGACTAGAGACCGGATTATATGCAAAGTGCATATATTTTATTTTTTGCATATCTTTAATTATAATCTATATGTAGATATATTACACTAATTATTGAAGTTAATTAGCGCTAATTAGTAATTGCATATATTGCATATTTAGGCATTTCTATGCAAATTTTTACAAAAGTTGCATATATTGCAATATTAAGCTTTTTTCTTATCCTTTCTATTAGTAAAAATTCCTAGTAATCCTAATGTAGATCGACAACCGACAATTCTCAGAACGATAAATATTTTACATTGGTTCTCTATTACTTTTTTCCAGAACTGCACGTGTTTAATTTCGCCTAGCAGAAGGGATGTGGTAAATACGTTTATTATTATTAATTCCAATAAAACTATTCATTCATGAATATTCTTGAGCGAAACAGCATTGTAATTGTGTTACGTTTTTAATATTGTGCGTTACATACAATGAGTATAGCGAACAAAATTTCTTGTATGGATTGGCATATCCTAAATCTGGTAAGGATGACGACAAAATATTTTTGTCGAGCCTGCAGTATACTGGTAAGTTTTGATTTTACTAAAAAGTTTTACAATTGTTTTTAAATTCTTTAACTTTTGATATAAAATGACAATTGTTGTTGTAGGTGTCTTCTAAGAGAAAATATCTGATTGATCAACACGCTAAAACTCCATCACATATTGGAATATGTGAAAAACTAAAGCGATCCGTATGTGTGCAGCAATCTATACGTCAATGTGTAGCATCAACTTCACGAAACTCAGAACAAGAAGAATATAATACGGATCTGTGTAACGCATTAATTTCGTCTAAACATACCTTAGCAAGATTAAACAATGTTTATTTGAAATTCATTTCTCAAAAAATGTTGCAAACATAATATATCTGACGAAAGTACCTTACGAAAAAATTATGTCACATCTTGTTACCAGCAAACAATAGCAGAAATTCAACAATTGGTAGGGAATAATTTTTCTTTATATCATGGTAGATGAAAGTACGGATAAGTGTGGCCGTTATATTGCCGATTTGTTAATAGGAATTCTTCATGAAGATATTGTAGGTAAGTCATATTTAATTTATTGTAAAGAACTTATAAAAAACAAATAATGTGACAATTGTCCAATTCGTTCAAGAAGGTTTTTCAAATTTCTTTTTACCTGGAAGTATACCTTGTGAAAAAAATTTACTAATGTTGTGCGACGCTGCACCATACATGATAAAGGCCGCGCAAAATTTAAAATTTTTTTATAGTAACATTATTCATACCACTTGTTTAGCTCATGGGTTCAATCGTGTAGCCGAAGACATTAGGAATCAATTCCCTTTGATTAATGATTTAATTAGCAATGTCAAAAAAGTATTTTTAAAAGCACTTTTACGAATCAAATTTTATAAGGAGCGACTTTCCGGTGCCTCCTGAACCGATTATTACGAGATGGTGTACATGGTTAGAGGCTGCAATTGTTTTCGCCCATAATTTTGAAGGAATAAGAAATGTAATTCTTGAAATCACTGCTGACTGCATTGTTCTAAAAAACTAAAAAGATAGTAAGATCAACAGAATTGCTACAAAACCTTTTGTATATTAAGTCAAATTATAGCTTTGTTTCAAGTTCCATTCGTAAACTAGAAACGCAAGGGATGTCGCTCTCGGAATCAGTCGAAATAGTAACTGGATTTAATATGCTATGTAAGAAGGTTAAGAGTACAATAGGTAATTCTATATACGATAAATTTAAAAAAGTGATAAATAAAAATGCGGGATATTTGAAATTGAAGAAAGTTAAGAAAATTTTGGAAGGTGAAACAGTAACCGATTTCGACTCTAATTTTAGTTTAGAATGTATTGCAAAGTTAAAAAATGCACCAATTACATCTGTGGATGTTGAAAGAAGCTCTTCTATTTCGAAACATATGTATTCTAATAGAAGACAAAACTTTCTTTTAGACAATTTTGAAAAACATTTAATTATAAATTGTTTTAGAAATATGTCGTGAAAAAAAATTGTGCAATAAAGTTAATGTTTAAATTTCTGCTCTTATTTATTTTATGTAAAAATTTTGCATATTGTCGCAATTTTTTCGCATATATGCCCCAGCTTTATGCATATTTTCTCAAAAATCGATGCATATGTATACGCATATATTTCAGTTTTTCTTTGCATATAATCCGGTCTCTACTAATGACGTTATAAATTTTATTACTATATCAGATCACAAAACAAGGAACTTTGTGAACTTCAAATTGCAGGTTTCAATGAAACTTTATCAGCTTTTGTAGAGCCCATGGAAGGCTACCCAGGAACACTCTCTGTTGCTACTTCAACTTCAACTTGAGGGGGTACGATTTGACTTTGAAATTCGACCTGTATTTCGTTTATCCAAAATAATTCTTAAACGGTGAGAAATAGAAAAAAGTTTGAATGCGCAACATTTATTTAACAACGTTTATGTCGCCTTTTCAACCGGGATAGCTATTCATATAGAGGATGTTAAATTTTCATCAAAAACAGTACCAACAACGGCGACACCCATCCATCAACACGTTCCGTAGATTGGATCAGCGACATCGAGAAACTGGCACGTTTTAATATAACAGCGGTAGACCTAGAGAGCATCGAATAGTTCAATTAGAAGAACAAATATTGGATGGTGTTTAGGAAGATCTGATGTCCAGCACCAGACAAATAGCTCGGGAACTAAATATTCCTAGCAAAACAACAGTGTACTCAGTATCATCTAAGAATCTTTTGCGTCCGTTTCATGCAAGAAAAGTGCAATCATTGTATGTGAACGATAATGTGCACAGAAGAATGTTTTGTAATAGTAGTTTAGAAAGGATTCATAATTCTTTAATAAAATCCAATAATAAAAGAATCCAACTTTCTATTGCATATTTTCTGGAGCGATGAATGCTTGTTTATGAGAGATGGAGTTTTCAATAGCCATAACTTTCATTTTTGGGCGAATGAGAATCCTAAGGCCGTTAAGGAAATTGGACAGATCAGAGAAGATTTTTCGTAAATGTCTGGTTTGGAATTTTAAATCTCGCAGTTGTTGGACCAATATTTCTTAAGAATCGTCTAAATGGGATTGAGTACGCTAACGTTTTAGAAGAAGTACTGGATAATAGTCCATTGAATCTCACACACAACATTTTATACATGCCTGACGGTGCGCCTGCTCACAATGCCAGAATTTTGAGGGATTGGTTAAACGAACGCCAGCAAGATCTCTCGATCGGTGATAGGCTAACTTGGACTTTTCGTTTGGGTTTTTTAAAGGAAAAAGTCTATGCAACGCCTCAAACTAACGAACAGGATATAATTAATAAAATTACGGTAGCAGTTCGACTAATCACCCCCGATATGTTGGAACGCATTTTGAATTCGCTTTTTCGAAGACTACAATTTTGTCTGAAACTGATGGCTACCAATTTGAACGGTTATTATAAAGAAAAAACTTTTATCTATCTTAACATATTTTTTTTTTTGCTAATTTGCGTATTTACCTAATTCATAATGAATAACTAAATGATTACTGCCACAGTAGTTATCTGATTAGGTGTTGCCAAATTTACATTTCTTTTGAGCTGCTCGTGTGACTTGAGAAAGCACTGTACAACTTTTCTCAATTAAGATTATCGACTCAGAATTAAACAGATATGTGTCCTACGTGGCGTTTGTCTGCATTTTTCTGGCCACCGTGTATAAGACGATCTTCTCAAAAGGTGTATTGTTTCTCGTGCTGCGTAAAATTAGAGTCTGGTGCAATGACACTAACCAATATAGTTGTTAACATGTTACTTGCGACATAATATACACACATCGTGGAGGATGTAATCTGCTGCAAACTATGTTAAAATGTTCCGTTTCAACAATGCTTTCTGCCAAGATTAAATCGACTATCACCATTTGCTAACAGTCACGCAGTATATTGCTGAACATCTGAATAAGCAAAAGCAAGTTGATGTGATTTATACTGACTTCTCCAGCGCATTTGATACAATAGACCACATACAGCTTCACAAGCTTAGCTGTTTGGGTATGAGCCCCAGCTTTAACAGATTGCTATCGTCCTACTCACAGAATAGAATCAGTTATGTGTATGTTAATGGCTACAGTTCTTATGAATTTACTTTGACATCCGGCGTATCCCAAAGCTCTAATTTGGGTCCCCTGCTTTTCATAGCTTACATTAATGATTTACTTAACATGCTGCAATGTCCGGTATTAGCGTATGCGGATGATATAATTGTATGGGGTGATTGAATCTCCGCAGGATATTGCTTTTTACAGCAGAATTTGGATGCTTTGTCTGGATGGTGGCACCGCCAACTCTGCTGAGATCAATGTGAGCAAATGCTGTACAGCGTCATATTCCAGAAGCCGTAATGTGATCAATTCACTGTATATGATTGGTGATAAATCTGTTGAAAAATGCACAACCTTCAAGTATCTAGGTGTATGATTTGACTCTTGCCTCACCTTTATACCACACATTCAGTATATATGTTCACGAGCAATGAAGAACTTAGGCTTTGTAATGCGATCGGTAAAGCATTGCAATGATTGTAGCACTTTGAAGGCACTATTCTTTGCTTTTGTTGTTAGCTCGTTGGAATACGCATCTGCTGTATGGTCACCTTATTATTTGTGCCATGAACTTGCTATTGAACGGATACAGCGAAAATTTTTAAAGTTTTTGTGTTTCAAAATTAATGGTGCTTACCCTCCAAGAGGCATTGATTATAATACCCTTCTTGAAAGGCGTAGTTTGCGATCCTTGGCTGATCGCCGCAAAGATCATGCAGCGAACTTTATTATAAATATCATCTTAATTGATGATGTGAACTTCCATGTCCCTCGTCCATCAGTACGCTTTTCTACTACTGTACTTGTCCTATCATTGGCTACTACTAATATGTGTAGAAATGCACTTGTACATCGTATGTTAAGAATTGCTAATTCACATTTTGCGGACGTTTTTCATTAGTTGTTTTTTTAAAGTTCTGCTTCTTTATATCAATTATATTCCTGATTAACGTTTGCAATATGTAATTGATTTGGTTTTGTACTTGTTTTGCAATGGCGCTAATGTTACTTTTTATCTTATATTACGTGTTGTAACTAATTTTGTCTTTATTTACCCTGTAGTTGTTTATCGTGGGTATAAGATTATAATTATTTTATTATTATTAAAACTGTTATAAATTTCAGGATACTCCGCAGAAATGATAAAAATCGCGGAAGCAGAAGAAAAATGTGTAGTGTCATCATGGTACGCCTTGCAGTCTATAAAGTTTATGAAAATCGGATTCGAGTATTTCGGGTTTCCCTTGTTAGAGTGTAATTGACATCAACATGTTTATGATTACTATTTTCAATGAAATCGTGATTGCACGTTGTAGTAATTCATATGTTCTCCGAAATCAAGGCTATATCCCATCACTGACTCATAAACGCCCAGTAGAAAACAGATACATGTCTGTTAGTATTTGCATGAATGCGGTTGAACCTGAAACTACTTATGCATTTATCCGTTGAGCCTGTTTAATTAATCCAAACTGTGCTACATACAACACATAATTTGTTATTACATTATCATGTTTGCCGGCAACAATTGCAACGTTATTCGGTGGTGTAGTAATGAAATATACACATCCACAACTCAATGTAATTAATATCGCGGTATAATTTGCAAATTAACAGAAAGGATACGTACGCCGAACGCTTACAAACTAACTTTTAGGAAGATGAAAATTAATTACGTTACCGGAAGCTTAACGATTAACTTGTGTGAAGCAGCGTGTTTGGAACATGTGACCCTGGATTAAAGGAACTCACCTGTAAAAGAAAATGTCTGAGTTAAAGATTATCGGTACAAGAGCTTACTATCTGTATATACACATATTATACTTGCAAGTGGGCTAGTGGAAAATGTATGAATAGAATTTAATTTGAATATTTGCATACGTGTAATGTTCTAGTACTCTAATTATTATTTGCGATTTAACTTAGTCTAGGGCTTGTAATTTACGTTTGTAATATTGTAGGTAAAACTTAAATAAAATTCATAGTGTTCTTTACAAAGGATTCATATACTACAGAATAAATAAATAAACACAATTCGATATTGTCCGTTTCGATTCGCATATAGTAAATATCTTTTCTTTTATAGGCTACATATTTCGGCATCTATGTGCCATAGTCAGGTTTTGTAGAATGTTAAAATGCGAAAATTAATTAATAGTGTTATACAATGAAATTTTAAAAAAAGTTATTGTTTAAATTATTTAACATTACATAAATTTAGCACTGTATATATAATTTAATATATGATACTTAATTAGTAAAACGTAAATGCAGGTTTATTTCCGTTATATGGCACGAAATATGGTGGGCCAATATTGTAAGTTTGCGGGAGGACTATTTACGGTACCTCCTTTCAAAATTATTTTCATATTATAGAGGGTGTTTCAAAAGTCTTAAAAGTATTAAAGCTGTTTTATTAAAGAAATCCCCTATACAGGTTGGGCCACTACATTCTCGTCAGTTTATATACGAAAAGTGGTAACATATTTTCATTTTTTTTGGTTAAGGATTATACAGGTTCAAAAGGACCACATTTTAAAATTATTTTGAAGTATACAGGGTGACTCAAAGAAAAGTAACACACCAAAGTTTGGAAAAATTAAATGGAACACCCTGTATATTATGACATATTTTGATAGTACAGACTAAATAAAGGCAAGTTGGTTTCTTATATATAACTCAACTCGTTTACGAGATAATTAACTATTAATCAAAATGTAGACCAAAATTTAAAGGGCATGCTTCTCATGCATATTTAAGCTAGATATTTTAAACTGTATTTATTTTTTAACTAATGCATTAGACTTGATAATAAAATAAAAGTAATGCAAAAAATTATACAGGGTGAACAAAAACATACTTTTAATTTTCGCTATCTTTAAAGGCAAGTAACTTTCCTATTTTAAACAGAACATCCTGTATTTATTACCTTTTTTAGATTCTAATTTTAACAGTCCTTAAGGTTGCATTAATGCTTCCTATACCTATCTGTTATAGTTTCTTAGTAAATTAGAATTTTCTATTTCAAATATTAATTCTTATCCATTCTTTTTTCAAAAGTAGGCTTAGGTAAAAGTATGGCTATTATTCATTATACACAAAAGTCATTTGACAATAACAGAACTTGTAGGTTGCGCATCATTGTTGTTCGTAGTTATTTAAAAAGCATTTTAATTATTTACAATGAGGAATTACCCACAAGCAGAAAGAATTGATATGATTTTAATAATTGGAGAGTGTGAAGAAAATTGTTTGCTAGCATGAGGGATTTATGCGCAAAAATATCCTAACAGACGCCATCTCGATAAGCGTTCTTTAGAAAATTTGCTGCAAGTATTCCGAAGGTCAGGAAGTGTGTGTTATACGAAAACAGAACGACAAAAACCGATTACCGGAAATGAAGGAAATAATATTTTAGTTATCGAATCTCTTGCTGAAAATTCGCATACAAGCCAGCGAAAAATAAATGAAGCTAACAGGGATAAGCAGAGGGAGCATCAGAAGAATTATAAAGATGAACAAATTTTACCCATACCACATACAACTGCATCAAGAACTTTTGGAAGTAGATTATAATCGGCGACTTGAATTTTGTTTATGGGTTCTAGAAAAGTTGGGAGATGACGAAAATTTTCTCGATTATGTGTTATTTTCGGATGAGTTAACTTTTCATAACAACGGATTAGTTAATAGGCAACATCTTCATTATTACAGCGACGAGAATCCGAATTTCTTTAGAACCTTAAATCGTCAACATCGATGGTCTGTTAATGTGTGGGGCGGAATAGTTGGAAAGCACGTGATAGGGTCATAGTTTTTTGATGGTCACTTGAATGGTGCCATGTTTCTACAATTTATAAAATATAACTTAACAATATTTTTGGAAAATATACCTATTAATATTCGACAAGACTTTGGTTGCAATTAGACGGTGCTCCTGCGCACTTTCAAATAAGCGTTCGGGAGGAATTAGATAGGCAGTATCCCAGCAGATGGATAGGCCACGGAGGTCCACAAAATTGGCCAGCAAGATTTCCAAATCTAACGAGCCCAGATTTTTTTTATGGGGATATATTAGAGATTTTGTTCATGACATACCACCAATCACACCCGACAATATGAAAGAGCGAATAAGAATGGCGTTTCGATCCATAACACCAAATGTTTTGAGTAATGTTAAAGACTCATTTCAAGAAAGAGTACGCCTCTGCATTGAAAACGTTGGCTATCATTTTCAACACTTCTTAAAACAGTAGCAGTTTTTAACATATCAGTTTATCCGTTTTAATAAAGTACATTTCTGAGGTTTACTTAGTTATTACTTTTAATTAGTATGTAGGAAAAGCTAGCTAAAGAGTTAAGCTGATAATTATCGTCTATTTATGTTAAATAAAATAACAGCAGTTTTGTCCAAGCCTACTCCAAAAAAAAAAATAATGGCTAGGAATTAATATTTGACAAAGAAAATTATTAATTACTAAAAAACTATAACAGATAGGTATAGGACGCATTAATACAATCTTAAAGACCGTTAAAATTAGAATCTAAAACAGGTGATAAATAAAGGGTGTTCCATTTAAAATAAGAAAGTTACTTAATAATAATAATAATAACAATAGTCGTTTATTGGCGATATTATACAAATACTGGGTGTCAATGAAGTAAACAGTGCAGCTATGTAATAACTTGGTTTTAAAGATAAAGAAAATTAAAAGTATGTTTTTGTAATAAAAATTCTTCTCTTCATTAACCAAACTAAATCAATTAAAATTGACCAGGTCATTTTTTTTTTTATTAAAAATAGAAAAATGCTCACAACAGATCGTGAATAATGAATTTCTAATTTCTGTAAATATAAGTTGGTTCTAGAGCATTTACTACATCAATTAATATGTAATAGAATGCAATATTTTTAAATAAGTACAATTAAACAACCAAACTACATTTAGGTTACATTAACGAATCCTAAGAAATATGATTCACTACTTCTATGAAATAGAAATGGATTACAAACACTGCTTTTAAACATACCACTTCGGAAAGCTGACAACTGCTCAATATAAAATAAACTGGTATTTCTACGAACTTTTTTCCCAGGTAGTTTAAAAGCAGAAGATTACTTGATTGGTGTTATTACTCAACAGTTTTAATAAGAAGTGTAAACGGACACATATTACATTTACATAACACTTAATATGCTCAATGAATTACGATTATATTTATAAGTGATGTAAGAATTTGCGAAATATATAATGTGCTAGGTGCAGAAAATATTACAAACTTCAAATCCGGTTCAACGACTTTGTTTTGTAACGCGTTTTACTGTGGTGTTATACACTGCAAAATAAGAAAGAAAGAATTGGGCTTTCAGTAGTTACAGGAAAGTCAAAAGTGTTCCACTATTTTGATTTAGCGCTTGGTAGGACTACTTACGTACGAGCAATTTTTTTATGAATTCTATAGACATTACGGTTTCAAAATTAAAAGGAGATTCAAAACTTTTCAATAGCGTCTTTCGTTAGCACCCTTATTACTACAGTGACCTGAAATTTCCGCTTTGCTACCTTATTCACGGCAACCAAGAAACGAAGCAGGTTTAGTTTGTTCTCCAACGTCGGCGTCGTCACAGCCAGCAACCTGCCGTAGGGAACTAGATCAAACAATGGAAACTTTAACTTTAAAACAGCTTCGAAATTTTAATTATTTGTGAAAACTGTTCGCTTGGAATATATCCACTATCTATAATGCTTACTTTAATAAACTTTCTGTCGCTCCGGTATAGTGAAATTTAATCCGGGTAGGCGAAATTTCAAACATTCCTCTATTAACAGAGACAAGGTAGAGTTTTACGAACTAATAATAAGTATTTCCTGCGGCAATTCTATGATATTATGCTTGTTTTTAACTAGAAGTTTAACGTTCGTCCTGGAGAATATTAAAAGTTTGTATCGCAATATACAAGCTAGGCAACTTGATTATTAATAAATTAAAATAATGAAGTTGAATTTTGTGAAAAGCTTCTTTAAACATTCAAAAATAAATCCAATACATTAGAAATATGTATACCTGCTTTACTAACAATAAGATGTAAGGTAAAGTCAGGTAAGTGTGTAACCGGGACAAGTGTGTAGTTTGTTTATATTGATTTTTAAAATTGAAATACGGACGTCCTCTTGTTATAATACTAATGTACTAAACTTCATACAAGTTTTACAAACAAAAGTTCGCATCTCCTAACGTGTAATAACTTGAATATCTTGTGAATATATCATACCTTACTAAACAGGCATCAGTTTAGTATTACACTCTTGGCCGAACTAAAGGATAATGCTATTAATATATAAAATGCGGAACGACTACACACTTGCCCCATTTTGCTGGGTAAGTGTGTAGTATGAATAGTGTTTAAAATTTCTTTTTTTTCTAGTAAACCGTTGATAATTATAAAAAGGTGTATCTATTGAAGACTTTCAACTGAGCATACATTAGGTACTTCTATGTGTAAAATTTATCAAAATGTCTTATTATGTGAACAGTGTTACATTTTCTTCGCACTATGCAATTTTTACTACACACTTACCTGACTTTACCTTATTTTTTAGAATATATGTCTTGCCTAGAGATAAATAATTAAATATTAAATTACTTAGAATACCGGGGCTTCCATTCCGCTGTTACAAATCCTTATCCGGAGCTCCTCAAGGATCTGTGTCGGGACCACTGCTCCGTTTTCATTTTTAAAGAAAATGTTTTGCACATTTTATATTGCATACTGATGCCTTGAAAATCTTTTGGCTTGTCGACACTTTAATTGGTTGCTAAGCGCTACAGAATGATTCAAGCTCTTTATAGATGAAGTGATCGTAATTGTCTCTTATTAAATATTTACCAATGCAAGGTCATGGCTTCCAGGAGGAGACAAAGTATCATTACTTTTCCTTATAAAATAAATGGAACCACTATCGTGCGCTGCAAGCGTTTTAAAGATCTAGGCATACTTTTGGATTCCAAATTAACGTTTAATGACAATATATTGAAAATATGCATTGAAGAAATTAATAGGACAACTGTATTTAATTAAACTTAGTTCTGCTCTCTTATCAATTGTAATGTTGTCTTAAGTTACAATACTGCAATTGTGTGGAATCCAGGCTATTAATATTACATGAACATTGAGAAGGATATCAGCTTAAATTCCTAAAAAGCTTTCACTATAGTTCATCATTTGGTATTGTTACCTCCTAAGGGCCCCTATGACGATCTGTAAACGATGAGAATTTGGCATTGTTTCTCTGTGCAATCGTATCTTCATGTCCCAAATCATTTTTGTTTTTGAATTAATCACTTGAGCACTTGAAGCACATGAGCTCTAGATTTGCTGAGCTTATTAAATCTGTATCAACAATAACATTAATACCTGCTTGTAAACTTAGAGTATCAGTTAACTTTTCGATTATATTAAATATTTTTAAATCATCAGCGTACGGCAAACCAACTGTATCGAAGCAAAGGAAATAGATCATTAATGCAGATGGTGAAAAGTAGTGGTTCCAGGCTGGATCCTTGTACAACACCGGAGGAGGCTAAATAGACCGGGGAAGAAAAGCGGTTGTAAGAAACGTAACAAAGTCTATGAGATAAATAAGACGAAAGGAATGTTAAAGAATTAGATAAAAAACAAAATGCATCAAGTTTAGATACGAATAAGGCATGATTTAGAGTGTTGAAAGCCTTCGAGTAAACATCGACTTGCCTACGAGCATCTACAGCCTTGCTAATATATTGAGTGATTTCCAATAAATTCGTTAAAGTATACCTATCTTTAATGAAACCATGTTGTTAAAATGCCAGAAAGGGTTTAACTTGATTGAAAATATCATTATATAGAAGGTGATCTAAAACTTTAGCAAAATTAGATAAAATTCCAACTGGGCGATAGTTACTGATGTCATTACGGACACCGCTCTTGTAAATTGGAGAGATTCTGCTTATTTTCCACAGCCTTGGGAAACAGCAGTAAGAAAATGTGCACAGACACGGATAAAAGAGCTGGCCATCATAACCACAAGTTGTTCCTCAGATGCCTCGAAAAGGTCAATACCGAAACTCCAATTTATAAAAGGATCCGTAATGGAAATACCGCGCACAGAAGGGCGATACACACTAGAGTAGTAACGATAGGAAGATTATCAAAATGACAGTAGGTCTACTGACGAGTCACTGTGGACTAAATAGATATACGTACAACATGGTAGATGTTGCTACTTGTAGATTTTGCCAAGAGGAGGAATTAACACTAGTTCATGTGCTATGCCAATGCGACGGTCTGACGAGGACAAAGTTTCTGATAAGAACTCCACAGTTAGCAGTCACACTATGAAGCCACTCTTAAAGGATGATAAACCTAATTAAGAGGGCAAATTAGAGAGCGTCTTCTAAGAAAAAGGGAACCACAATAGATCTGACATGGTCACGGTCACACAGGTCCGTGGGGCACCCCAGCGCTAATGTAATGTAATCTAAAGGTAGATTGAATAAATTCGTCGATAGCAGACACTATCTGCTTAAACTCTCTTACAACAGCAAACTGATTTGAGAAATTTCTTTCTATCATGAATTTTTGTTTTGTTTTAGGTTGGTTGTGCGCAACGCCACGATCTTCTGATGCAGGTAATGCACGGTTTCCGAAAGCATGACATGTTGTTACAGTTATCGATACGTATTATCTGGAAACTTATGCTAACATCCAGGAAACAGGGAAATTTTTTCTCGGGATTTCGACAAACACGGTCTCTCCAGTATTCGCCAAATGTACGTGTTCAAACAGGTCCCTCTATTCACCAAAAGCGCTCGCATTCCCTTCGGTCGCATATAAATTTCAATTACCGTTCGTCTATGAATACGTGGTTAATTTAACGGATAAAATAACAATCATATAGGGGGGTATATTTCCAGGATCGTAACGAGGATTGAGTTATTTACATCGCCGGGGGTCCATTATTTACTTTTAATAGGAATTTTGGGGCTTTTATTAACGAAATAAATCTATACCGAACGGGATCGCGGGCGGCCCGAACCAGATCCGTGGCAAAATCAAAACATAAAATATTGACTTCAGATTAACGGCACGTGATTGACTGTAAATGGATCGTCGGTCGGTGCGCAGATTGCCCCACCGAATATGATACAGTTTTTATGACGCTCGGTCGCTATTGTGCGTCCGAATTCATAAAATAAACGGGAATTTTATTGACTAGCCCCTTTTGTTCCTTTTCCAGTATACTTTTTGATTTATATCTCTCCTACGCGGTTTCCTAATACGAAGGAAAATGAAAAGATGACCTGATGGAGAGAGCCCAAAGAACTAGAAGCAGCCTCTCCCTGAAGTAATGCCAGAGCAGTTCCAGGGTTTTCCACAGTTTTCTTTGATGATGTCAATATAAAAGTTCCCTTTTTTTACTGACGCACTATTGCAGCTATTTGATCGACATTCTCCGTGCCACTTGGTTAGAGTCCGTGAGCGTGCAAACGCCCTGGCTTACTGACAACATACGCTGAATGATGGATATGAGGGATAAAGCTTTAGCAAAATTTAAGACAACCAAGCGTGCTTGTCGTTGGGATTATTATAAGTCACTCAGAAACATGACTACGCAGGCAATCAAAAGAGAAAAAAGAGGCATACTTTAACTTTACTGCTCGTAACTCTTCAAGTAAAATCTTATGTAGGAAATTAAAAACACTGCATATTTCGCGGCCACGTAACTCTCTACCCCTTCAGTTGAAAGACCCCAATGCAATTAATGACCATTTTCTGGACAGTATTCTCGATTCTGCTGTCGGCAGCGAAATCATGGCGTTTTACGCCAATTCACGATTATGCAGTGATTCCTTCTCTTTCGCTACGGTGGATGTCCCTGTTGTTATGAAATCTCTTACAGAAATTAAAAGTAACGCTACGGGAAGTGATTCGCTTACTGTGGATATGTTGAAACTGTGTTGTCCATTTATCTTGCCATACTTGACGCATGTCATCAATGTCTGTCTTACTAATAATGTGTTTCCGGATCTGTGGAAAAATCCTATTGTACTCCCCATTCCTAAAGTCTCTTCACCACTCGAGTATAAGGACCTCCGTCCTATTTGTATACTACCAGTTCTAGCAAAACGTCTGGAAAAAATTATGTGTGCGCAGCTTAAATCTTTTCTTTAAAGCTGGCGAGTCATTCCTGATTGCCAATCAGGTTTTCGGGAAGGTCATAGTTATGCAACTGCTCTCTTGAATGTGGTGGATGATCTTTTATCGGGGTGTGACAAGGAGATGGTCTATCCATCTAATGGATTTTAGTCGTGCTTTTAATACATTGAACCATGAACTATTATTACAGATTTTAAAGTTATGTTGGTCTTTCGCCTAATGCTGTGTCACTATTTAGATCTTACTTTTCCAATAGATATCAATGTGTTGTTATTGATCGTTGTTTATCTAGGTATAGGCCCATTAATCGCGGGGTACCGCAGGGCTCTATCTTAGGACCATTCCTTTTTTTCTTTTATACATCTTCATTTTATAAATATGTTAGCACGTGTAAAATCCAGATTTATGCTGACTATACTCAATTATATCACACTAGAAAATATAAACTAGAAAATTACGGTATAGAAGCGCTTAGTATTGAGAAGGATATTTGTGGTCTGGCTACCGTTGCGGCCCAACACTCTTTGATAGTAAATCCTGCAAAATCAGTTATTATGCTATTTGGTAATAAAAATCAGGTGAACTATCTTGCAGATAAAATTAATGTTCAAATTAACAACTTACAAATCCCTATAAAAAATGAGGCCAGAAATCTTGGTTTGATTCTTGATAGTACCTTTCGCTTCAAGAGTCACGTTGCTAAATGTGTAAGAACTGGCTATGCCAATTTAAAGTTAATATATCCCCATCGTCGTTAATTGAGTGTGGCTGCTAAGCGACTACTATGTGACTCATTGGTACTTTCTCACTTCGCGTTTGCATCTGAAGTTTATGGTCCATGTTTAACATTTGATGACTCTTTGCGTATACAACGGGTACAGAATTCTTGTCTGCGACTGATTTTCGGCATCCGAAAGTATGACCATGTGTCGCATAAGTTGCGCGACGTTCATTGGCTAAATATGAGTGCCAGAAGGAAATTGTCAATGGCCTGTCTGTTCCACAAGATCATTTTAAACAAAGAGCCAAGTTATTTATTAAATAAAATTCATTTTCGTACGGATGTACATCATTTAAATATTCGTTTTAAAGGTACCCTGACGCCTCCGATCCATCGCTCTGCGCTTTTTGAAAGATCTTATTCTTGTCAGGTAGCGAAATTGTATAACGGAATTCCCTCGGACTTCAAATCGTTGAGATTGCTAACTTTCAAGTACAAATTCAGACAGCATCTGTTGATGCACTCGTTTTAGGATGGGTACTTAGATATTATATTTTTCTTTTAATATAGATATTTTTTTCCTTTCTAATTTACATACATCTTATGTTTTTGTTATGGGTCAATTTCAAGAACCATCACAGAATAGTAATTTAAGTTAGTTATAGGCATTTGTTCTTCGGATAGAACGAATATGTTATTTTTTGTCAGGTTTGCCATGGGAGATCAAAGCTAGTTACTAGCATTTGAAGTGCATGCTGTGGTTTCTTTTTCGGTATTTAATTTTGTTAGTACATGTTTTCTTTGTTTTGTTTGTATCTGTAAATATCGGAAAGAAATAAACTATTATTATTATTATTAAATCAGTCCACTGCATGAGTGGGGTTGTTTAGTCGATAGAAATCCCACACTACTCGGTGCCACGGGCCGCCGAGTGTCTTGCCGAAGACTTTTCCCCTCTTCCGTAAAAAAAAATGCTTCGTAACTATAATACAAAAAATAGTAATAACTGTTTATGTCCCAGAAAGAACAAAACTTATGGAATAACGTCAAAAGTGAGAAAATAATTATAACCTAAAAACTAATTAAATAATTATTACTAATAAACTAATGTATTACTAAAATATTCTTCCAGGCTATAGTATGGTGTACTTATAAAATATATTTAGTATATATAGAGATACCACCGTAAATAGTTGAAGACCTATAAAAAGAGGCCTGCATGACGTTCTCTGAGGGGACACCCACCATGGCTCGAATTACACTGTTTTGAGAGATTAAAATTTTGGTTATGGCAGGACTTGAGCCCCATACCAACAAACCGTATCTTAAACGCGACACGATATCTTCCAGATAAACTATTCTTAATACATTTAAATGTATCATCTGTTTTAAATGACGAAAATCATTCGCGAAAGATATATATATTGATGACAAAATTAATATGAACATGCCATTTTAGGTCCGATGAAAAATGTAAGCCTAAAGTTTTAATGGAATTAATTGAATCAATGGTTCCCTTGCTAATAGTGGGAGCCAACTGGGACATAACACAAGTCGTCCGATTGAATGCTACATATTTTGTTTTAGTCGCGTTTAGAGACAACTTATTGGAACTGAAGCAGGTGTCTACACTATTTAATGCACAGTTGGTTTTTGTTTGTATATTATTAACTTCATCGTTTACCAATACAGTAGTATCATCTGCATATATCATCGTTTTATAATCATTCAAAAAACTGGCTATGTTGTTACTAAAAATCGAGAATAGCATCGGTGATAGGGTAGCTTCATGTCGCACACCAACTGTTACGGCTAACAAGCCAGAAGAGAAATTACATTTTTTTATTATCCTTAGCTACAGAGATGTGTACTAATTGCATCCTTGCAGACAGGCACCCTTTACTCCCATCCATTCAAGTTTCTGTGCTAGAAAGCTGTGCTGTACGCAGTCAAAAGCACGACTCACATCACAAAAAAAAACACACAGGGAGCTGACTACTCTCTATCCGCGAGACAATATGTGTGTACTATCGGCTCAAAAAAAGATGACAGGGAAAATCAGCCATAAGGAAGCATAAAGAAAAATACATCTTCTTCAATCTATCAGCCATTGCGCGTGTGTAGATTCTAAGAATTATTTTGTTATTGAATTCTTCTGCGGCAATTGTAAAACAAAACAATGCGAATGTAAATCTAGCTGAAAATGTTTCGGCATCTTTGTCGGTTAACATCAAGGGGATTACCTTTCGGAACGATTGTCGACATATATACCTTTCCTTTGTTGTTTATTTTAGCTATCGATTACTCGCACGTGACCAGACGATATAATTTGTGCAAATATTTAAAATGTATTCTTGTATAATTATTTGAGGAAATAAATTTACTGAAACCATTACTTCAGTTATGCAAGTACCACATCAAGAAATTTTATAAGAATTTCTTGATATGGACGTATAACTGAATAATCTATCAGACATAAATGCCAAATGGCAATTTTTATTGAAAAAGCCTGGAAAATATGGAAAAATCTTGTGTTTTATTAAAAATTATTTTAATAGTTATTTAAAAAAATAGATATACTTTTTTAATGTTTTATTCCTATTGCTTTTTATGACGGCGCAAATCGAATTACATTTGTTGGAATTTTTGCATGAAATGTGGATTGGATGTTTTGAGTTTTAAACTATAAAAATTAAGATGATTCGACTTAATAGTAAAATGAAAAATATGAACAAGACCATACATGAAATTGTTTTAGTAAACTTATTATTACAAAAAGTATCTAGTTATAAGTTCGTCCCTTCAATTGAGTGAGAAATAAGCAAGTAAACCGCTTCTTTTTCAATATTCTTACTTTTATATATGGCATATCTATTGTAAATAACTATACAAGTGAACTTGCATTGATATTTGTAAAGTTAAAAAAAATATATATAGAGATTGTGGAGATTTATTTATTCATGTAATAGTAAGTTATACATATATATTGCTCTGTTTTTCAGAACACAATGCCCGGGATTTCAAAATTTTTATTTTTTTAACATTCAATACAATATTATTATTATATTCAATTTACTTGAAGAAAACTGTGGTAAGTGACTTCCTACCTGCTAGGTGGCACGGGACGCTTCAAAGGGGACCAGATCGTCTGTCAGAATCGTACTCCGGACGCTTATTAACGAATAGGCAGTTAATTTTCTCACCTAACAGGCGCACCCTCAAAGCCTTTTCTCGGTTTATTAAATTTTGATATAAGTAACTATCGAAAATCGATGTAAACACTTACTGTACAATAAAAAACAACGTTTCAAATCAAAACAAGCTTAAATCTTTATTTATTTACCCCAAATGCTATGTTTCCTTATCAAATGAGACTCTAATGATCACAAGGTACGTAAAATGGAATCAGAAAATACTATATAAGACAATCTTTAATACAAAAACACGTCTTTAAACTCTCCTGGCATTTTAAAACTAATGAGGTTATGGAAACGTCATATAATAAATTAAATATCAAATAAATAACGGCGCCATCTATCTGTAAACGGCAAATACTAAATTCTTAAAGCAAACGATTATCTAGCTATTTTATCAAAAATCAAATTTGGTGATATTTTTATACAACCCTTACATACAAAATTTACTAAAATACTAAACTAAATGGCGGTTCTTATAAACTAACCCCCAAATTTATCGTATGGTGAAATAATTTACACAAAAATATTTCTTTCTGATTAAAATTGAAAGGGAACTGAATTAATTCCGTTCTGTTTTAGGTGAGGCGATTCTAACTTGAAAATACTAACTTGAAAGGACACGACGCTGGCAAACTCTGGTGCTGGAGAAGGTGGTTCAGTTAGATGGGCCTCCGGTCTCGGTCGAAGGCATGGAAAAGGCTATCTGGTCGGGAAGTCTTCGTAGGATATTATAGGATATTTCTTGGCAAATTCAGGTATTCGATATGGATTTAATAAACAGGATTTGTATCGATACTTTTTTTAGGTTAAACTTCTTGGACTTTGATAATTTTTTTTTTAAATTGTGCAAAAACGTTATAGGAAGATTAAGACAACCGTCGTGTCTGGTAGCCACCAACAGAATGAGAATTCAAATCATATTCAACGGTCAACAGCCTTCGATTGTTATCACACCGGTCGACCAACCTGAATTTTGAAAGATAAAGCTAACCGACATTAAAATACCGTTATTTTCTATAGATTGAGGGGAATACGCCAAACGTTGAACTCAAAACACCCCGGAGATTGAAAAATCTCTCCGAGCAAAATATAACATATATAAAAAGGATACCAGGTCAGTTTGAATTAACATATAAAATAAAGTTTACATTACAAATAAGCAATATTTACACCTAATGCTAATATTATTCATTTTAAATAACTATCTTAACAAATTCATAATTCGCCTGTAGAGTAGGCAACTGAGTACACGCCTCACTTTTGCATTACTTGTTCCTTTAGTCTAGAACCTTGTTGTGAATGCCTTTAAAATAGATTCCATACCTTAAATATCATAGCAATATATACCCTATCGTAACCGAAATAAAACAATTTAAACTAAAACTGTCTACAAAAATAAATCATTGTTTAAATATGTTTATTATAAATACTAATATAACTAAATAGAAGTAAAGTTTATGATAATTCAAATATAAGAGAAAAATACAGTTGGTTCAAATAAAATTTCGACGTATACTTATAAGAGAATTAGAAATCAGAATTATTATATAAAATCTTTTGACGGCAACTACAAAGGGTTTAATTTTGGGCGGCATCTTTGTCGCGCACCGTAAAGGGTATTATTTTTCGAGGGACAGCCCTCTCGATCGTAGATTACGATGGCATTGCATTTAAAGTAGCAACTTAAATGACCTTCAAAACACTGATTTTTGTAATGAAATGAATTTATTAAGCGTAAATGGATAAATACAACATATATGTTAAATTTATGGCTTTTTAAAAGCCCTTTTCCTGCCGCGCTCGAAACGCGCCTCAATAAATTCAGTCATCTCTAATCGGTCCACCGCATGCCTCTTAATTTTATCAATCAGGTCCGGATACGACATGATGACACGCACGAAGTCCCCTTTTTCCAACCGATACAGCTCACACGTCTCAACCGCGACGACTGAGCTGTGCCTGAGCTCCCCTTTCATCAGCGCATATTCACCGAAATAATCGCCATCTTCCAAATGCCTCACCTCGAATCCATTCCTTGTATAGATGGCGACACAGCCGCTAGCTATAAAATACATGCATATACCGGGAGTGCCGACCTTGAGGATTACGTCGTTCAGCATGAAAACCTCGATGCTCAAACTGGACACGATCCGTATTATCAGCGGCAAGGGTAGATTCTGAAAGAAGCCCACGTTCTCGACCAGTTTCCTACAGCTGTGCATGACCAGGTCCTGTTTCAGCTGTCCCGATAATATGTTTAAGATTTCGGATTCCCGGAAGTAGCTCTTCTGAAACTTGAATTCGTAATAGCTCAACAAACGCTCTTGCAATGGAACCGGTAATTGCTTGTGGCGCATGTACTCCTTCAGTTCTCTAAGCATTTCTCCGTATTTTCTCGAGGAAGAGTGCGAACTCATCGCACACTCCATGAATTGACTTATTAGATAGAAATTGACGACTTTCGAAGTGACCCAAATTATAACATACGCATATTTTGGTAAATACGAAGCTAACGTTCTACTGCTGAAACATAATGTCGTCATATATACCGCAGATCTCAAAACTCTAGCGTACGCGGCATAAAAAACCTAATCTCTGGTTGTCCTCGGTCCATACAATTTCCTTGCCATGCTTGGAGCCTGTTTTCGCCGTATTTTTCGTATATTTACCCACGACGACCATATTGAAGCATGTTATTAAATGGATATAGAGAATGTAGCAGAATATGGCCAGTAATAAGCGATATTTTATATAATTAAAATTGCGCGCTTCACATGTCGATTTGCAATATTTCAAGAACGTAAAGATCCTTAAAATCTTCAGTATGGACAAGTTATGCAATACCATGAGCGGGACTTCGATCTTTTCTTTCCTTGCAAACAAATCTATATGGGTAGGCAAGGAGGACAGCAGATCCGGTATGAAAAATGTGCAGCAGTATCGTACGGCCACCTTCTTAGGGTCCATAACCACCCTGTCTTTGGCCTCATCCCAATATCCCGTTAAAAAGTTCATCACTATATCGCAGCAAAGCAACAGATCACAAATCATCCGCAATACTTTCCATGACTTGTATGAAGACACGCTATTCTTAAGCGGAAAATTGATAGACGCTATGTCCATGGGTATGATAATGAAGACGGTGATCAGTACGAAAATCATGAAAGCTTCCCAACTACGTCTGAAATCGCTGAATGGATGTATCATGTATCTGTAACGCATCACTTGTCTCAGGCGCTCGGCCTCCACTCTCTTCTGACTTTTCAGATAGTTGAGGGCGTTGATGTTATCGTCAGCCGCCATAGTGGATCTCAGGAAGGAATTCTTGATTTGCGTGTAAATGTTGCCGCCTGTACGAAACATTGGCAGGTCCTCGTTTATACTGGATAACTCACAATCGTGACCGCATTTGGCGAATAATTTATTTCGCCAAGCCATGCTACTAGGGACGAGGAGAAGTAGTACACTACAATCACTATTTTGACATTTACTAGCAGGTGTCAAAAATTATATGTCAGGGAATCTTAGCAAGGATGATCCGGGGCTTAGGCAGCTTGATGCAACAACAATTTAAGGCTGTTGCGCGGGAAGAAATACGCAGTCAATTTATGTTCAAAGGATTCCTAGCGGAAAAGTTGTGGGGTAGTGTTGATTTCTTTCCATGCAAATATTTTTTTGGGACGCTGAATCCGAATTTGAGTTTTTTTTTGCTAACAAATGTAGCGTTTCTTTTGGCAGAAATCTCAGTTCAGCTCACTCAACATGCAAGTTCCATTTGTTTTGTCTCAGTTCGGTGACGTTACAGTAAGTGAGATTTTACACCTCCCACTTTTCCATTTGTGAGTCTCTTGAAAAGCAAGTGCAGATAAACTGAGTTTGCCTCAGCAATGGTGGGGACATTCAAATTTGAAAAGCGGTGAAATCATTTGAAGTTTTGATAAGTTTAGGTTAAGTGGGAGGCCTATAGAGAAAAACAATAAGAAAAATGGCGTATGAAATAATAAGGAATAATGATGGGTCGGTAGCAAATAGTAACGGTAAGTTCTGCTACGCGACACGGGTAAGAGAATATAAAAAATAACATATCTGCCTCTATTCATTCATCTTTTAGAAACAAAAAATATTCTATAAATACCAATGAACATTATACGGTACAATAATAACAATGAATCCACATTCTGTAGTGAAGCGGTGGATATTACAAATATAGAAAATGACAGAAAATTTACAACCGAAAAACATTGAAAATGTGGAGCTGGATAACATCGAAAATGTGCAGCTGGAAAACGTAGTGCTGTGTACTGATTGAAATAATTGAAAATGGAAAACTGAAATTACAATGAAAAAAAATTTAAATTAGCTAGCTCAACGGAAATAATTTAAAAATTGAACGCAAAAGAACTATTAACTTCAGAGTTACCCTCGCGAATTAAAACTTAAATCTAACCACGAAAAGTAAAAAGTGAGTGAAAGAAATCTGACTTTCTTAATTACCCGAAAAATTGTAAAGGTTTAAAATATAATAAAAGAACAGAATTCTCAACCCAAAGAAGCTAATTAACAATCAAATTTATTTTTCAAAATGGGTTTAATTACAGATTGTGCAGAAAAAAAAACCGTGAACTGAAGGTTCTGGCCTAAATTAAAAACTGCACTTGATTCTAAATTACAATAGGACAATGCTATTTCCTATGCAAAGCAAAAGTTTTGTTTGTTCAGGAAGATAATCCTAAATATACCAATTTCAATCCACGTGGTTTCAACAAAAAAAAAAAATTAAACGTGGACAATTACTAAAAAATTACAAAAACAAAACTATATGCAAGAACAATGCTTCTACTCACTCAACCGAGGTGATTGATAATTAAAAATGAATCAGCAAAATTGAAAAACGGAAAAAATACTTTTTAAACTACAATGAGAGAAAAAAAACTAAAATATATGTTCCCGAACAAAAATAATAAATGATCTTATATCTATAATGTGCACACTTCAATACATTAACAATTATTATAATATGAATTCCTTGGTGGACTAAATTTTTACAGGATTAAATTTCAATATTAAATGAATTACAAAATGGCAAACAATGATTGAAAAATACAAAAATACGTCTACTCACGTTAATAGTCGAACAAGGAACTCTGTGACAAAACTGTACAATCGTTTTTCTTACGAAAACCCTCTCTCAAAAACGTACAACGCAAATGCACAATTCACCGACAAAATCTAGTAGAATCCGCATTAAACCTATTCTCAAACAATAGACAAATAAATGAATGGAATTAATTTAAAAAAAACTTAACACTTAATTAAATAAATCATACAGTAAACTCTTTAACTAGAATTTATGCAAAATAAACATTATTGTGAAAATTCTCGGTACATTGAATGTCGGCTGAGCGGAGTAATCAAAACAACAAAACTATGCAACTCAAAATACACTTGGAAAAACGGGGTGGCTACCACAGCAGTAGGTTGTATAACACGTAAAGTTTGGACTTTAGACCAAGAAACTCTATCCCTCATATCGGCTGTGGAAGAAAGATATGATGACATGTATTATGTTCGTAAAAGAAAAACTTTTTAATCCACAATAACCGAACAACTTATTTCTGTAGATATCTCTATATATAAAGAAGTTTCTTATAATATTCCTGCTAATACATTTATAATAACTTACATTTATCTTGAAACTCGTTTACGAAATTTTGCTGCAAAAAAAATGGCAGAACCTTCCTAGAACCTACAAAACCAATTAAGCTATTAGAGGACGAGGTTCGAGAGCTCTTACCGAACATACGTCGATATTAGATCTTGAAACGCCGGTAGTACGGCAAATATGCAAAGATAGCAAGTTTTTTACAGTGAGAAAATAACAAATTAATCTATTTCTGCTTTTAACTGTAATAATTAGGAGTATTTTTTCCCAAGAATTTTTTTTTCTTTCATTGTAAAAAACTTGCTATCTTTGCATATTTGCCCTACTCCCCGGCCTTTCAAGATCTAATATCGACGTATGTTCGGTAAGATCGCTCGAACCTCGTTCTCTAATAGCTTTTATTATTTATTATTTATTTCTCCTATTACATGTTTAAAAAAAATTGTAAATGTCATTGTTTCATTTTTGATGTAAAACTATCAAATTGCCAAAAAATCAAATTCAACAAATTATTCCTTCGAAGTGTGTTGTCTAACGTTACTGATTGTGAGTATACATAGAAAAACCGCTAGATAGAGTTGACCACAATTTCGTGCTTCTACAGCTGTACATTTACCGAAATAATGCATAGGGAAACCGGGTTTATACGACCCAATTCTTAATGGATGCAGTTACAAACAAAATATTAATGCTTTCTCTAAAGAAAAGTATTTTTTTTTAAATCGTTGTGTTTATTTAGCATTTTTTAAAGTTTTTTCTTTACAAACCGCTCATGCAATGTTGCCAATTAAGCTAAATAGTATATAATGTGTCGCAAGTGTATTTCCAATATGCCCCTGCTGTATGTTTATTCAAATAAATTACTTCCTTTTTATTTATTTACTCCAAATGCTGTCGCACTGAAAACCCATTAAGCTTGGGGCCAATTTCAAACGCTCTTTGCTTTTGTTGCAAACGCGACGCGTATTGTAGGTAGGTACGTTTAAATTTGGGACGCTGAATGCACAACGACAATGCATAATAATTATCAATTATAATCAGACTGGGCATTTGCATATATTTGCGTTCGCGCTTTATTGTTTTCTATCAATACCAACATGTTTTCGGACATAGCACTGGTTGCCATCCTCCGTATGATCGAAAAGTTTGTGGAAATAGATAAACTGTAATCCCAGCGGAACCTAAGTGTAATAAATTATGATTCTAAAGTGTGGTATGCAATACATCTAGTATATTTTACAGTCATATTCTTTAATAATGATGAATGTATATGAACGGTTACGTAACAGTTATTGTAAAGTATAGCTTGTTTCTGCAAAAATAGATAGCGCTATTTTGGAAATAAATCAAACCAGTTTATATAAAAGAACAGAAGAAAAGAATTTGTTTCTTAATATAATTGTTTCTTAAAAAGTATTCACCATTCTGGAATAGAAAACCATAAATGATTTTAAATTATAATTAATATCCATTCTATTCACAATAACCAGCAAAATACTGCAAAATACAACAAGTATCTACGTATAATAGATTCATTTATTACTATAAACAGTTTTATAAAATTAATTTATACAAAGCTTGCCTGTCAAATTATTAATTCATTCATTTAAATACGCCTAAAGTTCCTCTAAATCAATATCAGTAGTAATTTATTGAGGAGCAGTTAAATTAATTCTAAGTTAAAAAAATAATAATTTGAATGTAGATATCGATAAATTTGAACCTTTCTGTAATAAGTCGTACCAAATCAATTATTGCAACTTGAATCTGAATCTCAAACAAAAATTCCTAACAATTACAAAACAATTACGTATAGCCACTAAAGTAATAACAGTTGCTTAGACATAATTTTTCATATGACTGAAATGGTACAACAGATGTGACTAGTTTGTGATTGATTTGTTAGTTCTCTGAATAAAGCACTTCTTTAAAAGTGTACAGTAACCTTAAAGGTATCGCGATGAAACTAATAAAATATTCTTTAACTTAAAATTGTTTAAACATCAAAATGTAAGTGGGACATCATTGATGAATACCTGGTAAAGTAAACTAAATCATACATTTTCGGATCCAAGGAATGTGGAGCTGAAATTTCGGATGTAAATGAGGTCTACAAGAAAGCTCTCATCAGGATTTCTTAGGAAGACAGTCGTAGGAATATCCAAAAGGTTATTACAGGTAAATATAAATTTTATACGTAATGTAGGTATTATATCGAAACGCTTCAGGTCAAAATTTAATGGAAATCGGATACTACTGAATGTGTGGCGTTAAATGGTAGAGCGACTATCAATACCACCGTCTCTTATAGCCTCAGGATAAATTAAGGCATCAGTTATCATTTTTTAGCAGCTATCAGGCGTTAACTGTCAATCGAAAATCAGTCAAGTAATTGGTATTTAAACAGGGGTTAAAACGGGCACTAAAAGACAATTATTCAATCCACATGGAGGTGAATAATCAACATATAAAGAAGAAGTAATATAAAAAAGGAATAGCGATTTGGAAGCTTAAATTTACAATAAAATGCAGTTAATACTAAGTATTATAATTTCCTAAATAGCATTTTGATTTAGTTTGATTTATCACAATGGATATAAGATTTCAGTAAGATCAATTTAATTTGATCAAACACTATGCAACCAGGCATGCACGTTATTGTGGACAAAATTCCAATAACATTTTCTATGCTTTAAGACTATTTTAAGCGAGCACAAAATTAACTAAATTATATTAAATATTAATGTTGCATTATAATGCAAAATGGTGTAATTATTAACTGCTGAGGCAATATAGTATTGAAATAATGGTCCACTTTCTCATGAATTGGTGCACAAATAAACGTTCACAAGTCGTTCAGATTAGAGGTGGTCTTTAGAGATAAAGGTAATCACAATGCATCTTAAAACATAGCGTTAAAAGCAGGCTTGTATGACCACCTCAAGTCTAATAATAGGCATAGATTGTGACTTGCTTTTTAGTGGACGTAGCCAGCAATACTGGACAAGCGACCCTAAGAAGTGATCGACCACTGTTATCGTCCCAAAACAATCATTGGTGGTAGAATAATCTCCTTTTCTATCTCTTTCCTACTTTCCTACAGCCCTCTTCCTTTTGTAGCATTATGGATTTTACATGCTTCCAACGGTAATCCACTCCAATCTCCTACAGTATCAAGCGGGGTAATCGCTTCCCCAATTTTGAAGTACGTCGTGGCTCTAATGCTTGTCCATCTTACACAATGGAAGATTGTATATTCTATGTCATCCGCTTTTGCACAATATCGGCACTCGGTATTCTGTGCCTGCCCTATCCTCTTAGCAAAGGTTTGAAAACAACCATGGCGCATCAGTCATATAATAGTCAACTTCTAGATGTTTGTATGCTTTTTTCCTTTTGTATTATGAGAGCCGTATAATATAGAGCCTCTAGAAACACTGGCTTTTTGTATTCATGTTGGCCCGGAAATGTTTAGGATTAAACGTTTTGTTCATTGGTCCACCGTTGCACTTGCGTTTTGCCACTTCTGAACAATGGAATCCGTTATCGTGGCCTTTGTTAGTACTTGTTCTTCCCACATGTCTGTTCGATCAGAAAACATTCTTTTTTCTAGAAGTGCATTGGTATCTCCTGAGCTATTATTTGCATCACCTTTGCTAACATGGTTCTAAGAGCGCTCACTGCTCCAATCGGTGGTTTTCTTTGTATTCTCGTAAGAAAATCCACGTTTTTTTTTCTGCATTTGTAGTGCCCTATACCATACAATAAGATCAAGGTCACCAGTCCACACAGTATTCTCCGTTTGCTGTTTTTGGACCCCAATGTTGTTAGCATTGTTTTGGCTACCCCAGATGTTCCCTCTTCAGCCCTGTCAATAGCTCTTTTTAAAAATTTTCATTGAACTTAATTTTCCTTTGATTACTAGACCCACATACTTGATGGACTTTTTTGGAATGACAACAACTCTGTCTAGTTCCAATCCTATGGCATCTCTCTTTCTTGAGCCTGTAATTATAATCGTCCTAGTTCTTCGTCATTCCTCGGCTATTACCACTAAGACATGATCGTCCGTAAAGCGAATTCTAGTTGAATCCTTCGACAGCTTCATTCTTAGTACCCCATTATTCCTAATTGTGGAGCCCAACACCTAGCCTTGCGGGACCCCAACTGTAACCTCCATCTGCACATCTTTGCTAGTGATTATGTTAATTAGGTATCCAAGTATGTCTTCCTTTGAATGTACAGTTGACGAAAATAAAAAATAGGACAACTTTATTACTCTAATGTAATTGTAACTTATGTCAATTTGATTTATGACAGGATAACAGGTAAATACACTGCGTGCAAATTCACGAGGAAATATTAGTTTACGAAAAGTTTCCGAAAGATTGACAAAAAGAATAGAGTAGTTCATTTATTTTTCCAAAAAAGAACATCTGTAAAACATCTTTAAATTAAATTAAAGTTTCAATAATACAACCAAATAATAGAAACATTTAAAAATTAATATTTAATAATGGCGCCGTTTTTGCGTATAAGTTCGTTAAATCTTCTAGGCAATGAATTGCATAAATTGATACAGTACTCTTCAGAGATAGTTTCCCATGCATCATTTAGCACATTTAATAATTCTTCTGAATTTCTGAGTCTAACATTGCGCTTTTCAATGACTTTTACTAAAAACCCCAAACATTTTCTATTATATTTAAGTCGGACTTCGACTTGGCCAGTCTAGAACATTTATTATTTTCTGTAACCAGTTGGTGACATTATTGGCTTTGTGGATTGGACAATTGTCTTGCTGATATATGTAATCCTGTTGCGGAAAGAAATGGGCGACGAAGGTAGCATCACATTTTCAGTATCTGTATGTAAGAATTGGCGTTAAATCTGCCTTCAATATGCACAAAACACCTGGTCCGTGTATAGATATCCACGCCCACATATTTACCGAAAATCGCCACTTTTATCATTATTACTAATGTATTTTTCTTCAAGCGTGTGTTTGTGGACGATACACTCTAACTCGGCCACAATCATTGATTGAAATATTTTCTCATCAGTAAAAATACATTTCTCCAAAAATCTATATCACAAACAAAAAATTCCAAAGCAAACCTAGACGTGCTTCCTTATGTTTGTTTGAGAAATAGCTTGCGAGCAGCATAACGACCACGCAACTCCGATTTTTTACACACTCTGACTGTGCGTAAAGACCGGGTAATTACTAGCTGCAACTGCATCAACTACGCTATCGAAAGGATTTTCCCTCAAGTGCATAACCAAAGCATCATCTTGCAAGGTGTAGAATTTTTAGGTCTTCCCGAACCGGGCTGCTATTAAGAGTTTGTTCGTTTCTCCATTCCTTGAGAATTTTATGCACGTATTACGATTAAATATTATACAATTCTGCAATTCTTCTTATAGACCAACCATTTCTGCTTTGCTAATTATCCTTGCTTTCGATAAAAGACTTAGCTGCAGCATTTCAACTTTATGACAAATATATGAATTTATATGTCAAACTGACAGACATACCATAAAAATGAAAGTCGCATTTAAGACGCTTAATTTTAGTCAAAATGCGTTATAAAAGTTGTCCTATTTTTTATTTTCGTCAACTGTAACTTATGAGCCACAACTAGTAAATTATGATGAAGGACATTTTTCGCTACACCCTATTGCTCACTCAATTCGTTACGTATAATTAAAATTTTTATTACTTTTTCGTACAAAACTCTTGATAGCAATTATCGTATTGTGTTTTCAGCGAACTAAGCCGTAATGAAAAATGAAAAAATCATAGATCATTTCTTCCCCCTTACTTCATAAAATATGCCTTCCATTGCTTGCTTTAATTTATACCCTTCCATTGCATTGTAAGGCTTTGTTGGTGTGCTGCAAAAAAACTTCATTAATTGGCGCAAAATACATATCTATGATGTACGCCTATATTGATGTCGTATATTTGATATTATTTCAGCAAACAATTCAAAGCAACAAATGCGGCAATACAACACGCTACTTTCATGCCGGTTTATATTAATATTTCTTTATATTAGCCTCCACTTGGAATATGTCATTTAAGTTAAGTGCATTTAGTTGTTTGACACAAATGAAAATAAACAGCGAGTGTCGAACGAAGGCTTACAGGTGCATCGATAAAATCAATATTAGTCCACCATTGCAGTATGTAGGGATTATTGCTCCTGTACGCTTCGATTAGAATATCATCTCGCAAAAGGCTAGCAGGCGATTAGTGGTATGTTAATGCCCTCAGATGTGCAACGGAAGTGTGAAGCGTATCCGAGGGCATTAATCGATTATAGTAAATACGCATGACAGAATTGTGAAGTGTTGAAGGGCTACATCTCTATACTGTCCGCTTCAAGGTACGCTGAAGGTGGATTTATCAGGAACAAATTCAACAAGCTATTTGCCTATTTCAAATGAATCCAGCAACTCAAGAAACGTTAAAAACCCGAAGAACTTTAGTAACCTCTATAAAGCAAAAATACTTTAGCAATAGTGTCGACTTACTACAAGACACACTGTATATAAATGCAAGAGCACATGCTACAACATTTCAGAATGTCGTTTCAGTAAAATTCCGAAATGTAATACTATTAAAAGATACTTCAATAGCAAAAATGCATTAATAAAAAAAAACGGGTTTTACATGAAAAATTCCAAATATTCACGTATGTACCTGGGACGTCCAAATAAGTGCTGGCTTTCATTAAATTTGAAAATCCGGCAGAAATGTTCCGACTGTCACTTTGTCAATTTATCCAAATTAAAACAGTATTTTTGCTAATTGTGTACCGGAAAATATGGCAGGATCTCCATTTCATTTCACTAATTGGAGTAATTTGCCTTTTTCAGATCAATTAAACAAGAGGACCCCCATTTAAGTTTCTTTTTTAATGACCAACCATATTGTTGTTGTTCTGATATTGTAGTTCTATAAGTTTTAAATAATACCTATACAGTATTATTAGCTAGTTTGTGTGTCTTAGCAGGTAAATATTCAAGAATTGCAGAGATTACTAGAACAGTGACTTTATACAAATAGACGGATCAAGTTAAATGTGACAAGTTGAATCGAGATGTCGCTAGTGTTCTTACGTCCAAATGTGGTGAGGAAGCCTGGATGCCTAGCAGGAATAAGGACCAGTGTCCAAACTGAATAAATTGTATAATAACCCCATTCGCCAATAAGTGGTGCTTTTCACAACAATATTCATACAATTTTCATACGATGTGGGATCTAAATCGTGAGAACCAAGAACTATATTTTTAATTCATGACTTTAATGCTGCGATGTTAAGGGCATGAAGTAGTTACCTTACGAATAGCGCCATATTAGAATATAAATAAGAAATAACTGTATATCTTTGCTGGGTATCACTGGTGCAATTAACAGCACAGGAACCGCCTCTTTCGAGACCATTGTGGGCTTCCCCCCGCTGAAGCTTTATGTGAGAGCGGAGGCAATGAATGCGATCCTTAGACTGAAAGCCAACAACCTGTGGCATCCCAACTTCAGGGTGGGACTTACACTACGGGCACGTTGCTGGACGAGCCATTGCTACAAATGCCCACGGACAGCATGGTACCCGAAATTATCTTCACTGAAAAGGTGAAAATCTCCATACCGAACAGAGACCAGGCACGTAGTGAAATCACTGCTAACGAAAACTGGTACACGGATGGATCTAAATCCAGCCAGGGGACAGAAGCCGGTATTTGTGGACCCAGTCCTAATCAAAGGATATACATAAGCCTGGGGAAACATACAACTGTCTTCCAGGCAGAGGTATTCGCCCTTGCAGCCTGTGCTGAAATGATTGCAAAAGGGGGCTACATGAGGAGGAAATTAATATAATGACTGACAGCCAGGCTATCATTAAGGCAGTCTCAAACCCTGTAACTAGGTCAAAACTAGTTAGGGACTGCAAACAATCCTTCAATGCACTGGCACGAGAAACACGGTGTCTCTGATTTGGGTGCCGGGACATGAGGATATAAAGGCAACGTAATAGCCGATGAACTAGCCAAGGAGGGCTCTAAGAAGACACTTCATGGGTCAAGAGCCGTATGTGGATTACTAAAGATTCCGCAAGAAGGGAGATCTGGACCTGGTTAGATAAAGAAAGTACAAAGAAATGGAGGTCGACTGAAGGTCAACTCCATACCAAAACCGCTGATAGGGGATGGGTATGGTAGTTTCTGTGATAACCTACTCAAGCGCAGTAAGAAAGAAGTTAAAACCATTACTGGGTTGGTAAGTGGACACTGTCCTCTGAAAAAACATCTATACAACACAGGCCGTGTAAGCGAACCGTGGGTGTAGAAGATGCGACTACAGGAGGAAACGAGTTACATGTAATCTGCACATGTGAGGAACTAAAGGTACTTAGGCAGAAATATTTCGGGAGAGATCTGTTGGAACCCTCGAAGGTCCTCAAGTTTCCACTGGGCAAGATACTGGGCTTTGTAGAGCACACCAAGCTGCTCAAGTGGAAATAAGAAAATCAATAGGGATGGTACAATGAGCACCAAGCTCAATTGCCCGGACATCAAGTGCCCACCCTAACTTGAATGAATGAATGAATGAATGAACTGTATATCTGTGTCACTTGCTGTCCTGCACGCAGTTGTTACTGTCTGGTAATTAACAGTAATACTAATTTTTTGCGTTTTAAGATGGACTTAGAGTACATCTAAAAATATATTAACTTGTTAAACTGGAATTCTATCCTGGAAAATACATAATACAAAATATTATACTAGTATACATGTGATCAAAGGAATGTTCCACTGGCAGAATATAGATGGCATCACAAGTATTCTCTTATGGAAATATATTACCACTATAAATGCACAACAATAGAAAGTGCTAGTGGTGCCACAAATTCGTAAAGAACTGTAGAGTTTAACTTTGTTAGTTTTTGTAACAGTCCTTCCAGGTCTGGGTATAGTATCACAAATGTCGACATTTTCAGAATACAATAAGAAATCCCACTGTAAAGTGATACATAAATAGCTGCATCAAATCGTCGACATGAGGCATTCCTTAACAACCGTCTACGGTGCGCAACAATTTCTGCAAGGCGTACATAATTCAACGACTCTCCAATTTTAATTCGGATAAGAGGCAAAGCCGAAGATACTTCAACCGGTTTGCCCAGCATTAAAAGCAGAGAAAAAATGTAATTTCAGGTAAGTGTATACCGTCTCATATCGCGCGCAAATGCACATATGCACGTGCGAACATCGGGTGCACTATTTTTACACCTCGCAGCGTTACACTTCTTATTCATAACTATGGGTAGGCAGGGTCGGATTAAAATTACACTTCTCGCCTATCTAGACGTTATTACTTCCACTAGCCGTTCCTAAGTTTAACGCCCTAAAACGTGAATGATCCCGTGCATTCCATATCCGCTGGCGGTAGTAAAATACATAGAATGGAATTATTGCTTGCATACTGAATGCGTTATTGTCGAACAAAAGTGGGGTTGAAAGACGAATGCCTTTATTATTTCTATCATTACTAACTAGACGGAAAATAGCGGTTGGTGGCACGCACATAGAGGTGAATTTAGTTATCTGCACTTTATTGAATGATCATTCCAACGGGGTAGTTCTTAGTTGATCAATACAGATGTAACAGGTAATTGTAATTCTTACCTGCTCTCGTGTTGTATTTTTGGACACTTTTAGAACAGGCTTTGGGCCTATACATGAAGCAAATGATGCTTTTCTTGCTAACTCATCGGCTTTTTCGTCTCCTTCGATTGCTGAAAGTCTGGACAGCCACAGTAAAGTTACTTTATTGCGGTCTGTCAGACTATTCAGCCCTCGAATTCATTCCCAAACCAGACTTGATTGTATCTTGGGGTTCACTAGAGCCAATTGTATAAAACTCTGAACCTGCGATCAGTTGAACGTAATATCATCAGTGATCTGCGTTCAGCGTCACAAAACTATTTTTCCAGCGGTTCAGTTGAACGCGTTAAAAGCAATGCTGAACCACTTGGAGGCTTGGAGACAAGATTGGTTAGTTTTATGGTAAATATACTTATGTCACATTTTATTTGAGTCCTGTTGCAGTAGAAATGAGAAAAAAGGTATTAGTTATTAAATATGCCCGTATTCCATAACCGCTATCACCGACAAGCAAATTATCTCCATAAACACCACATTCCAACTCGATCTGTATGTTTGAATTGTAAAATATATGAGAGTCGTGAGTAGCTACTAGCCATCTAAACGCATGTTTCTGATTTTCAATTCCGAACCGCACGTTATTTAAGAGATGAATGAAAAGTAGCCTTCCTATTACGAAATGCGTCTGCGATATCAGTGGTAGGTGAAATGATTTTGATATTGATATGGTGTGGAGCTCCTATACACCGTCGAAACCTACCTATATTATAAACACGTTTCTGAAGGCATATATATCAGCTTCATTGGTGGCATTTGAATAAATTTATGATTGAGGTTAGCTATGGCTCTAGATCATATGCACCGTTCCACACGCAGTAGCTTGATCAATGCCACCGAAGTTGCCTACTACCTGTACAAAGCATTATCATCAAATGGAGAGGAGGGAGGTCTAGAAGGCATCCCATTGCTGCTGTAGGAGTATTCCTCACTGCGCCTGTTATTCCTAAACACGCAAGCCTCTGCATCCTGCTAGGTTCAGTTATAGCGGTTTGCTGCTACACTTTTGATCATGGGAACGACCACCGTGATGTATGACCAGTACATCATAATAGGTCTTAACTCCCATGCTTTACCATGAGCTCTTCTAGCCAACATGAGTGTTGTCTCCGTTTTGGTTATAATCTTCTGGAGCTGTTGATTCTAGATAAGCCTGTAGTCTAAGATGACACCAAGGTATATCACTTCTTCTGATAACTTTATTTCTTTACTTCGGAGTTTTAGGGGTCCAAAACCATTTAAGTTCCTCCTTCTCCTGAATGCTATTATAGTCGTTTTGGAGGAATTGATATTTAGACTCTCCTCCTCCGTCCTTGTACAAGTTGTAGAGCGTTCTGCATTGTCCCGCATTACACTGAAACACCGATTTGTTTAGGATAACAAAATTTTATCATGAGAAAGTTATTAATTCAACAAAATATTTCGTTATTTCAAATAAATAAAGGGTTAAATGAGCAAATAATTTGCTTCTGCTAATCGAATATTTATCTTCCCATATTTAACTCAATATTTAGTTAGCTTAATAAAAATTGGTTATTTCAAACAAACAAAGATCATCTGCATACCCCAAAGTTTTATGTCCTTCAATGTCGTGCTTTACTAGTAAGTCGTCCACGACCAGGTTCCATAGCAGAGTGGATGGGACTTCACCCCCATTCTCTATCGATCTGATCCATCAGCGTTTCTTCCATGATGGTTGAGTAAACTGATCTCTCTTTATCGGCAGCTTGTTTCATCGATTACTTCTTCATTGATGCTCCCTCTACGTCAAGAAATGAGCACAAAAGCACTTTCTTAGTTTGCAGAGAATGCTTAGCCTTCGTATGTGGTGATTCAAGGCGGTCTCTGTAGATTTTTCTGCTTAGTACGCATATTGATCTTTATGCAGTGGCCAGTATGGCAATATGTCATCCCTTACATGTCTGTCTAACTTTTTTTAAGAGCCTTTAGCATAAATAATAATAAATGACATCAGATTTATTGGTATTATCGGAGATTTTGCTCCATCGTATTCTGTTTTACAAGCAAAGTCGGAGATCACATCAGCAGCTTCAACTACATCGTACAGGCAGTCCCACAATAGGGTACATCCGCAAACCGAAACGGGATCTATCGCGCTGGTTGTCAATGCCTCGAAAACGCGTAATGGCATGCGCATTAGAATCTGGAGCGAGACGGCGAAGCTTTTAGCCTGAGGGCCTTCCCCACCATTTTCCAGGCCGAAATTATTGCCATCCAGACTTGTGTTGAGGGCATCTCAAACTGCCTGCGCAAGAATGAAAAGGTAGAAATCATCTCCGGCAGCCATGCTACCCTCAAAGACTGTGAGGTCGTACTGGGGTGCTACTGAAAGCTTAAACAGCTAGCGGAACGTCTAAATGTTATATTGATATGGGTGCCAGGTCACTCCGGGATCAGAGGCAATGAAATAGCTACCACGTTAGCAAGAGGTGCCAGCGAGTTGCCGTTCTTACGTCCAGAACCGACGAGTAGCAGCTCATATGGCAGCATCAAAACGTTTGACAGGTTCCAACTCGTTGCTAGGCACTGCATCTTTTGGAATGGACTTGCCGGCGCAAGACGCTGTAAATGTCTAAGGCTTCATCCGAATGAGGAAAGATTCTGTAAGGCAGTCTTTATGAACAGGGACAGATTGATATTACTTCCAGGAATCTTAACTGAGCACTGCGCACTAAATAAACACATGCATCGCATGGGGCTTGTGAATTCCCTCCTGTATAGAAAGTGTGGGAATGCGGAGGAAATTCCTGCTCACCTTTTTATCAACTGCCCGGCAGTGCACGGATAGAGGCAGACGCACTTTGGGGACGAACCCAAAAACTGTGCTCCATCAGCCTCCAAGCTATTGGTATGTATCCCAGTGAGAGACTTCCTCTGAGTAGCATAGTAAGTTTCTGCAACCAAAGTTCCGATGTACAGGATTTAACATTTAATGAATATTTGTTCGATTTAACCAATTGCTACTGACAAAATATCATTATGTATCTGTATAAACAACATGTGTTAGGAAAAAACCAACTTATTATTTGCTTTCAATATGTAAAATCCGCTAACTAAATATATTTTGTTGCATTAACGATTTTTTTTTTTCGATGTACATTACCGAATACCAAAGACTTACCGAAGCTTTATAGCTTTTTGACTTTGATCATAACATTAAGTGTGTTAAAAAAAATCTTACGGAGACAGCGAATACTGTAAAAGTATTGACGCGGCTGTGTTTTACTGCCTCGTATGCATGCAGATATATATGCACCAGTAAAAGATTGTATTCAAATGTAACTCGCGGAAAATCTTGTCACACTCTGTAAGGAAGCGGGGTTTCGGTTGCAGCCGACTTCGCATAGGTGTGCACGCGATTTCGCGAAAACTCTCGCATCCAGAATAAATTACATCTTCGAAATGGAAAACGTATGTACTACGTACCGAGAAACCGGCGCTCAGCTGACTTGTTTGTTGAACGAGAACGATGCCGCGGCTCTCTCGTACATAGTTTTTCTATTTAACCTGCGTTCGTTCTTAAGCGTTCCCCCGAAATGACAGAAACATGCATATATTCATGTTAAACAAATCCATTTTCTCCGGCTCTAGTCGGATTCGCGACGTTCGCCTCGCAAGACTTCCATTAGCTAAGCGTTTCTCTGCTTGTTGTATTCGTTGGGTTCGTCATTCTTCCAGTGCTTTCTTCCTTTTCTGCTGTTACGTTCGCTTGAAGGGTATTGAATGCCGCAAGATAAATTATTATATGGGGGGAGGCGGCTCCTTTTTTTCCTCTATTCTGTAGGTAGGTACTCAGGCGTCATCGAGCAGTGTGTATCCCGCTGGGAGTTATTGAAAAAATTGGATCACGGTTTTTCGCTTCTAACGATTTAACGGTAAATGCGTTGGATATTTATCAACTTTTCTCTCTGAAGGCGTCGGAGGTACTGAAATCGCACCAATCTATTATTAACTTCATACTTAAGTTGACATTCCGTAGGTAGAGGTTTTGAAATTTGTACGACATTTGAAGAAGTGTGAAAATCAATCTTACTTCGTTACTTCATTTCTTTAACTTTTTATTGATTGATGCGGGCTCTGTTTATCTCCTACACTTTCTTTTAAGATTGTAACCCGAAAGGAAGGAATTTCCGGTAGATTATCTTATGGTCCTCAACACACATAACACACTGAAAATTCCAATGCAATCATGTTAGTAATGTTCACTTCATTCTCATCATCATTAACCTAGGATATTTACAAGTTAAAAGCAATTAGAATTAATAAAATATCAAAGTGTGAATAATAATAATAATAATAATAATAATATATTGGCCCAGCAGATTGCTCCAAATAAAGGACAAAAAAATACAATTCATGTAGTTGTACAAAAAAAAACACAAAAATGTAAACATAAAGAGTACTTGAGCTCAGTTTAAACGCTATATAAAAACATTTGTATGTGCAAAACAAAATTAACAATTATGACAACTGCTTATTTCTATTGACAATATTTCCTGCAGAGGTGTAAAATGTATGTCACAGAGCGATGATATTAAATTAAAGATACGTGACATTGATACTATAGGAGAATTCAGGGAAGAGTTTAGACGTGCATATGGTGCATAGAACGTGCTTGTATATCTTGGGAACACGAGGAACAAAGAATTGTAGGCGTGATAAAAGTAAGGAGCATCAATATGTTATTTGCTAGATTATAGACAAATTTTATTGATTGTAATGTCGTCTAACTTCCAACGACTCAACATCGAATTGCTGAAGTAGAAGCTGGTAGTCATAACCAATCTCAGGGTAAGAGCATTCTTGTTTAAAGTATAAATATTTTAAAAGCTTCCTTGAACTTTCTCCAGTGTTTCTTTATGCGAAGAGTAGAATGGATTCCAGATCAAAGACCCATATTCCAACTTAGATCTGACAAATGAGTAGTATAGTAGCTTAATTGTATCAGGATGAAACGAAGAAGAGCTTCTAATTAAAATCCTAACATCTTCATAGCTGATAGTACAATCTCTCTCGATGCGCAGAAAAAGTAAGGGAAGTATCAAGGTAAATCCCAATCCCTCACAACGCTCTCACGGATAAGAAACTCCATTAATAGCATAGTCAAATAAAAGAGATTTGTTTTCTGCTGTAGCTTATAGATCTGCACTTATCGACATTTAATTGTAGACCACTAGCGTTACACCATTCAGTCAGCCGATCGATTTGGTCTTGTAGATAATAACAATTGTTGATGGAAGTTACTGCGGTAAAAATTTTGAGGTCATCCGCAAACATACATTTATCAATATTAATGCAATCCATTAAATTAATAAACAAATAAACATGAGCGTCCAAGATTGAACCTTGTGGACCCCTGAGCTAGCGTGAAACGTTGAGATTTATAGCCGTTATAAGTAACATATTGAACTCTGTCAGACAGGTAAGTTTCAAACAGTGTAACTAGGGAATCGCTAAAGCTAAATGTCTTCATTTTTTGCAGCAAAACTTTGTGTTGAATTCGATCAAAAGCTTTCGATATATCCGTGTAAATAGTATCCACTTGTCCACAGGAGTCGAACAGATCAAGTGTATATTGGGTAAAATGTGCCAAATTGGTTACTGTAGATCGTTTTCCATGAATCCGTGTTGGTCTGGAGATATAAAGTTTTTCACTAATGGTATATTCTAGAATAAAGAACAGATTCAAAGTTTTAGCAAAATTGTTAAGAATCGATATTGGCCTGTAATTCCGCACATTTTCCGAAGATCCTCCCTTCATAACTGGACACACCTTGGAGCATTTCCATAGGTCAGGGAATGTTGAAATTGGGAATTGTTGATGACAGTGCCAAATTAAAGATCTTTGTAAGAGGATATACCAAAACCATCCAACAGTCACGGACTAGAAAGCTCGGGATACCATCAGGTCCAGCTGTCATCTTATCTTTAAGCCTTTTGATGGCAGTGGTCTCTGCCTCGGTAATGACAGGTATGTGTATGCATGGTGTGTTAGTATGCACAAATACAGATTTATTATCAGTTGTATCCATAGTGTAAACACTGCTAAAGTATTGTGCAAATGCATCTACAACATCCTGTGGGGTATCGTACGAGGATTCGTCATAGATCACTGTCGATGGAATTCGAGACTTCCCCATTCTACCATGAAAAAATGTCCAAAATTTCTGAGGGTCTTCAATGATTGAAGCTTCTGAACGTGACACATAATCTTGATAAGCGATTTTTAGTTGTTCTTTCACCACTGCTCTTAATCGTTTATATTGATCCAATATAAATACGCTTCGTGTTTGTTTAAATCGTCTGTAGTAATACGCTTTAAGTTTAATGTTATAAATAATTTGCGAAGAGTACCATAAGGGATATTTCCTATTAGTTGTGTTATATAGTGGAACATGCTTATCAAATATAGAATATAGTTTATGATAAAACAGATTGCAGGCAGAATTTACATCCGAGATGCTGTTCAAGAAGGTCCAATCCGTTACCACTAACGATTGGTATAATTGTCGAAAATCGCTTTCCTAAAGTTGTAACACTTATTTGCTGGTTATTGTTAAATTCTAATTTTTTTAACGGAATATGGTATAAATATTTGTAGTGGTGGATGGTGTTCATCTTCAGGTAATAAAGGAAATGAATCTCTGAGTACCTCCGCACCAAATGTGGACAAGACTAAATCTAGTAGTCGATTGTTGCTATTTGTAATGGTGTTATATTGGGTTAAGTTATTAAGTGCAAGAAAATGCGTCATGATTTGTGTATAAGTATCATTTATGTGAGCATTATTGAAGTGAGTGACGTTAACGTCGCCAAGGATTAAAAGATTAGGAAAATGTGTAATGCACTGTTCTAAAGCATCCAAAAAACTTTCAAAATAATAAGTAGTTACATAAGGAGGAACGTATAGAACAAAAATGTGAAAAGTAAAATAATTATTGTATACACACTTTACACCTACTACATCTATGATTGGAAAAGAGTTTAATAATAAAGATAAATTTATAGAATAAGTTGATAAGTTGAAAACAACAATATCCTACATTTTTTAGACTTAACTGTACACAAAAGTATAGACCATAGTAAATATTCCATATTCAGAAAGCTTACATGCATTAACAGCATCACATCGTTCAACTCATAAATACCTGGCATTAAATGTTTTCATAAATCATTTGCATAACATTTCGCTACAGCGAATAGATTACACAAGAAATTTAACAATATCATCAAACAAATTTCCACAGAAAAAGGTTTTCCATCTAATACAATAAATAAACTAATGACAAAATATAAAATCAAACAAGTTCCCTTTGTTTGAAATTTTGTTTGTCCATTTCATTTGGCCCAAATTTCGGAGCCGAACAGCAGTGTAGCATGCACAATAGATTTTATTAAGTAGCTTAATTTTAGTTTCGTAGGTATCAGACCTTGAATACAATAATAAGCTGTTTACTTTAGGCGTAGCAATTGTTGCTTTCTGACGAAAGTGTTGTGCTGCTTCCCCAAACACACGAGAGCTGGAAAGAGGTACCCCCACGTAAGTGTAGTTGTTCACAAATTCTAATTCTCATTACCATAGTAAAATGCATCTAAATTATTGGCTCGGCTTCCTCTATGAACTCATTTTATATGTTTTTTTGCACTTGTTGTCAGCACCTTTTCTGTTAATTTTTGTCGGTTAATTGCACAACTGCATTGTGCGTGGTATGAAATACGACTGTTCATCTTTGTCAAACAGTTCCTTGGTAGACGCTGGCGTGAGTACATGTATTTTTAAATTCTTTGCAGCCATTTTGTATTACATTGATTCGCGTTACTTGTTTTACTCTGTCCATCAAGGAATTCACTTAATGATAATTGTTATTATATTGATGTGTGCACATTATAGATATAAGACCATTTATTATTTTTGTTCTGGAAGATATTTTAGTTTAAAGAGTTAATTTTTCGTTTTTAAATTTTGCTGATTCGTTTTTAGTTATCTATCACCTCGGTTTGGGTGAGTAGAAGCTTTGTGCTTGCATTTAGATTTTTCTTTTGTTATTTACTAGAAATTGTCCACGTTTAATTTAGTTTGTGTTAATTTGAAACCACGTGGTTTGAAATTGTAAGAATTACGATTACCTTCCTGAGCAAATTAATCTTTTGCTTTGATATAGGAAATATCATTGTCCTATTGTAATTTAGAAACACATGCAGTTTTTGATTTAGTGCCAGAACCATCTGTTCACGGTTTTTTTTTTCTGCAAATTGTAATTAACTTGTTTTTTTTTTTTTCTTTTTTTTTATAATAAATTTTTGATTGTTGATTAACGTCGTTGAGTTAAAAATTCTGTTCTTTTATTTTTAATTAACCCTTTTCAATTTTTGGGGTAATTGGGAAAGTCAGATTTCATTCACACACAATTTACTTTTCGTGGTTAGATTCAAGTTTTAATTCTCGAGGGTAACTCTGAGGTTAATTGTTCTTTTGCGCCTTTTTAAATGTTTATCCGTTGAGCTAGGTAATTTAATTTTTCTTTTTTAATATTCATTTTGCAAGTTCATTTTCAGTACAATCAGTACACAGTTAAAACAGTTCTGTTCACAATATTCTTTTAGTAATCTCAGTTTCTTGTTCCCATCGATTTGTGACCTTGCAAATAGCACCATATCATCCGCATACAATAAGAGTAGTAAAGACGTTCTGCTTGTTATTTTAATTCCCTCCACACCCGCTTTCTCAAAGGAACTAATAATATCTGATGTGAACATAGAAAAAAGAAGCGGAGATAGACAGTCACCCTGTATCACCCCTATTTTCATATTGTTACTCACCACTCTAACATTTGCTTGTGTGTATATTGCCCTCATTAGCCTAATCAGTTTTGCACTAATACCAATGTCCTTTAATTTCCTCCAGAGTTTTTGATGGTCTATACTATCAAAGGCCTTCTTGAAATCAACAAAGATTGCGTATACGTAGGATGATTTAGGCATTATATTGATAGCAACCATAGAGTTAAGTATGAATAGATATTCTGCATAAATCCTGCTTGTTGTTCAGGAATAATGCCATTAGTTTCGCACCAGTCGCATATTTTGCGGTATAAGATTGAGGTAAACATTTTTGTTACCGTGTTTATTAATGCTATGCCTCTATAGTTATCTGAGTCATCTCTACTTCCTCTTTTATGTAACATACGCATATTTATACGTGTATTATCGCGCTATCGTAAGACAGCAAGCACCATCCATGTCTACCAATCTAAATATATATTAACATTTCAATATCAACTATCATTTACAAATATGAAATTTTAGAAATTCTTTTGCCTGTCTTTGTCTTGGTAACTTTTCTCGTCACTGCTTTGGCTCATTCATTAATTGATGGACTTTTTAATTTGCGGTTTGGTAATGCCGAAGGAATGGCCAAGTCCAAAAAATGACCTTAACGTACTGCTATGGAATGGCACCCCGGGTTTCGGAAATTTAAATGTGTATTTTTATTTATTCCTTATCAGCCTTGTCAAAACAATGTCAGAGTTTCCACTATTCTAAGTTTTATTAAGAATTTTTATTTAATTGTTTGTTTCATTCTTTTTGGACAGTGCTGTATATTTAAAATCATTTATTTGTACATTTTGCGTACTCCCGTATTGTTTAGTTATTTTGCTAGTTTTTGCGTTGCGCTGTGTGTCGAACGCACGAGTTGTATATTTCATATATTTGCGGGAGGCCTTCAAAAGGGCAAGCAGTTCGTTGAAAGTTGCCCGTAAGTAGAGATGTTGTTTTTATTTTCTTTTTGCCGTAATAGGTAAATTTCATTTTTGATTTAATTGTTGCTCGTTTATTTGTTTATTGTTTAGCTTCAAGAACTCACATATTTAATTATTGCTGTATTGTTTAATTGTGTACACTTTTGGATGTTAGATCAGTAATTATTGTAAAAACGTTCTAGAGGATTCCGCGTAAGTGTGTTAAATTATCCGTTTCTTATAATTGTTTTGTATTTTGTTAATCACCTCGGGAAGGTGAAGTGAAGCTTTGAGCTATTAAATTTTAAATTTCAATGTAAATTGTATCTATTTCTCCACGTGTAAATTATAGTTTAGATTTCATGACCGCGTGGATGATTTTTTTTTATGAAATTCCTTCTAGAACGAATCTTCCATTTTGTTTGTTAAAGGATTTTAAATCGTCCTTTGTCATATTAAATTCTTGCAGTTTTTGTTTTGTCCAGAATCATAAATTCACGGTTCATTTTCTGCTTCATCATTATTGTAATTAAATGTTTTTTTTTTTTTTCTTTATGGAAAATAAATTTAATGATTGTAAATATCATTTTAAAAATTAATAGTTCTTTTATTTTTGAATCTGCCATTTCAATTATTGGGAATTTTAATGAAAGTCATTTTTGCAACCGCCCACTATTAATTTTTAGTAAATTAACTCTGAGATTTAAGTATCTCTGGCACCCTTTTGAATTCATTTTTGCTGAGCTAGCTAAAGTAATTTTGTCATTTTTAATATCTCTTAAATTTTATGCTTGGACCATCAGTTCACAGCAGTACTTTGTCTGGGCAGCACTCCACAATAATAATTGCAATAAATGGAATAACAACAAAAGTAATCGAAATTTAAGTAGTACACTACTTTACTACTACATTTTTTAACATAGCAATATATAGATTTGTGAATTCACTAGCAAGAAAGAAACATATCTCCATGCATACATTTTAACAAGCTGTGGAATGCAGTATTAGAGGCGTCGCTTTCGGATATGTAACGCGCTTCTGAATTGAAATAACTTTTATAATGCACATATAGGGAATACCCATGTACTAACAATGATTATTTACCGCACAATGTGGGCATGTTTGCATATTCGCGTGTATATTTTCGAACATATTATTCGCTAGTCTCGAAGTCGGTATGTGGTTTCTCGTTCGTACTTCGCATTCAAAAATGTTTATTTTGCAACGACCAAAAGCACACATCCGATTGCTTTACGATCTGCATCTGTCGAGTCGAGACTCATAGAATTAAAATAGAAAACCGGAGCCGCTCACATGTGATTGCACGCATTCGCATCACTTTTATTATAGTCATTGTTTCAGCTGGATCACGTTCATGGCTATGCGGCTTTTAATGGGATGAGGTGTTACATTGTTTTCGACTGACAAGGGAAGTACTCATAAGAGAACTGTAAATTTTGTTAATTGCAAACCCCATGGAGGGTTACTCAAGGCCACTCTTCGTCTCGGCGGGACTTCAACTTTAGGGAATGCAATTTGATTTTGAAATTGGATCCAAATTTCGTTTATCCAAAATAACATTTATACCGTGAGAGACAGAAAAGACATTTAAATGGTGGACTTGCATCGTTTATGCAGCCCTTTCGATTGGTGTAGCTATTTATATACAGTGTTATAATAAGCACCTAACGACATATGTTGTATACGCCTTTTGGGCTCCAAGATAAAAATGGCGCAATTGCAACATTGAAGTAGCCCTTTCTACAGATATAGCTATATAAATACAGGGTGTTTTAGCAATTTTTTATAATCATTCTATTTGTCATCGGATAATGTACATTGAGGTGATTTAATACAATAAGTATACAGCATATCCACAAAATTATGATTTTTTTCATAATTTATAGTATCAGTCCCCAAATATTCAACGATTTTATAATATTGAAAAAAGATAAGAAAACAGGCAGCTAGAGAAAAGAAGCCATAAATTAAAACGCATGGTGAAGAATCGGCAATAATGACCAATAATCATAATTTAATTTAACAATGGACATTATAACATAAAAAGTGTTAATGGTCTGTGATACTGCATTATGTGCATGCAATGTAGCATGGAGGGACAGCTGACAGGATATCTTTAAGTTGCTGTCCAACATTTTGATGTATTTTGTACAATACCCAGAAAAAAAAAACAGAATTCCAAAAAATGCAATTATAAACCATGAAAAATTTCTAATTTGTATCCTACATTCTAATAGCGAAGTGCTTGGTATTCATATCGATCGATATATTATCTCCGTACTAATCTAGAGCTATCTATGCTCAGAATGGTGTTAGGGCTTGTGCTTGTGCTTTGTGATGTTCTCAGCCGGTGGAACAGAGTTTCATATGCTGCCGTCACAGCGACCATGGATGCGGCAAAGTTTGTTGTCGTGTGCTTGTACAGATCGCTGACAAGTAGTTTGCGCATATTTAGGGACAATTCTGGATTCTGGATTGTTGGATGGGAAGGGTGGCTAGCCACGCGCACTTAGGCCACTCTAACCGGGCCCATTGTGCTACCTTCCCCTAGGCGGGGCCACTCAGCCGCAGCCTACTCGAGCCAACCCAAGCGAAGAATGAACTCGAGCAGTGTAGCCGCCAAAGCTGGCCATACTGGGCCAGAACTTCCCCAGGATGGAACCTGTAAGTTGGGCAAGCGCCGGACAGTCACATAAGATGTGCTCCGGTGTCTCGTCCTCTAGGTAGCATGCACGGCAGAGTGGGCTCCTAGTCAATCCTATGCGGTGCATGTGTTTAATAAGTTTGCAGTGACCAGTCAATAGCCCTACAACTTGACGTAGTTTACTGCGAGAAAGCTGCAGATAGAATCTCGCTGTCCTAGACGACAGCCTGGGTATGGTTTTGCGTGCCTGACAGCAGGTGGTTATGGATGCCCATCTCTCCTGGTGTAGAGTAGTGGTCCACTGGTTTATTAGGGTATTGAGTGTAGCCGAAGAAATGGGAAGAACAGGCTCCGGTCCCATGTAAGGAGAACACGAACCCCGTCTCGCCAACCTATCGGCAGCCTCGTTTCCCAGAATACCTTTATGACCTTTAACCCATCTGAGTATCAAGTCATTATCAATAGCGATCGCTTCCAAGGCATTGTGACACTGAAGTACTAGGCCCGATGCGATCTTATAACTACTAAGGGCTTTAAGGGCAGCTTGGCTATCACTGTAAAGGACAATGCGTGGTCCCTTAATGCCCCTTGCTAAAATTTCTTCGGCACCATGCAGGATCGCCAAAATCTCCACCTAGAAAACCCTCCTCCACGAACAGATCCGGGGGGGGACACATAAGAGGGCTTCCATTACCGCCGTCGACGTAGTGCGTATTGCCCCTGTAATGCTAAGGCATGCTATGCGCTGCACATGCATCAGGTCATTCCTGGCTACCACTCGTCTCACCCTTGGCCACCAGACGAGGGCACCATAAGTTAGCATGGGCCTAATTATGACAGTGTACAACCACAAAGTAATTTTCGGGGAGAGCCCCCAAGTCCTACCCAGCAAGCGACGACACTGCCAAAAGGCCTTGCATGCTTTCTCGGCTTTTGTTTTGACATGTTTGCTTCAGCTCAATTTTCTGTCAAAAGTGATACCCAAATACTTGACTTCATCCAAGAAACCGAGAGCAGTGCCAAACAGCTGTGGTGGGCGAAGTTTTTCCCACCTTTCTTTTGTTAGTAAAGAGTACCATCTCTGATTTATCTGGGTTTACAGAGAGGCAACGTTCTCTACATCAGTTTTCGAGAGACTTTAGAGCAGTCTGCATCAAATCGCAGAGCACGCTCTTAAATCTTCCATCAATGAGGATCGTAATATTGTCCGCATATGCAATTGTGTAGAAGCCAGATATGTTCAGTGCACGAACGCGGTCATCTACCATTTAGGGACAAACTGTTTGATTTACTTGATGAAGTTGCGGATAGGGGTCAAACTATAATTAACTGTGAGGATTTTACTGTGAATTTTTCAAATCAAATAGGCGCTGTTCAGAATGTTAAAACTATTTTTGAGTGTTTCAACCTTGTGTCTGTTGCGGTTGCTCCCACGAGAAATGGTCCTACCTCATCAACTTTGATTAATAACATTTTTGTTGATAATACAAACACAAATACGTTTATTCGTATGAGCATGTGATTTTTTTCTGATCATTGTTATCAAATGTTAGAAATTGACAAACCTGCGAGTCATGCTGGGGTAAATGATTACAGGCGCAAATTTAATAATGAATCAATCTCACATTTTCAGTTACTAATGCCTGCTGAGAGTTGGGAGGAGATTTACACTTGCAGTGGGTGTAAATTTATAGAATGTTTTATAGAATATTTTTACGTTATTTTAATATTTCATTTCCATAGTAAAGGTTTGTCGTTAATAACAAACCAAAAATTGAATGGTATACTGCCGATCTAGCTCGAGAAGCTGAACAACTGCGAGATCTATATAATCTATACAAAAGTAACAAAAATCCAATTTTTTTAAATGCATATAATAATCAAAAGGATGCGCATAGAGTACTCGTAAATACAACTTAAAGAGAATTCTATGAAAATAAGACAAAACATTCTAAAAATAAAAGCAAGACAACCTGGAATATTAAATAAATATAATAAAATAACTAATTCTTCTATAAGTAATGCGAAATGTATATCATTGCGAAATATGGACGGTATAAATGTTATTGATAATCCGCAGTTGGTCTGTGAGATGTTTGTTAACGGGTTTTATGATTCTACAAAATGTTCTCTTCGCGATAGCATCAGCGCCGCGTGCATTCCTTCAGTAGTTGGTAGCTTCTTCCTGAACCCTACTGTATTGTATTGTATGTAGATAGAAAGGTGATGTTACACTGTGACCTAAAAGATCTGTTGTGTCCCCTATTCTTGCTGCTTTACAGCTGGCCTTCCAATCCTATTCCTTTCAGAAAGTGTAGGATGTCAGAGGGCCTCAGTCTAGGTAAGTCTCCCTCTTCGATTTCACATGCTCCCAGGTGCAATGCCCTCGAGTTGCACAGTGCTACGCAGTTTGAGAGGAGGTGGATGGGTGTTTCATCCTGTTCCCCACAAAATCTACATTCAGATTCCTTTTCCAATCCAAGCTTACTCAGGTGTCCTTTCAGTCTATAGCGGCCTGAAAGTATTCATGTTAATATGCGAACATTGTTCTTACTCAGGTTGATGCATTCTATATACCTTTTCTGGTTAAAAGTTCCCAGAAGAATTTTACTTTGCCTCATTCCCTGGAGATTTTCCCAGTAACTGGATTTTTTCTGCTCCATTTCTATTTTTAGTTTCTTCAGTATTGTACTGCTACTTAACCCGCAAAAGGCTTCAGGCCCTACAAAAGACATTCCAGACCCTTTTTTTGCGAGGTTATCCGTTATTTCATTTCCTTCCACTCCTGTGTGACCCGGAACCCACAGCAGGGTTACTTTATTTCCTTAGCCTAGCTCATTTAATTTCCCTAGGCATTCCCAGATCATAACACTGCGTAGGCTTTCACGGCCGGTGTAACTATAACTAACAGCTTCTTGCGGGTTTCGCCGTGTGCCAAAACTTTCGCTCGACGTTTCGCTGTTCATACTGACAGCTTCTTCAGGATAACTGAACTTGAAGAAGCTGTCAGTATGAACAGCGAAACGTCGAGCAAAAGTTTTGACACACGGCGAAACCCGCAAGAAGCTGTTAGTTATTCCCAGAACATCTTGGAACGGATTTCATATAAGCTCAGCGCCTTGATGGCTGCTTGACTATCAGACATGATGATAATCTCCTAACCCTACTGATAGACACGAGATAGAATGTGTATCGCATGAAATTGCTAGCAAGCGCTCTGCTGGCATTGATCAAATTCCTTATTTTTTGTTAAGGTTTGTCGTCGCGTATATTTCGGAACCACTGGCATACGTGATAAACGATTCATTATTAAAAGTCCTACATAAACTTAAAACTAGCAAAGTAATCCCTGTTTATATGAAAAATAATAAGTATGAAGCTAGTAATTATAGACCCTGAACATATTAACGAAGGTCTATGAAAAAGTTATAAATTCGCGTCTTGTCACATATTTCACAAAATAAAATATAATTAAATTAAATATAAATTCCTTTCTTTATTTTCGGTGACCTATGCCATGAATTGCCATCTCGAATAAAATTGTACAAGTATTTACCTCTACATAGAACGCAATTAACTATTTCATCCTTGTGCGATGCTCTTAAATAGTTAATAATAGATAGCATAAAACTATTACAACACTGCTTATTTTGTGTTAGTGCACTGTAAAAAATTACAGTAATTTTGCCATGGTAAATCAGGAATATTACATGTAATAACGTTGTGAATTTACCACAATAAATCATGTAAATTTTGTTTTACATGTTTTTTCTAGGATTATTTAACATGGAAAAAGAAATTCGGTAAATTTATACCTTTTCATGTGAGTTTAAATGTAACAAAAATTCAAAGGAAAATACAGGAAAAACATGTACAATTTTGTATTTACTCCCAAAATTACTTAAAAGTGTAAAATTGACATTTTTTTGGGTATTTAGTGCACTTTAAAGTAATTTTACTAATGAACTATTAATTTTGGCTGTAAAAAATATGAGGATCTTTTATATTTTATTTGTTTTTACTTGAATTTTCGGGGTTAAAACTATAGATATCATGGAAAATTACGGAAATTCATATACACCGCAATGTGATTGGTTATTTGGATTATTTATCTGGGTGCGCGTAGGTAATTCTATTCGTTTTGTCGAACTTATTATTGGCTCAATGATATCATGTACGTCACAAACAATCGTAGGTTTCGCGGAAGCGTGTTCATTCTTGATCCCTGGTTGAGCGATTTAGTATGACCTATTAGGTGCTATAAGAGAATTAGGTTAGTTGCTTGCTCTCTTTATAAAATACATATGAAAATTACTTCAGTGTTCGGTAAATATAGAGTTCATATAAATATTACATACGAATTTTACAGTACAATCTTTGAAAAACACATCAGGATGTAATTTTACTGCAACTTTTTTTACAGTCTGGTTAATTACTTTAATTGTGCCACAATAGGTCAATTTTATTATTTTGTTCTTTTTTTTCTAGCATGCCACTAATTAAATTAACTTATTTCTGTGTGGCCGAGTACGGTGGACCTTAAATTGAAACGACATTGAACACGTAACCTAGAGCTTTCCTCTTTCAAGTTACTCGCCGAATACTAATTCTCTTAGCAAACATGTGAACCAACGCAGATATATTGAAAAAGTTTACTTTGTACAACGGCTATAATTAATTCGGTGTTCTTGGTATTGACGCAGATGGATTTCACGCGCGGAGATTGTTGAACCTGGAAGTGTTCCTAGTATCGATGGAAAGCCGGGCTTAAAACTTTTCTTGTTAGCAAGTATTATATATCGACATATTTATCGAGCGATTCTCAAATTAATAATTATACTTTTTCCTCACCGTCGAGTAACTCCAAAATTCTGATTCTTTAGATACACACCTTCCGCTAGCGAATTTCGTATTATTTACACAGGCTTGACGAATGGTGAGTTGTCGGATTTTTTTTTTTTTGGCCGAGCAGCCATCTCTAATTATTTCGCTAATGCTCCGATGAATCCATTGGGTCAAATTCATTTGGCGTACGGCCAATATCGACGAGAACCAAACATAAATCAACACCTTTATCTCGGCGGTAGGATCGTCGGTACAGAACGGTGCTATTCGCGTACACGAACTGTATTAATAAGCTGGGCATAATAGGTGACGTTGAAAGATCTTCTGATTGACGTCGGATTAATCAGTCTACAGTCTAAATTTCCAGGCAATTCTGTTCACACGTTCGGGTTCCATTTAATACATTACCTATGAAATCCAAATCCCACGAACTGACTGAAATGACAAGCCTAATCTTTAGCAAATGAATATTTTCAGGAATTTGATGTATACAGGGTTGGGATAAGGTATGGAACCAAGCAAATATCTTTAAAACGAAGAGGATGGTATTGACGAAACTTTGCAGATAAGTGTAAGGAAATATAATACATCTGATGTTGATTTTGTTGTTGTGACTGTACTTCCGGTTCAACCGTAAGTTCTCTCTATTTTTTTTATTTAAATGGAACACCCTTTACATTTTTGCAGATTATAATAGACCTTGTTTTTGCGAATTCGACCATACTGGTTTTAGACCATTATTTGTAAATAATGAAGAGATAATTAGTTGGGCAAAATGTCAGTGGGGATGATACAATAAGTTCATAGATGTCGGCCACAACCCGAAACTTTACCCAGTAACAAACAAACAAAAGGTATTATCATCTAGTAGGTAACTGTTGACAAACTGTCAAGTTTATTTAAATCACGTCCATCAAATTACTAATTGTACGGATGAAAATGGTGCACTTAAATGAAAGAGAGCGATTTTAATGATTTGCATCCCGAAAGAACTCTTATAACACGTTCAGCCGTCACTAAAACACTAAAGCGTTTTAGTATGACTGGAACGGTTAAAAATTCACCAAAAACAGACAGACCACAGACCGCAACTAATGCAGTTGTTAGAGAAAAGATTGCTATTGAATTAGAAGAATCACCTCGAACTTCTACTACAACTTTAGCACTAAACCATGGCATAACTCGTCGTTCTGCAAGAAAAAATTTGAAGAGAGAAAAGTTCCATCCGTATAAAATACACCTACTTCAAGAACTGTCAAATGATGATTTTGACCGACGCCTGGCGTTTTGCGAAAGAATGATGGAAATTTGTAATGCAGACGAACATTTTGCAACTAATATGGTATTTTCTGACGAAGCAACTTTCTGTTTGAATGGAACAGTCAATCGCAATAATTCCAGGTACTGGTCCAATGAGAATCCTCACTGGATCCATGAAGCCCATACTCAACATCCTCAAAAGTTGAATGTCTGGATAGGAATTGTTGAAAACAGGCGAATAGGCTCATTTCTTATAGAAGGAAACTTAAGTGGGGAAAAGTATTTGGATCTACTGAGAAACCACATTATTCCTGCATTTCAACACAATGGGGAGTTGTCTCAAAGTTTTTGGTTTCAACAGGATGGAGCGCCTTCTCACTATGATAGGCGAGTTAGGAATTTTTTTGGATGTTATTTTCCCAAATCGATGGATTGGACGTAGAGGATTCATAGAGTGGCCTGCACGTTCTCCAGACCTTACTCCATTGGATTTTTATCTGTGGGGTTTTCTCAAATCTCGTGTTTACGTTAGGCGACCAACAAGGCAAAGAATAGTCGACGAATGTGATTTAATCCGTAGAGAAGTTTTGGAAAAGGTAATTCAGGAATTTCGTAGAAGATTTGCATATTGTCAGGAAATAAACGGCGAGCATTTTGAACATTTTAAATGAGTTCGTTTATAAGATGACCATTTTGTTAATAATTTACGATAAATAAAATTAATTGTTCAGTAAATGTCTGTGACACCAGGAGGTGAGTACCAGACAAGACAGTGACACTGCCGAACATTCTTGCAGGAGTACAACAGCTGGGACTGCAGCAACGGAAAAAAAAAACTATCTGGCGCCCAGACCAGGAAACTGAAAAAGCAAAAGAAAATGAAGGAGGGTACGTTGACCGTGACTCTAAAAGATCCAAGGCGTAAGATGCAAACCAGGCCGTTAAGGAAACAATGCAGAAGCTGAAGGTTGGAGGCAGAAGTCAGATCACTGAAGGTAAAAAGAACACGGTTAAGGGCAACAAGAAAAGACCTCGGAACTCTAAAACGTCACAGCAGTAACGGGTGGCAGTAATTAAGTAATGTTATTCGGAAAAAAAAGACCTGAATCAAGAGCAAGTGGATCTGATCCAGGAAAAAGGGAAACATAAAGCATATTAGGATAAAATAAGGAGGCAAATTCATGGAAAGACCTTTATTAAGGGACTATCAAGGAAGAAGATTGAAGAACTACTGCAGCTTAGTAGGAATCAGCTTCGCCCCGTAACAGGTCTCCTTACAGGGCAGTGCGTACTGAAAGGTCACCTACAGAAAATTGGAATCAACACTAGAGATATCAGCTGCAGACTGTGTAATGAGATGATAGGGGACGCTTGCCACATTCTGTGCGAAGCGAGGCTCTCAACGCAAAAAGACAGGTAATTTTTGGCAAGCCAATAATGAACCCAGAAGATTATTTCGATCAGCCAGCCAGAGACCTGTACAGATTAGTACAGGGTGCTAGGATACTGAAATGACTGATATAATTTAGGCTCAAAGAGGTCAATGCGTGGAAAAAACAAGGGTTGAATGATTTAAAGGATATCGCAAAGAGAGCAAAGAAACACGAAAATTCCGTTTCTCATATGAATGCATGCGTGGATTTTTTATGTTCTCGGCAAAGTGGACATACGTGAATAGTTAGAAAGTGCTTATTTGCGACATAAAATTAAGTACAACGAAGATGTGGCAAAAAATCGTCATATTTTGCGTCTGTTAATTATGTGTATAAAAAAATGTGAAATCTTATCCCTCGTAAAATTGAAAAGTGAACTTTATTATTTATGAGCGCGAGGACATGTGTGACGTAGATGTAGGTGGTGTTTTGCCGCTTTTAGTATTTATAACACACAACAACAAAAAAAAAGTTTTGACGGAAACATATAAACTGTTGAATATTATTTGTACAACCCCCATGTTGACAGCAGAATGTGAACGATGTTTTTCCAACCTCAAACGCATTAAGACTTTTCTGAGAATCACAATGCCAGAAGATCGAGTAAACGCATTTTTACAACAAAGTCAAAGACGTCTTTTCCAGCATGAAAAATAGGAGAATGGATTTTATATACAAATAATAGGCAAGTTTTTATTTTGTGCCCACCCTCTTTCATAACTCACGAGCCGCCGCTGCTTCCTAATATAATAATTTATCTCAAGCAACGTAAAATAACAGCAGTTTTCAATCAAGAAAAAATGGCAATGTTTGTCTTGGTCAAATCATGTGCAGAGGCCAAAACTTCCTTTCCCATTTCTATTTATATAATTTAGATAAATGGCCACATATATTATACAACAAGAACCATAAGCAGCATTAAACTTCCTAAGCTTTGGTGGACTTCCTGCAATGCAAGTTGCAGTATTTATACGGATGAATGTTCTGTAAGCTGTGATTAAACTAGATACGAAGTAAAGCTTAAATGCAGCTTACTAGATGTTAAAGTTATGTAATAAAATACTCTTTCTCCAAACAAAGTCATCCTTGAATACATAAGAGCATAACTTTGCTCTCATTGTAAACTGGTGGATTTGGAAGATAATTTCAGCGCCCGTTAATTGAATATAATTCATTAATGTGGGTTAATATTCATGGTACTTGCCTGGAAACGTTCAATGTAAAGAATTAATAAAATTCCATTAGTATACCCCAGAAAATGATAGCCATATCACAACTTTCTAACATACGTGGTTACGAAAACCAATTTTGGTCCTTTCTCTACTTGTAAGCAAACACAGTGAATACGTATTTCGACGTCAGATAATATTTACAGGGTCATAAGTATATAGTGCAAGTATAGGATTAGCTAGTTAGATTGCATTGCAATTTTCCACGAAGCAGATGGTGCAGTCAGCCAATACTATTTTAATCTAGTATCCCGAATAAAATATGTTCTCATTGATAATACTCATAAGTAACAAGTATGTTGTGTTGTTACAGTGGAGCCTACGTATTTTTCTGACAGTAGAAAAGAAAAAAACCAGTCCATTCTCGGTAATAGAATGTTAACATCGGACATCCCCAGAAAATTAATGACAAAACTACGTTTTTACTGGAGACATTGCAAGAAAAAATGCAAGCAATGTATCCGAAATCGACGTTGAGGTTAAAGACTGTAATATGTCTCGACGGAAACTTTATTGCAAAGGTAAGGCGAACGTATGTTCCATATTATCATCAATTTGAAATAACATGAATCGGTTAAGTATTTCATTCGGAGTGATCTACGTTCAAGTGGCGGCAGGTCTAACAAGAATAAATTGCTTTAGATTAGTCGGGTGGGCGTTATAAAATCACGAAGTAAATTGGGTTTCGCCCGACCTTAATGCAAACGAGTGTGTGGTGTGGTTAAAATTAACTCCGTTAGGAACTAAAACATTTGCGCGCACCTAGTACCAAAGGCGTAAGATTATAACGTATGTATGTACTGCTGTGTATTAATTCCAGTAAATAAGAATACTAAACTGAATTTAGAAATGAGAAGAAAAAAAAATATATTAGCTAGCTCAACGGAAAAGACTTTAATGAACACAAAAAACTTATTAATCTCAGAGTTAACCTCGCGAATTAAAACTTTAATCTAACCACGAAAAGTAAATTGTGAGTGAATGAAATCAGACTTTCTTAATTACTTGAAAAATTGTAAAGGTTTTAGTCAAATAAAAGAACAGAATTTTTAACCCAGTGACGCTAACAAGCAATCAATTTTTTCTAACAAAATGGGTTAAAATACAATGGTGCAGAAAAAAAACTTTGCACTGAAGGTTCTGGCCTAAAATAAAAACTGCACTTGACTCTAACTTAAAATAGGGCAATGTTATTTCCTATGCACAGCAAAAAAAAAACGAAGTTTCATTTGTTCAGGAAGATTATTCAAAATCTTTGAACTTCTATCCACGTGGTTTCACAAATTAAAATAATCTAAGCATGGACAAATGCTCGAAACTTACAGAAATGAAAAAGCTAAATTAAAGAACAAAGCTTCCACTCACCTAACCGAGGTGATAGAAAAATTAAAAATGATATAGCAAAATAGAATAACAGAAAAATTAACTCTTTAAAAATAAATGATAGAAAAAAAACTAAAATAAATCTTCCTAAATAAAAAATAATAAATGATCCCTATATCTATAAAGTACTCACTTTAATATATAAACAATTATTAGAATAAATATTCCGTGATTGACTATATAAAAGAAATGTTAAATTTTTCAATATAAAAAGAATTACAAAATGGCAACAACAAATATTAAAAAATACGTCTACTCACGTCAATAGTCGAACAAAATCCTACAATTATTTTTCTTACAAAAACGCAGACTACAACGCAGACGTATAACATTTCAACGACAATATTAAATAGAATACGCATTAAATCAGCACAAGCGAATAGACACTTGAATGACTGGATTAATTAAAAAAAAAAACTTAACACAACATAATTAAAATCATACAATAAACTCTTAAACTAAACTTATACAAACCAAAACAAAATTGTGAAAATTGTCGGTAAATTGTTGATCAAAGAAAACAACAACCGAAATATGCAACTTAAAATACACCCAGTGATAATTGGGTTGTATAAACCACAGCAGTACGTATGTTGTCACCCTTGTTTGTATATACTGCTAAACTACCAGATGTAGTGTGTCCCCAAAACATAATGTTACGGTTTAAGGATATGTTGCTAAAGCGACCTTAAGTCAGAAATATCTAATTTATTCTCAACTTTAACTTAATGTGTGTTACAAGCACTGAAGTTTGAGATAATCCAACTAATGCAGATATCGTTGTACTAAATTTAAAGTTGTTTTTCTATTCGGTAGCTTTTTAAAAAATTTGAGAGTAAACTTTGCTGTTGCTTATTGCTTTTTGACACACATATGTCCACCGTCAAAATGACCACAATATGACTATCTCAGTTTTCTTCATTTGCTTCTGCATTCGCTATATGTTTTTTTTTCTCTTTGCGGCAAAAAATTTCAATTTTCTAGTAATCCATGCATTTATTATTGAATTCATGCTTTCAAGAAACCATTGCACATCTTTATTAATTGTATCTACTAAAAACTGTCGTAAATGCAATATGACACATTTGTCTGTCATGTTGCTTTGCCAGGCAACCTTAAGGAACTCGCATCGGATATGCTGCTTTAATTTGGTTATCAATAAAATGGCTGACTCTTACTAAATTTATTGTTTACTGAGTAAATTCCACATGTTTCATAAGAGCTTTTTGTAATAATTTAATAATACTGGTATTACAAGAAAAACATGTTTATAACCAACAAAAGTAGTGTTTACTCAACAAAAACAACCAGACATCAAGTTATTAAAAGAAATTATGTATTTAAAAACTCACAGGTGAGTGCAGTACGTTCATTACTATGCTAAACAATTTTAATAGTCTTTATTTTATGCAGAAATAAAATTGAAATTTACTATTTTATTAACTACTGTACTAAATTAGAACGTCAAATGATAAAGCACTTACACCGGACAATAGAAGAATGCAATCACCAGAACTTCAAATTTGCATATGTTAAAACAATTAGCACCAACCTAATTATACTATAGGCCTAAATATCATTAGCAGTCACATAAAAAAAAGTAAAATCGACAAATATAGCAATTAATCATCATTTTATATGTGCTTCAAATTTGGAAAATCAAGTAAGTTCTACGTATTTTCTATTAGGATGACGTCTCTCGAATATCTCGATGTTTATAAGTTGTAAGTCAGGGTAGGATCCATAATAACAAAGTGCGCGAAGAAATCAAGTATAAAATTTTTAGTGTAATCGTCAGACAAACTACACAGTAAAGGAAACATTCAATTGCCGAATGATGCAAAGATAGCTGCCACTAATATTTCAAGTATAATCACTAATTTAAGAGGACTACAATATAAAAATAAGAAGATACACAAAGGAATCTAAAGAAACCTTCACACAACTCATCACAATGCGAGTAAATAAAAATATAATACAAAATCTTAAATTTCTTACTCAATTCTTTTTAGTTTGGTATAGTTAAATAAATTTGTTAAATTTGACACATAGAAGATATGCAACCAGTTATACGCTGTCTTAAAAGTTAAAACTCTAAACAGCTTACTAAAAATAACAGCATTATATACAGTGACCGGCAGAAAGTGTGCAGCATATGGGAAATTTTTTTGTTTTTGAATTTATTAGTTCTTTTTTCTTACAGTTTACCTCTGCATGTCTCGAAACTAAAATAATACTCATCAACTCTGCGGAAAATTTAATTGTATACGAGGGCAGGTCAAAAATATGAAATTACGCTAAGAGTAAAGTATCTTAATTTTTGAGTTTAGAAGATTCGTTTATTAATAAATATTGTTCCAAATTCAACGCTATATCCAAATATGAAGTTTCGCTTAATTTGAACAAAAAATGAGATTTATTCGTTTTTTCGGAATTACCCTGTATACAAAATTGATTGAGATCATACAGCAGTCATATCCTATTCTGTGTATAATTTGTGAGAGAAAATCATGCATGCTATGCCAAATTAGGTAGTTTAAACATTTTTATAACCTTGAAAAGGAAAACTTTAAAAAGGGATTATTATTTTTGCTGCACAATATGCTTTGTTTTCAAATGAAACAAAATAATTGCATCTAACTGAAATTTTGTGACTTAATAATCACATTAACTTCGTTTTTCGTTTTAAATAGGTCCAAATATTAATCACCACATGTAAAACAAAAAATAAAACGCAATGCATTTACCACTAATGTTAACAACAAATATTTATTGGCGTAAAGAAACACTAAACTTCTACATGTCGCCCTCTGTTTTGTCAATTTAAAAAAAAAAACAAGTATTGGCCGTATAAAACCTTAATTTATTCATACTCTTCAAGAACGAGATCTACATGCTAGGATGGAATTCTGCTTATGGTTCCAGAGCATGAAGGAGGATGTACGTTTTGAAAAGCGAATATTACTTACAGATGAGGCAACCTTCACAAGCATCAGCACGGTTACTTCCCAAAATTGCAGGTGGTGGGCTGACCACAATCCGAATTTTATAATTGAAAAACCAATATTCGTTAACGTTTGGTATGGTATAATAAATACTTAAATCGTGGAGCCATTTATCTTTCGGGAGAATTTGAGTGCGGCTAAATATTTACAATTTTTACAAAATGAGTGAATTTTTAAATGAATTTTTTAAATTTAAGAACAAATCTCTATTTTCAACAAGATGGTGCACCAATCCATTCCATCTTGCAAGTAAGAGAATCAACGATTTTCGAATAAATGGATCGGCCGCTATTCGGAAAATCCCTGGCCGCCAAGATCGCCAGATCTTTCCCCAATGGATTTCTTTTTCTGGGGTTACATAAAATTTAAAGTTTACAAATTTCGACCGTTTAGAAATATGGACCACTTAGAAAATGTAACTAAACAATATATCGCGGACATCAATTCTGTTTTTTTTTTTTTTTACGGAACGTTGCAAGAGAATTTAATAATCTAAAATGTTTACAAAACATAGGGCGACATGTAGAAATTTAGTGTTTATTCTTTACGCCAATAAATACTTCCTGTTAATATTTTTGTAAATTCATTGTGTTTTATTTTTTGTTCTACATGTGGTGATTAACATTTGGACCTATTAAAACGAAAGCCGAAGTTAAAGTGAATATAAGTCACAAGAATTTTGTTTCATTTGAAAACAAAGCATATTGTGCAGCAAAAATAATAACCCTATTTTAATGTTTTTCTTTCAAGGCTATAAAAATGTTTAAACTACCTAATTTGGCATACCATGCATGATTTCCTCTCACAAATTATACACAGAATAGGATATGACTGCCGTATGATCTCAATAAATTTTGTATACAGGGTAATTCCGAAAAAACGAATAAATCTCATTTTTTGTTCAAATTAAGCGAAACTTCATATTTGGATATAGCGTTGAATTTGGAACAATATTTATTAATAAAGGAATCTTCTAAATTCAAGAACTGAGATACTATACTCTTAGCGTAATTTCATATTTTTGGTCTGCCCTCGTATACAATTAAATTCTCGGCAGATTTGATGAATGTTATTTTAGTTTCAAGACATGCAGAGGTAAACTGTAAGAACAAAGATTTACTAAATTCAAAGACAAGATTTCTCATATGCTGCGCACTTTCTGCCGGTCACTGTATATATTGCTCTGTTTTTTACGACGCAATACCTGGAATAATAATTTTTAAATTTGACTATCAAATAGAAATATAGTCTTATCATTTTAAATTAAATGTCAATAGTGCATGTTTAATTCGACAAATATTATTAGCATATTGATAGTTTTATTACGTCCTGGCGACCTCTTCACTATCTATTTAAAAATTGTGAATACCCGCTTTTGTCTGCTAGCTGGCGCGTAACACTCTTAGATTTACCAAATCACCTGTCGAGAAATCTTTCCAGCTGCCTGCTAACAAATCGATAGATATATTTCCCAAACCAAACTACGCCCTAAGATTTTTCACTTCACGTACATTTTATATAAAAATTTAAATATATGTTAGTACACTTGATTGTAAAAAATACAGGTATATTATTATTATTATATACAGTTGAAGTCTCAGCATGTTAAAGCAAAAACAATATACTGCAGTAACAAAGTAGACTAATAACATAGTAATTTATTTTGCGTGAAAAAAATCCCTAAATCGAAAAGATGCTATAGGTAAAAAAAAAATTATATTTCAATCATTATACACAACGGACGTTTTTCGCATTTATATTTCTCGGAAAATTAAAGCGCTTATCGTACATACATACATATCCTAGCAGAAGCGGCGCTCCAGAGAGGCAAAGCTTTCCCCCAGAACGCTTACGGTAATAGCATTGGAGGAGAGATATGAAAAGTTTGCGAAATTTTCATTTACTTGTGATCTTTATATTTGTAATAAAGCCGCTTAAACTTCGAGAACAAGCGACTCCGGCGCTACGTAAACAACTTGGGGAATAAATTTCTCCGATATAATAAAAGTTTCCGTCCGTCGTAGCCCAAATGCGATCTACCTGATGCTTCTGCTGCGCGTCGCCCGCCCATCGCCTGTCGTAGCTTTAACCCCCGTGTTGACGGTTTCTCCGGGAAAACCGTATTTCGCTTTATTATCCACGCAACAGACAGAGGAGAGTCAACTATTCTGCGGCGGAATAGCATTGGGAATGTAACGTAATAGATTTAAACGTGAAAAAGTTTAATGGGTTTTGAAGCTTTCGCGCGTAAGACGATAAAAAAATACATTTGCGTGTATGTGAGGCGAAATAGGACGGTAAAGTATAATGAAAGGCTCCACTTTCTCCATTTGATAGACTGTCCTCAGAAGACTGCCGAGTGTATGAATTATTTCGTTTGGCAAGGAAAAGGTTTGTATTTGGAAAGAAAATGTTTTATACGTGGCCCATAAGATATCTGATTACTCCACGCTACACTAGTTTATTAATTTAGGAGCAATCATTTCAAGCATTGGAGGATTTCCTTTTGAATCACATACTGAATCGATTGATCGAAAAATGTCTATTACCTAAAAGGATACTTACATGATGTTGTGGTTAGGCAACTCATTTTGCTGGTGTATTTTGAGTTGCATATTTTGATTTGTTTACTTTCTTCCGAGCTGTTTCACAAATTTTATGTTTATTTTGTATAAATTTAGAGTTTAAATAGTTTATTGAATCATTTAAATTTATTTAGTGTTAAGTTTTTTTTAATTAATCCTTTCATTAATTTGTCTAGTGTTTGCTTGTGTTATTTAATGCGGATTCTATTCTATATTGCTGTTAAATTGTAATACGACTGCGTGGTACGATTTTGAGAGAGGGATTTTTGTCAGAAAAACAATTGTAGAGTTAAGGAGTTCCTTGTTCGACTATTGACGTGAGTAGACTTATTTTTGTATATCTTTGTTACCATTTTGTTATTCATTTTATATTGTAAAATCTATTTTATATTCTTTTTTAATTATAGTCAATCCAAGAATTTTCATTGTAATAATTGTTAATGTATTAAAGTGTACACTTTGCAGATATAAGATCAATTATTATTTTTTTGTTTAGGAAGATTTATTTTAGTTTTTTCTCTCTTTTATATTTTGTTGGAGTTAATTTTTCTGTTAATCTATTTTGCTGCATCATTTTATTTTTCTATCACCTCGTTTGGGTGAGTAGAAGCATTGTTCTTTCATTTAGCTTTTTATTTTTTTGTAAATTTCTAGCATTTGTCCAAGCTTAGATTATTTTAATTTTTGAAACCATGAAAGACATTCTAAGGTGTTGTTTATTGAATAATCTTCCTGAACGAATAAAACATTTTTTTTTGCTTTGCATAGAAAATAGCATTGTCCTATTTTATTAAATTATTTATTTAATAAAATATAAATAAATAATTAATAATAATTTAATAAAGTATAAATATTAATTATTTATTAAATTAGAGTCTAGTGCAGTTTTTATTTTAGGCCAGAACCTTCAGTTCAGGTTTTTTTTTCTGTACATTTGTATTTAGCCCATTTTGTGGAAATAAATTAATTGTTTAATAGCGTCACTAGGTTAAAAATTCTGTTCTTTTATTTTATGTTCAACCTTTACAATTTTTCTTGTAATTAAGAAAGTCTGATTTCACTTACTCACAATTTACTTTTCGTGGTTAGATTAAAGTTTTATTTCGCGAGGGTAACTCTGGAATTAATAGTTTTCTTGTTTTATTGAAAATCTTTTCCGTTGAGGTAGCTAATATTTTCTTTTCTTTTTCATTTTAAATTCATTTTGCATTTTTTTATTTAATTCAATTAATACACAGCAGTATCTATCGTGAAAAAAAGAAAAATCGCGAATATCTTCAAAACCGTTGCAGATAGACACAATGATCCTCGTATAAAATCGAAAGAAAATTTAATTTTACATCCACTCACGTAAAAATTGTTGTACCGTTCAATATAAAAAAATCAAGTTATCCGTGGTTTTAGAGTTCGAAAATTACAGATCCCTATTTAATAATGCTGTAATTTAACTGCAACAATTTTAAAATAAAGGACGTGTGCTGCTTCATGGTTAAGCGAAAACTGAAAACCGCATCTTTCTAACTTTCGTATTTCCGGAGATACCTCCAAACACCGAAGACACGGCAAATTTTACGAATTACATGACGTTTTCTAAAAACGTCATGTCAACCTAGTAACTTCAGATTTAAAACAAATTGTATCTAAATTAAAAAATAAAAACTCCATTGGTATTGATGAAATCCCATTACACTTAATAGAAAGCTGTTTTCATGTGATTGCGGAGCTACTTTGTGAGATTATTAACGATTCCTTAATGAATCGACAATTTCCAACTCTCCTCAAACATGCAATTATAGTACCTACATACAAAAAAGGTGATCGTAACAATTTCGAAAATTACAGGCCTATCAGCTAATTAACAACATTTGCAAAATCTTGAGATGTGGTTGCTGAACAAGTTTTTTCGTTTTTCAACAAGCATAATCTCATAAACAAAAATCAACATAGTTTTATTACTGGGAAAAGCACTAATACGGCTTTATTCGAATACTCTAATTGGATACTATCTAATTTGGAAGAAAATAACTTAGTTTGCGGTATCTTTTTAGTTTTTACTAAAGCGTTTGATACCACATGCATTACTGCTTGAGAAACTTCGGTGTTATGGTGTGAATGCATTTAGAATGGTTCAAGTCATACTTAGCCAATAGACGACAGACAGTTAAATTAAACAGGTGTTCCTCAGGATAGCGTGCTGGGGCCATTATTATTTTTAATTTTTATAAATGATATTTTTGTAAACGTTTCATGCAACAATCAAAAAATTATTAATTACGCAAATGATACAAACTGACTGTTTAGTGGTTTTGATTTTCCATCCTTAATACAAACTGTACAAGATATATATCGTTCTGTAAAACAATGGTTTATAGAGAATGGTTTACGAATAAATGAAAACAAAACGTATTGTATACTGTTTAAAATCAATAAAACTATACACACTCCAGTAGATATTGTTCTAGATAACGATAAAATAAAATTAACAAAATCCTGTCGTTTCTTGGGAGTCAGTATAGATGACACACTTAGAATAGGTGTGTGGCAGACTGGGTGGTGCTTGCTTTGCATTAAAAATATAAGTAGAGCTGTTAATTATGCAACTGTGAAGGCAGTATACCATTCATACTGTGTTTCGATAATCCGTTATGGTATCTTGCTCTGGGGATCCTCTCCCGAAGCTGAGTACATATTCGTTTTGCAGAAAAGGGCGGTGCGAGCACTACTAGGCCTGAATTTTAACGTATCACTTCGATCCGTCTTTAGATCTAGCGGCTTTCTCACTTTGTATGGTATTTACATACATGAATGTCTTTTATTTAACATCAAAAACAAAACTTTATTTAGAGATAACGGAAAACGACATCTACATACAACAAGATATAAAACAAATTATGATGTTCCTCGACACCGACTAACTAAATCCACCAAAGATGTACTTTACAATAGTATTCGTTTTTTTAAAAAAATACCTTCAAATATAAAATTAGAAAATAACTTTGTAAGGTTTAAACGTATGACGTATTCTTACATATGTAATATTGAGCCATACAGTGTTTCTGAATTTCTTGGATTTAATTAGTTTAATTGTATATAATTAAAATACTGTAGGTGCATAAGCAAATATTTTCTTCTTCTTAGTTTAGACGTTGTTTCGACTTGTACAGTGTCTATTACCTAAAAAGATACTTACATGATGCTGTGGTTAGGCAACCCATTTTGCTGGTGTAGTTTGAGTTGCATATTTTGATTCGTTTACTTTCTTCCGAGCTGTTGTTCAAATTACTGAGAATTTTTCACAAATTTTATGTTTATTTTGTATTAATTTATTTAGTGTTAAGTTTTTTTTTTAATTAATCCTTTCATTAATTTGTCTAGTGTTTGCTTGTGTTATTTAATGCGGATTCTATTCTATATTGCTGTTGAATTGTATTACGACAGCGTTGTACGATTTTGAGAGAGGGATTTTTGTAAGAAAAACAATTGTAGAGTGTGTTCAAGGAGTTGCCTTGTTCGGCTTGACGTGAGTAGCGTATTTTGTATATCTCTTGTTGCAATTTTATATTTCATTTTGATATTGTAAAATTTCGCATTAATTGTCTTTTATATAGCCAATCAAGGAATTCTTATCGTAATAATTGTTAATATGGTGAAGAGTGCACTTTATAGATATAAGATCAATTTTTATTTTTTTGTTTAGGAAGATATTTTCTTTAGTTTTTCTCTCATTATAGTTTGAAGAGTCATTGTCTGTCATTCAATTTTGCTGTTTCATTCTTAATTATCTTTTAATTATCACCTCGATTGGGTGAGTAGAAGCGTTGTTGTTGCATTAAGTTTTTTCTTTTTTGTATATTTCTAGAAATTGTCCACGCTTAATTTATTTTAATTTGTGAAACTACGGTGGATTGAAATTGAAAGATATTGGATAATTTTCCTGAACAAATAGTTAGCTTTTTGCTTTGCATAGGAAATACCACAACATTCCATTTTTCTGCGTAATTTATTGATAGATGTGTAATTATGTATATTTTAGTGTAAATGAGAACACAATACTTGTAAGCTACCCCTTCCGGTTTATAAAAATACATGCGTACTGGATGTTTATCAGATTCTAAATAGATACAAATAGTCACATGATTGTCACGTGCATCATGCGTCGAGTCTATTGGTAATTTGTGTTCATTTTAGCCATTTTAGGCAAATGTATGCACGTACACAAGTTCTACCAGTGTATCAGCGTTGACCGTTACGTTCATTACACTTTTCTGTGAAAGTATCAATAATTACAATTGTGGTATAATGTGGGAGTGCGAACCTGAATACAATTATATTTTTAATACATATTTGCCTCATATGAAAGGAGTGTGTTACTTGGTTTGAATAAAGTGGTTAAAATATTGTGGAAATTTATGTAATACAAGCACCGTAATTACCCTGAAGTATGATAAAAATAGTGTTTTCTCCATAGACAAGGATAAATATATAGATAGAGCTTAGAGATGCGCATGGTTGTTCGATCACATGGAGGCCGCCTTTTTGATGCATGACAGGGTCGTGAAAAAACAATTTAAAGATAAAACAAGGACGTAATGGTAATATTTTAAAATAAAGAAATAAATAAAATGCTCATACTTCCTTTTGACACTAGTATTATACTATATACATACAGGAAATAGTATTTTGTACTGCTAGAAAGACATTACATTGATATTTAATTGATTTTTATTTATTCAAATGTATAAGCAAATACAATAATACTTGGAATTTGAGGTTTTTAGGTTATTTCATATTTCTGGGGTATAGAAATCACATTATGTCATATGACATTCTTTATTGGTGGCTAAACACAAATAAAGTTCATTTAATTTTTTTCTTACTAATTCGACTTGCAGTTTTGCGTTTAATTTCACCAAACTATGAAGCCACATTTTACAATAACACTCAATGATCACTTTTGTTAATAAAATTGGATGTTCTTCAAGGAACTGTCTGCGATATGCTGAAATTACTAACACATATTCTTAATCTCTCAGATCAGCTGACTATTAATCCATCTGTAATAGAATACATGTCATGTCTATTGTTTTGTGTCACAGTGCAGAAATACTTTATTCTTTCATTGCGACAGTGTATATTTATTTTCTCCCAAATTCTTGCCAGCAGACGTTAACTGCAACAAGAACTCTTCACAAAGGAGAATGCAATAAGTTATACCACATACCTATAACAGGTAGATTATAGTTGCCTCTTACTGATGGAACTGATGTTGTCATCAGGGATATAATCTACGGATGCTTTACACTCCCGGCACGCAGCAAGAATTCTACAACATAAACGCTAATTCATATCTAATTATTCACAGTATAATACCACACACTCACTAAAATGTTCTTGTTTCTCTTAACACTTAAACTCTCTTAAAATATTTAAAAAAAATGGTCCAACGAAATAAATTATTTACTAACAACGTTTTATTCAATAATTCAACTACACTTTAATAAACTACTAATTACTAAACAACTTTAATCGAAATAATAGTATAAATATGAAATGCTTAAATAATACGAAAATATAAACACGAATAACCTTAAAAACAATGGGTTTTATAAACTCCCAAACAAAACTACTACAACAACAGCTGATCTATACATCAAAATGGCGTTTCTACACAATCTGAAAAGTTCGCGAATGCGCAATGGTCTATAACTTTGTTCTAATAGTTATATTCTTGTCTATGGTTTTCTCAGTGTGTGGCGCCTTTCAAAATATTTTTATTTCTAAAATCCCTCGAATATTGTTCTTATGTAAGGTGCCCCAAACATCATCTTTTTTCAACACGCATACAAATATCTTGATAGCAACAATGCTTTGCTAAAGCTTTTTGAGTTCGATAGTTTGCAGTGTAACACTCCTTGTGTTTTGATCAATCTGAATTCAAAAACTTACCTCTCAGTAAGACATCAAATATAATAGGGAAATTACACCTTGGGTATATTATATATTTTTGTAGGTATTTGTATTTGTAATAGTAAAATAAGAATGGTGGTATTGAGCAATAATAACAGTATACAATTTTCTGTGTTTATATATTATGTAATCCGACGACAAGAAACCTTCAGGACGCTGCTTCGAGCTGACCCTTCCCGAGCTCTATGCTGTCTGCGGGCTATCTGGAGATAGACAACAATAGGCTCGGGTAGGTTCGCCTGAGGTGATATCCTAAGACTTCCTGTCGTTAGGTGTACTTATTATCTTAGGTTCATTAAAAAGTTGTTCAATTATTACATACTTTTATTTCTTCTTCTCTCCCTGCATCATTTGTACATATAATTAAATTTACACAATTAAATGCACATATATGCACACGTAAATTTACATAAATTTACAATAAAATGCATATATTAACACGACAAATGTGCATTTTAGCAGCAGTCGATACGATTTTATACACAAAACATGTATACTTATTGGGCCACCATGCATTTATATCTGTATAAGAAAATGTTCATTATCACACAACAATATCTTTACATCGTAATAAAATGCGAAACTGCATTGGAAATATTTAGTCGGGAAACAATGTGTTTATATTTTGACATTTATTTGTTTAAGTTGAATCATAACTTGTGCGTTTGAATACATTTATTTGTGTATAAGCATTAAGCATCTACCGCAACTAATATGTTTGTTTTCACACAATCTTTTAAGCGCAATAAATTTAGTAAATTGCACACAATACGATCCTTGTAACCATCCTAAATACAATTTGTGCACACCTAATGCACAATTTTTTCTCAGTGTGTGCTGTTTCATGGTTAAGCGAAAAGTGAAAACCGCATCTTTCTAACTTTCGTATTTCCGGAGACACTTTCAAACACCGAAGACACTGCAAATGTCGTTTTTTTTCGAAAAACGTCATGTAATCCTGAAACTGTACAACTTAGCCCAAATGTATGCCTAACCTATTGTTATTTAAATTTAACAAGGAATCTAAAAGTGCAATAACATACAGGCTGTTCCATTTACAACAATAAAGTTAGTATTTACTTCCGGTACAACCGAAAGTCCGCCATTACATATTCTACATATGTTAAAAGTAGTTTTAACATGTGTAGAGATATGATTCGAGGCAACATTTATTTGAAACATTTTTTCAAAAAAACAATAATAAATCGGCTATGGACCGGTGCATCTTAGGCTGGACACCCGGTATGTATTTCAATACATTTCTCATAATATACTGATGACTAGAGACCGGATTATATGCAAAGTGCATAATTATGTTTTTGCATATCTTTAATTATAGTCTATATGTAGACGTATTACACTAATGAAGTTAATTAGCGCTAATTATGATTGCTAGTATTACATATTTACGCATTTTCTATGCATATTTTTACAAAAGTGCATATATTGCATATTAAAGCTTTTGTTATCCTTTCTATTAGTAAAAATTCTAGTAATTCCTAATGATAGATCGACAACCGACAACTCTCAGAACGATAAATTTTTTACATTAGTTTCTCTAATACTTTTTCCAGAACTGCACGCGTTTAATTTCGCCTAGCAGAAGGGATGTGGTAAATACGTTTTATTATTATTAATTCCCAAATAAACTATTCATTCATTAAATCGTATTAATATAGATATCGTTGTAATTATTACACATAGTGACTACCGGAGACTTAACTAAGACGTTAGTTCTGTTTCTATTACAATAAAACATACATTGGTAACGGGTTTCAAACCTTGAACAAGAAAGTTAATTTATTCAAAAGCAGGAGCTATCTATATTATTATTCAACAAGCCAATTAAAAAATTTATATTTTGTATTATCCGTCTCTTTTGCAATGACACAAAGTTAAATCTTGATAGCATAATGTTATAATCGAGTCCTCTGTCTGGATAAGCACCATCACTTTTGTAAAATAAGTATTTTAAAAATCTTCTCTGAATTGCCTCAATGTTATTGATATGTATCTGACAGATCGGGTACCAAACTAAAGATGCGTATTCAAGTTTTGATCTAACAAATGCAAAGTAAAGAAGGGGTAAACACCTTACATTTTCAAAATCGCGACAGTTTCTGCATATAAAACCATACATTCGATAAGCAGCTGCAACTATAAAATTTATGTGATTGACGAAAGAGAGTTTATTATCAAAGACAACGCCCAAATCTTTAACAGTTTCACATTGATTGAGATCTTCATCATTCAAGCAGTAGGAGTAGTTAATATAATTCATTTTTCTTGTGTAAGTGACACCTTACATTTATCGATGTTGAGGATTAAATGGTTGCGAGAACACCACTCACTTACAGCCTGTAAATCGTTTTGCAAGCTGACACAGTCTGCGATAGATGTAATTTCTTTGTATATTTTTAAATCGTCAGCAAATAGTTCGCAATAAGTGACATCGCAATATCAATTATCAAAATAAAAAAATAAACACTGGCCCAAGGTCGATCCTTGCGGTAAACAGAAGATGGTTGAAGTGTCTCAGATCGTACATGAAATATTCCACAAACTGCTCTCTTTCATGTAGATAGGCTTCAAATAGGCTAAGAGTGATGGTGAAAACCGATAATCCGCAATTTCCACAAGAGCACATAATGTCAACTTGATCAAATGCTTTCTGAAAGCGGTAATATTTACATCAACTTGACGTTGCTTATTAAGGCTTTCAGAAACAAATTGAGTAAAACCCCTAAGGTGTGACTGTAGAGGCGCTTAGGCATGAATCCGTGCTGAGTTGGTGAAATAATAGTCCAATCGAATTATATATATCATCCATATTATTAGACTCAAAGATTTTGCAAAGTTACATAAAATGAAATAGGTCTATAATTGCATACGTTTCTGAGGCTTCCACTTTTTAATATAGGGCAGTACCTCGAGCAGTCTTCCAATCATTTAAGGAATAATTAAATGTAATTCTTGAAATCACTGCTGAATTAGGAATCAATTCCTTTGATTAATGATTTAATTAGCAATGTCAAAAAATATTTTATAAAGCACCTTTGCGAATCCACATGTATAAGGAGCGACTTCCCGGTGTTAAAATAGCCTCCGAACATTATTACGAGATGGGACATGCGTTAAGAGCTGCAATCTTTTCCGCCGACAATTTGAGAGGAATAAAAAATAATTCTTGAAATCACTGCTGACTGCATTGCTCTAAAAACTGTAAAAAGATAGCAACATCAACAGAATTGCTACAAAAATTTTGTATATTATTGCAAATTATAGCTTTGTTTCAAGTTCCATTCGTAAAACTAGAAACCGCAAGTGATGTCGCTCTCGAAATCAGTCAAATAGTAGACGAAATTGATATGCTATGTAAGAAGATTAAGGTACAATAGGCAATTCTATATGCGATAATTTAAACAGATAAAAAGAAAAACGCGGGGTATTTGGAAATTGAAGAAAGTTAAAAAAATTTGGAAGTAAAACAGTAAACGATTTCGACTTCAAATTTTAGTTTATAAGTATTATTGCAAAGTTAAAAAATGCACCAATTTATCTGTGGATGTTGAAAAAAGCTTTTCTATTTCGAAACATTTGTATTCTGATAGAAGACAAAACTTTTTTTAATATCAATTTGGAAAAACATTTAATTATAAATTGTTTTAGAAATATGATTGTGAAAAAATTTTGTGCAATAAAAGTTCATGTTTAAATTTTCTGCTCTTATTTATTTTATGTAAAAATTTTGCATATTGTCCAATTTTCTTGCATATATGCCCCAGGTTTATGCATACTTTCTCAAAAATCGATGCATATATTCCAGTTTTCCTTTGCATATAATCCGGTCTCTACTGATTACCTATAGATTCAGCGTATTATTGCTATAAATATGTTCTGACGTTTCCAATCATCTAAGGAATGGCGCAATACTTGGAACCACGTACGCGATAGCCAATTTTTTGTCCATAATACCTTTTATTTATAATGGATGGAAACAGGTTTTTAATCCTTGGCGCTATATAGGATCGCCGTACAATAAAAGCGTATAGATTTCGACTTTTTAAGTTCAATTACTCACTTCAAGGTGAGGGAGCAGCAAGCAACGGACGGCGCTCGCTGTCATTCGCTCCTGTACCATATTCCTTAATTGCTTGATATCCGCAGGAGTTGTCGATTTTCTTAAATCGCGAAGAAATTAAAAACTGCCGGTGTGTCTCTGCAGAAGTTAGACGTCAATTAAAACTTTTTCTGCCGTCCGATACTCCGGTGACGGGGAAAAGAGAGAGAAAAACTTCAGAACTTGTTCGCGTATATAAGGGCCCTCGTATATATACGCCATAAATATCTCAATGACGACTACTAAAAAGAGGGAAAATTTCTTTCGAGACTGGGCACCTCTTTAATAGTCCAAACGATACGGCAATTACCTTCGGATAGGTATGGCAATGGAGTATATTTTATAATACGCTCGCCACCTTGCATACGAACATATTATTTTATGTAATGAGGTTTACGAGAAATTACAATAGCTCCGGCAACTCAGCGTCCGCATTATAAATTATTTACGCTATTAGAAACTGAAGCGCTTATTACGCTGCCTTCCGTTTTACCCCTAAAGTTTTAGCAATAAACCTTTTCTAATACAGATCTATGATCATGTAAATATATTGCATCAAGGCGACTCGGGGTCATGGACGTGTATGCTTGCTCTCTTACCCGCTTGAATCGGTGGACCACGCAACATCCGGAACTTACCTGGAAAAAAAAAGAAAAATATAGCTTTAACAAGCGTGAAGTAAAATGGAGTATTAAAGTTTATCCTGTCCTAATTACTGTAGTTAGAAATGGGTTACACAATGTAACCTCATTTTTGTAAACTTTTGTATAAAATTTTTGTTCTTGAGAATTATAAAGGTAATAAGTATAATAATGTAATTAGACCAATAAGAAAGTAAATTAATAAGAATAAGTTCACTGTTCGTGACACCTAAAACGCTTACATGCAAGCGTAGCTTAAGTATTAACAATAGTTTATAATAATAAAAAAATATATAATAATAATATAATAATAATATAATTAACTATAAATTTAATTTCCAAAATAACCAAATACATGAAAAAATTACAAAATAGGGTAAATTAAGAACAGGTAGAGCAACAATATGCTACCACAGAAAACAAAAAGGAAATAATATCTATAGTATAAAAAATGAAAATCAAGTAGTAATAATAATCAATAATAATTATTTATTGTCCAACGGCAAAACCTTTTACAGGACCAAGCTAAACTATATCTACATGAAAGTATAAAATAAAAATAATGCAAAAAGATAAAAAACAAAGAGAACTAAATTTGTTTATCTATACATCAAAAAAATGTCATAAAATAAAAGGTCAGCATTGGCGGCACCAAGTAATAAGGTGACATTCGTATAAGTTGGTTCGAGAAAGGTAATGAAAAGGTAGATGAGGAGCGAGAGGATAAACGAGGTCAGGAAAATCAATAGAGAAGTAAATCAGAGAGTCAATACAACCAGAACAATCTCCAAGACGATCTTGCTCCAGCAACTCCCCAACGGTGTCCAACGATCGCACACTAATGCCTTTCAACAGGGATACGTAGTCCAATACCTCTAGCAGGATACTGGCTATCCATCTTTTGAAGGATAGATACTTTAAGAAACGGCGTTGGAATTTTTCATATACTCAGTTACAGGTGGATGTAATGTGGAGACCAAACCATAGTATGCGTAATTCTACATTTACTCACAACAAAGCTAAGAATATTAAGTTTTTAAGAAGGGATATAACATTGGAAACTTGCATGAACGTAAGACAAAACCTAAAGATTTTGAAGCAGCAACGCACAACTCACAATATGTCAGCAAGCTTAATCGGGAATCAAATAAACCCCCAGACTCTAACCGTGTCCGCTTTCTTGAGATAAGTATCACGTATTGAGTAATCGAGTTGTGTAATTAATTTTCCTCGTGTAGGTCCACAATAAACATTTACTGACATTCAATCTTAATTTATGTGAGAAACACCCAGCTGAAAATATGGTCCAAATTATGTTGGAGGTGAGCCACCACATTTTGAGTTCTAATGGCAGCATACATTTTTACATCGTCTGCATAAAGCAAGTACTGGACAGGACACGAGCCATCAATAAATCGTTTATGACAGTACAAATAAACGGGACCCCCCAATGCGATCCTGTGGAACTCGGAAGCGAGTTCATCCAAAGAATGACAAGTTGTCGAGCAATTCCATGATCAATTACACTCAAAGGCTGCTAAGATCAGTGTAGATGACATCAACCTGACCTTGAAGATCAAGTTGTTCACATATATATTGGCATTTAGATATTGAAGCTTGGAAAAATCGTCAAAATAAATTTCAAATGCATTGGATAATGAATAGTAATTAGAACACATAATAGAGATGGGTGATCTAACCATTGCATTTACTCTAGAACTTGAACAATAGAAAAGGTTATGTTGATGACTGTTAAAATTTAGGTATGTTAAAATTGATTTGCTGTAGTAAATTTAAACAATCAATGTTATTATTTAAAATGTTTCATAAAAATTTAAGAGAATATGTGAAGCGCCTATCTTCAAGAGATGTACAGTATATCTATTCAACATAGTTGCATAATCAAATCCTCTTGCAGGATAAACGCCAATCCTCCAAAACATTAAACGTATTAAAAAAAATTTCCGTTGCAACAGATTTCTATAGAATTAATATGGAGTGGAATAATAGGGGTACCATATATTAGATGTGATGCACATTAAGTTTTCATCGATTGAACACAAAAAATAACATCCTCAAACACACAATGTTTCTGAAGACTCTGTAGGTACAATAAATAAATCCATAGCTTTTATATGTACCTGAAAACTATGTGCTTTACATACATGGTCTACAAAATTTAATTTTGCATCAAACCAAATACCCAAATCTTTTGTCGTAGATGAACCTTTTAAAACAGCATTATCAATGTTATATGTCCATCACACTGCAGCTCCTTCGTAAAGATTGCACACATGCACTTCCAGATGTTTAGACAAGAGCTGATTAGCTCCACACCACTAAGCAACAGAGTCTAATCGTTTGAAGAAGTTCACAATCATTGATGGAATCAAATTTTACGATATATTTTCATGTCAGTCTGCAAAAAGAATTTCTCAGAGTCAATTGCTTCTGAAATATTTCAGATACAAGACAAACAAAAAGCCAGTGGACCGAGATTGGATCCTTGAGGGACGCCAGATGTTAGGCCAAGTTATCTGGATTTAATGTTTAGGTATTCAACATGTTGCTTCCCTACAAATAAATAAGATTCGAATAATTTAAGTAATGTCAGTGAAAAACCCATTCGATCAAATTTACTCAAGTAATGTATAGCATCAATTCGATCAAATGCCTCCTGAATCCATGTACACTACATCCAACCTGGTTCACGCCGATCGATCTTTTCAGAGACATATTGATGAAACATTGCTAATTAGTGATAGTTTGAATTCATGAAGCCGTGTTGACCAGAGGAAATTAGATTTTTAATAGACTACATTATCGTCATAATTAATATAGCTTCAAATATTTTCCGAAAATTGCATGTAATAGAATTGGCCTGTAGCTTTTCACATCTCTAGGATCATCTGATTTAAATACCGGAGAGATTCGAGATTTTTTCCATAATTCAGGAAATTTGGATTGACGCAAAGCCAAATCAAAAATAACGTAAAGTCGCTTCACTAATATGCAGGCGGTATCACGAAGAAAGAAACTAGAAATTTTATCTACACCACCATAGAAAGCTATTTTTACTTTTTTTTTCAGTTTTGCCAGTACTTCTTCTGAAACAGATGTCAAATATATGATGAAAGACCCTTGTAGTTTTAAATCGTTATTTCTAGAAGTTTTTGGCTCGGATGTAACATAACCCGTATTAAAGTAATCAGCAAACGCCTCTAGTATGTCTGAAGCGGGTTATTGATAGCGGTGCCATTATACATTAGCGATGCCGGTATTCTAGTTTTCCTACGTTTAGAGTTAACGAATGACCACAGTTTCTTTGCCTCATGTGAAATAGATTCTTGAACATTTTTTATATAATTTAAATATAAATCTCTAATAAGTGATTTGCATTGAGGTTTTATATTTCTTAAAGTTTCTGTGAGCATTATGTTTACTGCGTATGCACTTAATGATTTCCGAGCTAAGCCAAGGAATAGTTTACTTACGTAGAATAGATACTAGTAGCGTAAAATTTGCTCACAAATGTTTATTAATCGTGGTAGTTTGCAAATAAAAATATCTGGAAGAAAAAGAAAACTTGTAAACGATGATTCTTCCCAAAATAATTGGCGAAGGTTGCAAATCAAGGGAAGGTTTCTCAGTTCATACATTTACATGTAAAGAATTTATTTGCAAAGAGACTAAAAAAAGTATATAGTAAACCCAAATGCATGCATTCCTGTAAAAAAAAAAACTCAAGTTGGTTAAACTCATCTCGAAAAATTACCCCCAAAAACCGAATTTTGAAATTGCTCCTACAAAAATCATTTTAGAGACATTTCATTTTTCATTTACTTGTTTTACCAAACAGACCAAAAAAGTGAAAAAAAAATGTAATAAACCTAAATGTATACAGTTTTATATAACAAAAAGCCAAGTTGGCACCTTAAACCAAACTAAAATAACCTCCTCCCTCCCCCTCAAAACAGGAATATGATCATAACTTTAAACTGAGTGAACGGAAGTAGCCTTTAATTTTTTTTATAGAATGCCCTTAATCAGTATTTACTTGATTACTTCCTACTCTTTTTGAACTTGATAGATTAAATAATTCCTGACAAAAAGATATTCAAATTTTCCACCCTTATGCCAATATAGGATGGCATTGATTAAGCAAATTTTTCGTATTTACAATATTTGCGACAGTAGTACCCATTAGCTTTAGTTTCAGTTCAATAGCTTTAGGGGCACCTTTCAATGGCTTGCCGAAGTAGAACCTTTGTAAAAGTTACAGGAGTACAAAAAGTTCCTTTCGTTCTTTTGTTTGAATCTTGCTTGAATGAGCCCAAAAATTATGTAAATACCTCCCATTTAAGTCTGAAGTGCCTAAGGGTTTTGGCCCAGCTGTTATTCTTTATTTTCGTTATATTATTAGAATTGTGAAGAATTATAATTATGTTATATGTCTTGTGATGATCTGAAAGAATTTCGGCAGGTTAATAATTTGAATGATTGCTACAATCTGTTGGAAGATTGAGACAAAATAATTTGTGGATGGAGTGAGCGTCTATTAATTCACATTTAGGTTCCTCACCGCGTTGGATATAACTGCTTCATTACGTCGTTTGAAGTCAAATGCACGTGGGCTTGATAATCTCGATATGAAAATGTTAAAGATTTGTGTTCCCTTACTTATGGATTACGTGGTACATATATGCAACATATGCATTGAAACATCAACGTACTCCACATTGTGAAAGTCTGCGTTTATTAGACCAATTCCCAAAACGCCCAATGTTGAGCGATTCAAGGACCTTCGCCCAATCAGTATATTACCGGCTTTTTCAAAAATATTTGAGAGATGTCTTGAACAACAATTACAGTTTTATGTTAATGAGTCAGATGTGTTGCCCGTGTGCCAGTCAGGCTTTAGACCAGGTCATAGTTGTTCTACAGCGCTAACTCACATTGTCGATGATGTATTGAGGGCGACTGATAGCGGCCAAATTACTGTTCTCGTGCTTCTTTATTTCAGTAGGGTTTTTGATAGGCTTGGTCACGACATTTTACTGCGGGTATTGAAATCCATCGGGTTGGGAGCTCCCGCTCTATCGCTGATGGGGTCTTACCTAACCGGTAGAATGCAACAGGTTGTGCTTAACGGGTCGCTGTCTAGGAAGATAGACATCTCTATGGGAGTTCAACAGGGAGCAATTCTCAGTCCTCTCTTGTTTTCGATATACACCAGTAATCTTCCTTCTGTCATTAAACATTGTGAATATCACATGTACGCTGACGATACACAACTGTATCTCTCCTTAAGACCCTCACAATACCCCGAAGCCCAACGTAAAATTAACGAGGACTTGCATCATCTATCTCTTTTTTGCGATGAGCATCAACTTCAGATCAATCCTTTGAAAACACAAATGATAGTATTCGGACCCAAAACATCTCGTCAATCGGTGCAATGTTCATTGGATATCCACATTGGATCAAATCAAATTGCACCCGCTGAATGCGTAAAGGATCTTGGCCTGTTGTTGGACACGTCACTACGTTTTAGACAGCGTTTTAGTTACCACCTCTCATCTTATCAAAAAGGCAATTCTAGCTCTGAAGTCAATATTTATACACAGACATTTGTTTAGTACCCCGACCAGGTACATATTGTGTCAGTCGCTCGTGTTGGCTCATTTCAACTATGCGGACACAGTTTATGCTAGCTGTTTAACAAAACACGATGAATTGAGGATACAGCGTGTGCAAAATAGCTGCACGCGCTTTATCCACAGAATGCGGGGTAGGAGGGGAGTTTCCGGGATGTTGAGGGACACTGGAACACTAAATATGACTAACCTGAGGATGCTGCACTCGGCAATATCATATGTAAATATCCTGAGACATAAAAGACCAACATACCTATATAATAAAGTTAGGTTCAGATACCAGTCGCATGCCCGGAATACCCGTCATAGTTACCTTTTGTCAATTCCATGGCATAGAAATGAGATTTTTAAGCGTAACTTTTCCTACAAAGTGGCCAAAGTCCTAAATAGTTATGTTCTACCAACTATAAATATGAATATGTCCATCTCTCGTATTAGACATAAACTTAAACAGCATCTATTAACTTTACAGTAATTTGTGATTGCTGCATTTTGTTAACTCAGTTTTTACATGAATCTTCTCACTACTCGGTTACAGTTTTTATATTGTGTATCATCTTATTTTCTTTTTTTTTTATTATTATCATATATATTTTGTTCTATTTAATTATCTTAGAATATAGGCTAAGGGAAAAACGCCAACTGCTATTTTAAAGCAGGGCGATTTAGTCTTTTTGGCACTAGAATTATTTTGTAATTAATGTTTGTTATTACGTGTTCACGTGTTTACTGCTAATAAATACAATTATTATTATTATTATTTCATTTCCAAAACTTCCAAATATGATGTTTTTGGTGTATGCTACATGTTTACAGAATAATTAATATTATGTAGAAAAGTAATGATCAAATTAGTGCAAGCCAAAAACTTGAAACAGCTTCTAATCATATTATTTATGAAAAAGTATGATGGCAAGAACTCTTAATACCCGCAAAAGTCATAAAATCTTAATTGGATTGGAACTAGTTAAAACTTTTAACCTTAAGTTATGACTACAACATACATTTGAGCCCAGACATATTACTGCAAATATGTAATTAGGTGTTGCCTATTGATAAATGCCCAGAGATTCGAAATGAAATTGGCCATTGCTTGCACATGCAAAATATATATTACGTTTAAAGAGGTGCAAATTTGTCAACCCAGTTGCACTTCAAGGAGAACAGATAAGTAATCGCTCACCGGAACCGTACGTGGACTGCCAACTGCTTGGATAACTCCCAAAAGCTCGTATGCGGAGGTATGCATATTAATAGTTCCTCATTACTTATTAAACATGGCATTTGTAATATTAATTATGCTAATCAATGATACGTGGCGACGTGTTATAGCAGGTAATTGATCATCCGATTTGTAAATTAAGATCCTGTGATGTTTTCATCAACTTCACGCCTATTAAGAATTATACAAACATAAACGAAAAGAGGAAAAAAATACGATAAGCAAAATAATTCATAAAAATTTAACTACGGTTAATTACTTCGAAGTAAGGAATATATTATGCCGTTGTTGTTAAATCCCTTCTTTAAATTTTCAAGGTCCATCCGCGTATCCACGTTATGATAACGCATCCGGTTAGTTATTATTGCCCGGGGTTTTGGGGATTAGGAATATGGCGTCCGGGCCTGATACCTTTTCGACGTAGAAGGATTCTGCGTCAAAGCTGACCTGTAATATGTTAAAATCTGTGCATTAATTTAAAACGAAGGTATCACTACCCACCTGACTCCTGAGTAATAATATTGATCCCGGTTATGGCCAGGGTTTTAGGATATATTAGGTCAATATAATACCTCGTCTTGGAAAAGAAGTCGATATATGTAAGTATAAAATTTTGATTGCAAAAGAGAATGTAGATGGAATGATTTGCCTCGGGAATTGTAGGGGCAAAATAAACGTAAGAGTGGCTCAAAGCCATGCCGATTAAGACTTTTAAAATACAAATCAAAAGATACTTATTGAATAATGCATTTTATACAATAAATGAATTCCTGAATTGTATTTTTGCTTAATACTCCTGTTTGTTATTCATGTACCTAATGTATTGACTTATACGCATATACGTATGTGTGTTTTTTATTTTATTTTATTTACAGTGCTAATTTCTATGTATATTTGTTGACATATTATTGTAATTGTTATTGCAAAATGTATATATATATATATATATATGATGATGGAGATGATGATGGAGATGATGATGATTGAACAGTTTATTTTTTATAAATTGATAGATTTTCAGAAATCTATCAGAAAATAATAGAAAAGAAATTGTTTTAGTTTTGCTATCGTTACACAGATGGTGAAGCAAACGAACCCAGCAACATAGTGTCCAGCATAACATCTAATCAGTGTGGCACTTTTCCCCCCAATACTAATTTTAGGTCAATGTGCGCATTACCATTTTCAGAGAATGAGACTCTTAACTTATTCTATCGTCTGAAGAATACGCATAGCGCCGGTCCGGACAATATTCCCTGCAATTTGCTTCGTTGTGTGGGCCTCCTTGTTGGCTCAACCCCTAACGCAACTCATTAACTTATCTTTTGGCTGTGGAACTTTTCATAAAATTTTGAAAACATCGGTTATTAATCCAATTCATAAAAAGAATTATAGAGACGATATCGCAAATTATCGCCCAATTGCTCTAAGTTCAAGCTTTTCAAAATTTTTTGAATACGTCATGCTTGACAGGTTGCAAGTCATTTAAGTTGTAACAATATAGTGTCGGATAGTCAAATATTACTGCTGTTCATTCATTTCTGAACGAAGTTATTAATTGTTTAGACGCTGGTGAGTGTCCAGCGGAAGTGCTGGACACTCACCAGCGTCTTCTGTGGACACTCACCAGTGTCTTCTGTGACTTAAGACGGGCTTTTGACTACGTCGACCTTGGGATATTGATAGGAAACCTCTAGAGTTATGGTGTGAGAGAGATTGTTGCCGATTGGTTTCGATCATTTCTGTCTGACCACGCGCAGTATGTTAAAGTTTCGTTTAGGTCAGGAAATGTCAACCAGTATTTTTATTCTTCTGTTCTACCGACGTGTTTGGGAGTACCTCAAGGTTCGGTTCTGTTATTACTTTTTATTAATGACATAGTGGAATTTATTGACTTTTCTTTGTTTTTATATGCCGACGACACAAGTACTGTGATCTCTGGGACAGATCCTGCGCAGATTCGTGCAAATGTTCGCCTGGTCGAGCTGTGTGAATGGTTTCAACGCAACAAATTGCACATTAACGTTTCAAAAACTTTTTTTACTTTCTTTTACACTTCTCAATCGAGGATGAACTTTTATGTAAACATTACCTTGAATGACAACCTATTAAAACCATTAATAGCATCAGAAACCATACGACCTCACTTAAATGTGCACTGCCGCAGAATTATAGAATCAGAAAAGCAGTATCGAAAATTTGATATTTACGACAATGTGAAAAGTAACAGGACAACTTCTTAGAGAATCTGTTCGGAGTTATGAGCTGTGATATGTTTAGGGAACCAGCAGACAGGGCTGTTTTATACAATGGAGACGGAGCTGAAAAAAATACGATGATTGGGGGTGAGCGAAACGACTTATAAGATCTGGGCAAGCGAGATGGGATAAGGAAGAAGTAAGAAGGAGTCCCCATGAACGAAAAGCTTAAACAGAAATATAAAAAGTTGGATTAAGTGTAAAACATAGAGAAGGCGGATTACCTAACACAGGCTTTCACTGTTCACGGCTCCTCCAGATGCTATACAAAGTGCTTTGGGAAGGATGATTCCGATAGGTGCATATATTGCACAGAGTTGGGCATTATGGAGCATACTATCTTTGAGTGCTGAAACGATTTCAGACAGGTGACACAGCAGGGATAGGTATAGTGACTCCTAAACATATTGTCACTATCATGATCTCGAATAAAGAAATGTGGCAAATACTTCATAGCCTCATAAATAATATCATGGGTAGGAGAGAACTAGAGAAGCGTGCTATACAGAATTAAAATGATTAGGGAAAAAACAATTAAAATACCATGAGAATAAACATTACTCTTTTGCTGCATCAAACGAAAATCTTTAAAGTAATTACTATGGTCTCGACTGCCAAAAATTACGCTCCAGAATTACTTTCTTTTCCACCATATTAGGGATCAATTGTGGTAGTCAGCGTAACCATAGCTACGATGGAAGGACCTCATACCAAGAGATGGCTCTCCTGGTATTAATGTTCACGGAGGCTCTTACGCTAGATAAATATGAAAACACCTCGTCTTCATGTAAATTATATTAAAAAATCCCAAAACCATGGTTATGAGTTTCGTTGTGCGCCCTCTTTCGGTCAAGCGACATTAGGGTCTCGAACGAGTATAACATTTATACATAGTAAGTTAACGTCAGTACCGAAAGTAAAACACTGAAGTACAATTAAAAAGAGTATTTTAATTTCTAAAAAGAGCTTCCGAGCTAGAAATCCGCTATAGCGTGAATTCTGGTGAAGAACTTGAAGCTTTCAGCGGCGTTAATTATGTTGTAGATATAACAACCAGACATTCCACTTCGAGAATGATTTTCAAATACTGTCGAGCAATAGCTTGCTCGAATTTAAAACAACGGTGTGCTGTCTTGTGCTGAATTTGTTGCAGCCATGAAGCCAGCAAAGAGCTCATTTGATTGAGGAGGCTGTATAGTGAACTTAATAATATTTTTCAGGCAGAATTAGTTGCAAGAAATCAGGCAGTAGTTTATATTATCAGGCGCGAATGGGAATTTATACGGGCCGTGAGAATTATAACAGATAGTTTAATTGTATTAGAGACATTAGGGAATTTAAAAAAATCGACTGATTTGTTGTTAGATGCTTGGGATATGTTGCGTGAGGGGAATATAAAACTTGTTTGGACTAGGGCTTACGTAGGTACAATCGGTAATGAGAGGGCGGATCAATTAACGAAAGAGGCGGTGTCTAGGGGAGAAAGCTCGATTATTAGATTTGGGCTAATTTCAGCTATTGTAGTTAAAAGAGCGTTTAGGGATAAACTTGATAATGATTGGCAGAGTATGTGGAATAATACCTCAAATAGGAGGTGGACTAGGAAATTTATCGGTAGCGTTATACGTTTTAGGGAAATGAGGGATAATTTATCGTATCAGGCGGTAGAATTAATAACAGGTCACGGTAATTTTAAATCATATTCATGTAGAGTTGGGAGGGTTAATAATTCGCATTGTGAATGTGGTGGGGTAGATACAACGAAGCATGTTTTATTTGAATGTCCACTCACTGATGACTGGCGGTCGCATATGGAAGTTAGAGCATTAGCTAAGGGGTTAACTGGGGCCGCGAACAGATATTAGAGATAATGGGTCGGTCGAATGGTGGGAATAATATTTAGATAGTTAGTAGGGTAGCACGTATTTATGAATGAATATTTTGTACTCTTTAAAGGTCGGCATTAGTGTTAAACTAAAAATATTTAAAAGATAGATTGATAATTTAATTACTATTGGTTAGAACAGTTAGGATTAAGTTATTGTTAAGTATTAGAATAAGTACTGCTGTTGTCTTCATATAATTTAGAGGAAGTGTTAAATATGCTTGAAATTATAATCGTTCTGTAATTGTTATTTTTGGTTTGTTCTCTTGATTCTTGTATTAAGTATTATTGCGCCTTTAATTTATTTAATAAATTGCCATTAAAACAACACCCCAGAAAATTACTTCACAATCTTCGACAGTCTGAAATTATTCTAAACGACCTAAAATAACCTAACCTGTATAGTTTTCTGTGACAAGAATGAATTTCAATGTTAACACTAAATAGAAAAGGACATCTTTATCGCTCCCAGTCGTACAGAATAGTGTGGTGCATGTCTTTTCGAAAGAAGATGCCAAGTTTTATTGAAATTATGGGACGTTGCAGTTCATGTTTCAACATTGTATTTATTTTAGGAAAACGTACGTTACAGCGGCCTAATCTACATCCTAAGCTAATTTTCACCTACGGCGCAATTTACTGGTACTTTCCTGGATATTAGTTGTATAATATCTGTTATAGGATTGTAACTAACTCATTAGTTACAAGTAATTTATTAGCTAATGGTGCAAATGATTGATATTTCTTGGAATAATGATTCGTATAAGATTTCCTGGACATTTCTGTCATTATTTATTATTAAAAACAGGTATAGAATAGCAATAATATGTTAAACTAAATGAATATGTTGTACTTGTAATAAAACGTGTGCATCGACATACCTTAATGCAAAGCACGTGATTGTATATGCACATTATTTTCCGACTGCAATTTTACAGTTATTCAATCAAGTAGGTACTTTAAAAGCTAGTTCTAACCATACATAGAAACAGGAATGACTAATGCGTCACTTCAGCATTCTAGAACGCAAGAAAGCCTCCCATATAAATAAAACGCCAACAAATCTATAACGGAAACAGGAAACATGGTCACAAAACACGCTCGCACTATTACTGTACGGGTTTATTACGCGTCAGCAACTTTGTACTTTGTGAATAGTTCGAGATTATTTAAAATTTCATATTATTATTATTAACCAAAAATAGCGATTGTCTAACAATAAGTAGAATTCCATGCGAAAACTCGTGAAACCTGTACAGAATTCACAATAGCCAAGAGCGAAAACACAACAATAACGTTGGAAATTTGACGTAACAGACCAACATAGAAACTTGTGCTGGGAATCGGTAATTAGAGTTTAGTAGAGTTGTTTTACGATGGTCGTTTGTAAAAAGATAATCCTATTATTTATAGACGATTACATATTATTGTGAAACCTTTCAATTCTGTGAATTAAGAGAGAATATGCCGGTTGTGTAAATACAAGCAAGTTAATAGCAAAAAAATATAGCTATGCATTGAATATGTATGTTTATCGTTGATTAAAATTAAGATTTATAAAAAAAAGATATTCCAACGATACCTTTGGTTAATTATTAAAATTCGTATATAATTTATTAATTAATATTTATTGTTTAATCCAATGTTATACCACACCTTGTTTCTATTTAGTGTAACTATTAAAAATGTTAATTGCATCCGTAAAAAAGAACATATCGAGACAGAATGTTAAATGCAATGGTAAAATCAAGATAGTTATGATGTATTTTTTTTCTTGCATCGAATGAAGTGCAAATAAAGCGGCAATTAAAAGATTGGTGATGTACAAGTTTTATCTAAAACAAATGTAAAAGGCTAATATTTAGCATATATCCTGTCAAGAATTTAGCATTACATTAATTTAACCGTTTATCTGTCAATGCTATCTTAGCAATTGCTTATATTTATTTCAATCATTTTAAATTAAATTACGTATTGAAATGTTTCCTTAACTGGCGTGAATCATCATGTATTGTTGTTGGCTGGTACAATACAAACGTTAATTGTTCTCCTTGGCCGTAGTAGCAAGGTAAGGCAAAACTTGTATAAAATTTCAGCTCTGGAAGGATTATAGTCACCTATGATGTGTTAAAAATACGAAGGTTTCCAAATCTGATCTTAAATATATCTTTAATATTCATGGAAAATGGCAGTGTCCTCTATTTTCCAATAGTGTAATGTAATTATATATTTCCAGTCGGTAATATAGATAACCGTAGTTATCTACATTACCCTTACTACTGTTAGTGATGTCAATGGCCGCGTTCAGAGTACGTAACTGTTCTCAAACGGTTTGTAAACTGTTGACAATTCGTCTCAAAAATGTACGCTACATCGTAAACATGTTTATGGAGCGGTCGCCATTTTATGTAGCGCATTTAGATTCTGATACATGTTGGGAGCGTACCACGTGAGATGCGTGGCATTTGCAGATTTCGTATGTGATTCCTTAATTGTCATATCTCTGATTATCATACTGTCAAAAAAAAATGGAAATTATAAGCCAGGATTATATGCATCATAATGAAAATACTAATTTATCTCATTAAAATGGTAGAATAGATATTCATAAAATAATAGACAAAACAAAATTGGAAGATACCACAAAAAGGTCGGATATGATATAATATTTAAAAATTATTTACTATTTAAAATCATCTAGGTTAGTATATATTGAGGGCATAGCATATGTAAATAGTAATAGCACCATCTGCGCATGTTGGAGAATAATAGGAACTAGGGGCCCCATAACTTTCATTCTAATCATTGACGTAAGCTTATGTGTTATGTAGTCGTCTCATTGACAATTTCAACATTTCTAACAGACGTCAGTGAGGATATAATGGATGATGACATCTTAATCGTAGCCCACAAAACCATCAAAACAAAAAAAAAATAGGTATACCTAAATATACTTACATAAATTGATCATAACTATACTGTACTGTAATTGTATTTTTTAGATTTTTGTTTTATGGTTTTTATCAGCAAACTAGAATACGAACATTTTTTGCCCATATAAGGTTTTGTTATGTTAGAACTATACCCAGATTATAATGGGAATGTTGAATGTTTCAATTTACTGAATTGAATATGGTCAGCGGCAACTCATTTACCATGAGATACATCTGTATTGTGTAAAAATAGGTGCTTGGGTTGGTGTGTTATAGAGAAGGATTGTGAAGCACCCTGTTTTAAAAAAGAAACAATAACTGCAGCCAATTATCATGATAATTTGAATACAATTTTATGGTCGAGGTTGCAATATTCAACCATCCACATATAAAACTATGTCCAACAAAACGGTTCTGAACAAGAGGTTATTTTCAGTAACACAAATAGAATCATGCTAGTGGTCACACTTCAAGAGAAAATATTACGTATTTATACTAATATTATGGAAGAGCCGACATATGTTTGATTAATAATTGTAGTCACATTGATTGCATTTTATTAAATTGTGAATATTTTATATGGAAATAAAAGTATAGGTATATTGAATACTTCTTTCTTTTAAAATAAATAATTTCATTTTTTGTTCTCTTAATACCTGAAATAAATAATACCATGTCAGACACTTAGTTTTACGTTTTAATTTATTGATATAATTGGAAGATGGATAAATAAAGGTAGCTCTACTAATTTCAAAATGTTCCTTAAAAATGTCATGATCATATAGTAGCACACTCCTCTCTACATAATTAAATTGCGTGGAATTTGTCGCCTAACGTTTAAATTATTTGTCACCAGATTTAAGGATCGCGCCGCTTCAATGCTTTTTTCCAGTATTAAAATTTAAATTGTCCTCTCATACAAATAATCAGCGTGGTCCAGAATATTTCCAACAGCCAACGTTACCGTAATAATACGAAATGTGCAATACAAATTTGGGATTACAGTATTTATTTAAATAAAATTAAACTTATATTTAAGCTGCTTTAAATTGATACAAGTTTGTGACATTTGACATTTCATTTTATTAACAGAATTAGCCGCTCCAGATGGCGCTCGTGTAACGAAAACGTTCGTTCAAGAGACGTATCTTTGCTATGTAGCGGGAACGGTTTATGATGCGTATCAGTTTTTCGATCAAATTCGTACTCTGAACGCGGCCAATGTCATATCATTTTTACTTGTGTGTGATAACAAAAGATGATTTGCAGCCTGTGACATTTCAAGATATATACCAGATTCAAAGGGAGACAGAAAAGAACTTGACAAAGGAGGGAGAAATCTGACGCTAGCTTTAAAAATTAATAAAAATTGCTAACTGAATAGGTTAAAAAATCACAGCTTCTAAATACGAAACTAGTTTTGAGGAACAGAAAAAAAAAATCAGTAAAATCTGTCAATTAGCTTCACAGAAAATGGCATTTGAAAATGGAAACGTCTTAACCACCCCAGCGTAACTTATATATGACAAACTGAGGCGCCCTCTTTAGGGGTAAAAGTATAAATATCAACTCTCAGATAGAGTTTGTTAAATAAGTGAAAAAAAGGGTTGCCTACATGATTAGATAATTGAAATTGTGTTTAAATTGTTGCATATAGTTAAGGTTGGTTAAGGTAATGTGGTGTTAAACAATGGTTTGAATACCGTGGTTTAGAATTTACTTTACGGATGTAGGAATGCCATTTCGTCTTAACTTCATTTTCCTTTGTAAACGTGTAAGTTGTGAATAACGTGAGAAGCGTAAGAGACGCTCGCAATTTGCTTTTTGTTCGAATTTCTTGAATGTATTCATTTTTATCGTTATTTATTATTATTCAATCATCACCAAATATCAATTTATAATTTCACTCCAAGTGAAAGAAGGTGAAATGCCTAAATTAGTAACGAAGTTACGTGTTTTAATTATTAATTCTATGAACTCTATCTATCATACTATTTAAGCATTTAAAACCTAATTTAAGTAAGAAGACTTTGCGACGGGAAAATAAAGACTGTATATTCAGTAATTTCAAACGTTCGGGGTAACTACTTAATTTAAAAAAGAATATAATTAACAAACTTGCGCTGGACCCTACATTACATTTTCTCAGAGTGAAAGGTCGTATTGGGATTCCATATGACAGGACAGTTTCTAAAATAGTGCGTACTAAGCTTCGAAATAAGGTTATTACACCAACAACGATCGTAAAATCTTTAGTTTAACGTTTAATAAAGCCACACATTTTAAGTGCCTTTCAGGTGATAATATCAATATGGAAATTAAAGCGCAAACCACTATCGAAAAGCACGCGCAGATTATCTATTTAGAAATACAATTAAGTACAGTTGAATCGGTTTTGTAAGAATATTAAAGGACATTCTTTCTTTTCTTTTTTAAGATAATTATTTTAAATTTAAAATGTTATAATGGTACCCCTATTCCTTATACACATTTAGACAGAAGTACAATAGAAATACATTGTAAGAAAAACAAATGCCTAAATTAACTTGCATTAAATTTTGTGAACAGTGTGCAAATATAAATATTATTAAACCGAATCAAAATGTCATGAAAGAGTCGACAATATAAGAGTATGTATATATTTAATCGCAAGACGAATGTAGATATCAGAAAGAGTATAATATGTCAGCGCGCGTTTATGTGTAATGTAGATTACTTTTTGAGTACTTTCTTCTTCAATAAAATTCTGAAGTTTTCTCGTAGTAATTTCAAATTTTCTGTGACAGCATTATAGACCGTCATATCTTTTAAATTTAAAGTAAGCACATTAGCAAAATTTATTAAATTAAAAATTAGTGAGATCGCCTGCGCAGAATGATCTTCATGGCATTCGTATCACGCATATTCAGTCAACACGCCTCCACGAGCTTAATGGATGGATTTGAATGTCATCTAACTCATCATCGGCATACATTTGCATTCTTCAGATACAAAGACCTGAGTGAAATCAGGATATATGTATAGTAAACAGGAGAGGACCCAAAATGAAGCATTGCGGAGCACCACGGAGGTTTAGTTTATACCAACCAAAAGGCACACACAACGACATACGTTTCACGCTATCATTCAAATGAGAACGAAATAAGAACGTAAACATGCAGTTATCTATATTCAGTAGGTAGGTACTTAAATCCTATACTTCACATTACATTTATTAAGGTTTCAATTTGGGATTTATCCTAGAATAAAACGGCACAATAAATAAACATGCACGAGTAAGGTACCGATAAAAAATATATTGCCCCGTCTGAAATTATTAATTGTCCGTTTTTAATGGCGTAGCGTGGCGTGGCGTGGGTGTAGTTGGCTGCAATGCAACCTCATTAAATGGGGAAAAAAAAAACTTTACAACAGTGGGCATAAAAATAGATGAAGAGATACTGCCGCAGGCGTTGTATTCTGCATTTCTAGAATGACCGAAATAATTCCGCACACATGCTGCTATTCGCTATGCTCGTATCGCGTCCACAGTGCACTGTTTCGCGTGCTGGATTATCTTTTCCGGGAACAATATTTTCGCTACGCACTTTCATACATTCCTAGCAGTTTTACTGTTCTTATTATGTGTTCGTTTTACAGCGTGTTCTCGAAATAATTTCGAAAGGCAAAAAGAAGGATATCTGAGATTATTTAAATGTATCTCGTGCTCTTTTTTTCAGAACAAAATGCTCGGGTTTTCAAAATTTTAATTCTGTTTAGTTCAGTATAATTAAATATTATTATTATTAAATTTGGATTTTCAATTTATTTATAAATTGTTTGTCCGTATACAATTTTTTTTTTTCAATACAAATAAAATACAGTAATATTGTAGTTTTTATCCACCCAACGACCTCTCTGATAAGCGAAAGAATACTGTGAAAAGTGACCTACGAATGTTGGAATTGTAAATACTATATAAAACAATTTATTTAATACAAAAATATGTATTTAAACTTTTCTGGCACTTTAAATAAGTGAGGTTAAAGAAACGTTAAAATAAAAAGAATAAACTTAAAATTCAGAGCCATCTACCCGTAAATAGCTGAAACTAAATTTATTAGAGAACTATAATCCGGGTTATCGATATATCTAAAAATAACTATCCTTGTTATCGATATATGTTAAAAATAACTATTTTATCACAGGCCACCTTAGAGAGTTTGAAGACAACCCTTAAATATTAAAAATTCCTAAAATAACTAAAAATAATGGCGGTTCATATAAATCTAACCCCAAATTAACGTACTGTGACGTAAATTACAAAAATCTAATTTACTAGTTAATATTGAATTGAAACGAATTCATTATTTTTTGTTTTAGGTGGGATATACTTGACGAAATACTAACTTGCCTGCGAACGGGCACTCTAAGCGGGTGGGCAGGTAATTCTCTGGGTACAGGCTGGACTTTAGGTTCGGCGGGCCCCGTATCAGTCAATAGCATGGAATGGTATTCTAGCCGGGATTCTTCGCAAGAAATTTTATAAGAAATTCTCGACGATTAATAGGTCATACTAAGGATTTAAATTATTCAGGAGTAATATCAATACTTTTTTAGCTAAGCACTTCGTGGAACTTTGATATTTTTAAGAGTGTGGTATAAAAATTGTTTTAGGAGTTATCTATCAACCGTCATCTTTCGTGGCCACAGGCAGAATGAGGATTTAAACTAAATTACCAGTAATCAGCCTTCGATTGTTATCGCTGTCAGGTAGGCCAACATTGAATTCGAATTAATAACCAGTAACTGATATTACCGTTATTTACTCTTGTTTGAGGGGAATACAGCAAACGTTACTAAATAAACATTCCGAAGAATGAAAAAAAATCCCCGAGCAAAATATAATAAAAATACAAAAAATATACCAGGTAGGCTTGAATTAACACAAAAAAATAAAGTTTACATTGTAATTAAGGCTATACTTAGCATCTATTGCTAAGATGGTCTATTGTTGTAGTCATTTCTATCAAATTCAAAATTTGCCTGAAAAGTAGGCAACCGAGTATGTACTTTCAATTATTTCTTCATTTGGCTTTGAAACCTTCAAATATTTCAGATCTTTTTTGGAAATATCCAAATAGTTAAGAAAGTGAAAAAAACACTCTCTGCACCTTCCTCCTGCGCACCACAAAACTTCGTCTGTCAAGATATATAATACTACGAATAACAGTCTATATCAACATGCAAACGGCAATATCGTAGTCATTTCAATTGCACGCCAGAGATCTCCTTTGACTTGATGGCAGCAATTATATCACTATCATAGACGATATCTGGATTGCATAAGACAAACACATCTGAAACTATAATACTGATCCTGAGCTTTATTAGTTAAATGCCACATTCGGCAATCAATTAGGCCATAGTAGTATTTATTTTGTAATATAACCATTGCAGAAATTGTCAATAAAATAAATATGTTGCTTCTAATTATAAGTAAGAATGTCAATATAAATAAGAGGAAACACAAATAAATAAATAGGCAAAAAGTAAGTATATGGCACACAGATTACGATTGACAAACAAACATAAAAAGACGACTAGAACAGTAGAAACTCATCAACCGAGTAGCACTCCCTCTGCATCAGAATTCTCTTTACTTGCTTTTTGAAGGCCATGGATGGCAATTTTATAATATCCATGGGCAAGTGATTATATAATTTAGCACCCCAATAATCTATTGACTTCTGGGATCAGGTCAGGCGGTGGTAGGGAACCCTCATTTCATTCCTCCCTCTTGTGGAATAGGTATGTAGGTCACCGTTTACGGAGTATAGGTGGGTGTTGTTTATTTTTATCTCTATTCTTAAATATTCGCGATACTTTCGCAGTCTTTAATAATCTCGGAAAAACTCCTTGTTCGACGTATTCATCAAAAATACTTGAAAGAGGTGTGCTTAATTCCGCGTTGAGTTGTTTTAACACGTAAGTGGACAAGTGATAAATGTCTGTTGTATATTTTCCTCTTATGTTTCGTAAAATTTTGCCTATTTCCTCGGGACTAATCGGTTGAAAAAAGAAGGAGCTGCTACCGTTCAACTTTACAGCACTTAAAAATTCTTCCGACGAATGTGTTGATTGAGTATCATTTGCAATACATTCGCCAATACCGCAGAAGTATTTAATTTAAATCGTTGGGAGACAAGCATAAAGTTTCTTTTTGGGTGGTTGAAGTCGTTGGTTTAGATTCATTATTAATTATCGTCCATATTGCTCTTGTTTTATTATTAGATGAATGTATGAACGCAGTATTTGAGCTTCGTTTCATCTCTGTGACCTTTTTCAAGTATTCTTGAAGTGTTGCTTGTTTGTTTAAGTTTGCGATATATTTTGTAATATTGGTCACTTCTTGTTTCTCTTGCAAGAGTCCCCCAAGCATTCAGACTATTCCTTAGTTTCATTACGTCATCATTAACTGGACAACTATTTTGCCTCTTACTATTTAACTTTTTTTTCTACCAAGAAAACAGCTATTGAAACACCTGAAGAAAATCATGTGAAAATGATTACATAGTGCTTCAGCATTTTGTGGGTTGTTCGATAGTAAGTATAGCTCCGCATCAAGTAGTTGTTTAAATGCACTGAGACTGTTTGGATCTATCTTCATTATAGTTTTTGACATCGTTCCAGCAAGATGGGATTTCGGAGTACAATTTTAAATCATATGTAAGTAAATGCATAAGATATATACAATAAAGCAACAGCTTTAGTGACAGAACCGCACAACAGTAACAAAAGCTCCAATTAGAGGAGTTTGAACGCTGCTAGTTTGTTCATATTATGCCAGGCTTAAATGTTGAAAGAGAATCAATGTTAAAGTAAAAATGAAACCAGTTGAATTAACAGTGTTTGTAAACATTTCCGTTGAAATTCAATTCCGAAAGCCTTTGTGAAGGATCCAGTTTATGATAGAACATGTATATACCTACTGCACATGCAAACATTTATGTATGTACATACACGGGATGCGTGCAAAATCTGTGAGCAACTGAAAGCGTTATGCATCAGCTTATGTGCTTACAAACAATAACATCTGCGGTTGTTGGTGCATTTGAAAGTTTATTGTATAACGTAAATGGATAAAGTGCTTATCTCCATTTTCATATATAAATAATGTGCTAGAATTTTATTGATAACTAATTTACTTATTCAGATCGTTGTTTAGTAAATTTTTAATAACTACATCTTCATCTACTACATAAGTCCATGACAATAATTGCTGTTAGTATATTTTTAATTATAACAAAGTAATTATATATATATATATACTCTTTTCTACAGTCGACACATCAAGCCTCTATAGATTGTCACAGTAGGTTTAAAATGACATGTATGTATATAGGTGTCACATGACAACTATTTTTAACTTTCGGAAATGACAGAGATTTTTTAATCTTATTAATAAACTAATGTCTCGAAATTTATCGGTGTCAAGACAAACTAGAAACCTTTAACAACAATCTGAATCACAACAGGAAAGTTTTAAGTTAAGGAACATTTCATTAGAAATAATACTGCATTAAACTTTATAAAAATGATTTACAGTTACGACCACCATTTTCGATACACAAGTTTTGATTTGCGATCGAATGCGCAATCCTTCGAAAAAGCAGAGAACACATGCACCAAAAAAGATGAAAACAGAACTATTACCTATTATAAATATATCTGTCGATGGCAAAAAACTACCTTGTAAAAATTTGGTGAAGAGTTTGGGTCTTCTTATTGGCGAAAATCTGAAGTTCAATAAGTGTACACAGATAGCATGTTGCAACATCAAAATGATTTATAATAACAGGACATTTTTCCCATAAAATTAATAAAATGTTATGTGAACCATTTTGTAGTTTATTCGTCGTTTATTAGTTCGGTGGCTGTGAGCAAAATACAGAAGGTTTAAAATTATTGCTTACGTTTGATTTATGGTAATTCGAAAACGAGATCATATTAGTTTTAAGTTGATGGAAATCCGATGGTTGAATATGAAAAATCACTCTGCTTGTTTATACAATACAATAATCCATTTACATAAACCACTTTCTCTGTATTACAAGATTATTTTAGATTCGATGTGCATACCTTGAACATAAGGTTCAAAGATGTACCTTAATGCCACCAATACACGAGGGCCAGCTTTTTAAGCAATGTTATACTTATCAAATAATTCACATACGTAACAATATCCCTCGTCAGAAAAGAAATTGCAACTCAACTTACATATTCAAGCGGAAATATTTTGAGCATTTAGTCTGGGGGCTCCGACCATGCTCTTACGAGCTGTACTACTTTTATTATTCAATTCTTCCAAGTATATACTATATTTAAGTTGCTATACTTCTACCCTGATCTCTTTTATTCTTTTTAAACATGTAATTTCTTTGTAACTCGTTCTAAATTAAGATATTTTACTAGAGAGGGTTAAATTGAAAAACAGAATTTCCTTTAAAGATTGCAAGCTTTTTACAGTAAGAAATAAACAAATTAATGTATTTCTGCTAATAACTGCAATGATTAAGAGGATTTTTTCCCAAGAAAAATTTTCTTCTCACGCTGGATTAGAACCTACACTCCCTCGCTTACCGGACGAGTGCTCTACCAAATTGGTTACATACACATACATTAATTTGAGAATGTCGCCCTATTTCCTTAGTGTTAAGTGAATATTATTTTTTCTTGTATCTTATTACTATATCCTATTATAATGCTAAGAGAGATGAAGGGTTATAAAAGATACATTAAAATGGGATTTTAATAGATTGGCAATCTGTAACAGAAAGGGCCAATGAAGGGGAAAAGGATATTTAAAGTTTAATGGCGTCGATCTAAGTATGTCACCCTTTCTAATATTTTTTTCCTTGAATTTTATTCAATAGCTTATCAATGATGTGAGGATCGAACTGGTTCATAGCAGGACCGTGTTTAGTAATACGGAGTTTTCTATTAAAATCGTCTCTCGAAAGGGGTAAATTAATTAACCTACATAAGAAATTGTAAAGTGGGTACTTCAATCACCTGGAACATGTCGCCAGCATTCCATCATTAATAAAAACAGTTTATCAGACATTTATTTGACATTATTTTTTCCTTTTTTTGTAATCATATGCTCACACATAATCAACCTGGAAGAATTAATACCAAAAAGCACATATATTGATCATTTGATGAATCTGTATCAACGATCTTTAGAAAGATCGATTTCTTTATATTAATCAACTATTAATCACTTTCAATAGTACAGTATGCGGCAAAATAAACAGTATTGAAATTATGAAACGTTTATTATTTATTATTTATGTACTTACTTTACATTATATAGTGTTGCAAACATTATTCACGTCCCCGATAAAACACATGTTCCAGATGCCCTCCGTTCAGTTTGAAGCAGTATCCGTAGCGTTCGGGAAGGTTCACTAACAAGTCTGTGACAAACACAAGTTGTTGCATGGCAAGAAAAAAAACGTTGAATTTTAACCCGCAATTCTGGAATGTCAGACGGTGGATCGGTACGGAAAACAGTCTCCTTCAGCATTCCCCATATGTACGCATCAGGTGGTGTTAGGTCTGGTGAGTGCGATGGGTGTGGGAAATCAGTGCCACGCGAAATAAGGCGATACCTAAAATGATTGCACAGCATTCGAAAAGACTTCCTAGCCGTATGACAAATTGTCCCATCCTGCTGAAACCATTGTCGATTACGTGGTATGTCCCTGGCACGACAAAATCGCAGAAGATCATGCAGAAATAGTGTGATAACCTGTTCTCTGTAGCGCCTGTTTCATAAACTTAGGCCTAAATGCGTCGGCAACTTCTTTTAAGCTTGGACTGTTTTCACGCCCTTTTGCTGAAGGGGGCTGTTTTCCGTACCTGTCTGACATTCCGGAGTTAAAATTCAACGTTTTTTTCTTGCCATGCAACAACCTGTGTTTGTCACAGACGTGTTTGTGAACCTTCACGAACGCTATATACGAATACTGCTTCAAACTGAACGGAGGGCATCCTGTACCTGTATTTTATCGGGAACGTCGTCGTGAATAATGTTTGCAACACTATATAATGTAAAGTAAGTACATAAATAAGAAATAATAAATAATAAACATTTCATAATTTCAGTACTGTTTATTTTGCCGCATACCGTACAATAAAATACTAGTGTTACAGTTATCTTTATTGTAATAAACATAACTTGTATTGTAATAATGTAAATTAATTCTAAGTATTTAGATAGTACTTATTGTTAGTAAAATTTGTATTCTAAGTATTTAGATTCTAATTTACAACGATGGACATCAAGAAATTGTTGATACTGTTACATTCTCCATTTATTATAAAATTCAGCGATTATGGAAACAGTTAACCATGTAGCTCGTTGCAAAAGAAGTGTTTGGCCAATTATTAGCGTGTTGAAAGTGCTTCCGTTTACCAACTTATTACATAAATAGCTTATAATAAAAGCACCCGATCAGGATCGTTTATTTGGTGTTGTAACTACAAGGAATTAGTGGATTTAAGTTTGTTCGTACTGGGTTGATAATCATAGACATGATTTAATCAGGTAAATGAAAAAATCAATTTTATAGACGATATCCAATCACTACATAATTCCCTACAAAAAAAAATATAAAAAAATGCGTTTCAAACGACTTTAATTGAATTCGTGTTTTAGAAGCTGTTTTATAAAACTAGTTTTTTTTTAATATACTGCTATTATGACATCACGAACTCACGAATTGGCTACTAATATCTTTGCACAAATAAATAATTACTAATGTATGTAATAGATATAATGAATGTGCGTAATGGGAACATAAAAAAAACGTATTTACCTCTTCTATTTGTTCATAACAATAAGACATCATAAGTTCACCATAATTCGCCAGCAGTTGAAATGTCAGGGCCTTGACGTGTATACAACAACTTGCACGTCCCAATTAGCATTAGCGATGGAAAGATGTCCCCTCATGTGGGTATAATAAGCGAACAAGGTTAACTGGAGTTAAGTCATGGTAATGCAGACGACAACGAAGGTTTCGTTGTTCGAATGCAAGCATCCAAGCGGGTTTAAAAAGGATTATAATTCACATAAAAGTTGTTTCTATTTCGAAAAAGGAAATTATTCTATAGCGAGTGAGCAGTCGTTGCATATTTCCCATTCATGCTTCTTGTAAATTTGATTTGACTTTTTTTTATTTACCCGATTACTCCTTATAATTTAGCTGATATAGTAGCGGATGCCTGGTTTAAGATTTAAGATAGGTAAACATAAAAAGCTCAATGTGACATGACATGTATGGTAATACATATGTAGAGCTGTTGAAACTCCTGTTTTTTAGGAGTCGTACAAATGAGAATTTATAACTTAATTAACTTTTGTCAAATTGTGGAATTTAAATCTACAAATATTTCTAGACTAGAACGCTTAATTTATTCTACATATGTTGATGTTTGTTGAATCCAAATGGAAGTTTGGTGATTTTGATAAGCATACAAAAAACACCGCTATTTGTGGTTAGCAGGTGCGTTTTACAAGCAATATGTTATCAGAGGTTCGAGTTCCTTAAAAGAAAATTAAAGAGCAAACAATAGAGGGATTGACATTCAGAAATTTTATTAATAGAATTATTTTGTTTCCATGTTTTCTCTTACATTAAAAAATAACGAAAAACTTTTTGTGTTGCAATATTTGCTAAGTAAAATAATACTACAAATCAATTTTAATCAGATAATATCATCTGTAGCTAATAAATACTGTTATGTATAACTAATGCAATAACAAATTAAATAATCAATTTTATGACGCAGATTTGTAAAATAAGAATTGAATAAAAAATAAATATAGAACTTTTTAAAAGTAACTACATCAAACTCGAAGTTTTTTTTATTAAAATTGATGATATGATTGTAACACTTGAAGCCAGAAAAATCAAAGATTGTCTTCACTTATTTAGTGCGATTAGCATAGTATAGCGAGTTTGTTTATACTATTATTTACTATTTTACTAATACCTCCATATTCCCATGCATTTATCATCAAGCAAACCATTATTCTTTTTGCTCAGCGTCAATTTTTTATCCTAGAAAAATTATTGCCGAGTAAATAGCAAAACAAATAAGAAGAGAGAAACATGAGCCGTACTGAGAGATAATAATAATAATATAATATATTTCCTATATAAAAATTACATTATTTTTAAAGGAATTGTCAAAAAAGGGGAGGGGGTCAAATACACATAAATGTATAAAACTAAAGACGACAAACAATATAAAATATTACATTAGCAACTCACTATCAGAATAAAATTAAGATCATAGCTGCGGTACGTTAAAGTATTCGGCTAGATCATAAAAAACGTGATTAAGTAAGTATGCTTTCAAAGCACGTTTAAACGGAAAAAAGCTTGATATATTTTTGATTTCCTGAGGGAGAGAATTGTAGATTTTGAGACCGATGCATGAGGGCGACTTCATGCCTATATCACATTTATAAAACGGTATGTAATAGTAATAGCTCTTTGCCCTTGACCGATCCTCTGAAAGCTGTCTTTTCTATTAAATATGTAAAGTAAGATATTTAAGATAAATAAGTTCGTCAAAGTTAAAATCCCGGACTGCTTAAACGAAACTCGACAACTCGCTCGATATGAAAGACTGAGAGTAATGCGTAAAATCCTCTTTTGCAGCGCAAAGACGCCTAGTGCCGAGGTAGACAACCCCCACAAACAGATTCCATAGTTAAGCCTTGGCTCAACCTGGGCGTGATACAGGGCCAACATTTGGTCTGCAGTCAGACTTCTAAACAAGAAGCATAAAGAATTTAATTTATGAACAAGGTTCTCGCAATGCATCTTCCAACCAAGATGTTGATCAACTTGTAGACCCAGGAAAGTAGTATTATCTAAGTTAGTTAAAGATTCATTATCTAAGTTCAATTTGATCGTATCACAATGCTTTTGTCTGTTATGAAACCTCAGACTAACGGTTTTTTATATACTTAAATTTAAAAAATTGGAATTGCAGCAACCAGAAAAAAGCTTAAGAATTTTATTAAAGTTGCCACCTCTGACATTTCCCTGAAAGAATCCAAAAAGGTGACATCATCGGCATACATTACCAGAAAGCTATCCCGAAATAACACGCACAGGTCGCTAATGAAAAGAAGAAAAAGGATTGGTCCTAAAACAGAGCCCTGCGGAACTCCTATGTTATTCACCTTACTATTAGAATTAACAATCACAGGTGATCCGTCGGAAAGATAAGTAATTGTCACATACTGCTTCCTGTCACGCAAAAAAGACGAAACCCAATCATAAACCACTCCCCTAAAGCCGTAATCATAGAGTTTATTTAGCAAAACCGAGTGATCGACACTGTCGAAAGCCCTACTCAGATCACAGAGAGATGACCATGGGCAGAATCCAAATCATCACGTACAGCTGATAAGCGGAACAGCAACTTGTTATATTTTACATCCAGTTTATGCAGTCGTATTTCGTATTGTAGACACAGAATAATTTGTTACCTTGTAATTTGCGTTAATAAAAGCTTTTGTTTTTAAAAATTCTTAACTCAAAACGAATCATTTATTTAGAGCAATAGTTGCAAATAATAGATACAGTTCAATAATAGATAAAAAGAATATTATTAAGGCAGGTATGTCAAACACACAGCCCGCCAACAACCGTTCTGCGGCCCGAATAATAACCAAAACTAACATGTATGTATGTATGTATGTATGTAAAGTATTTATTGGCTGGTAATGATATACAAAATAAAACAATTTAGCAAAAAAAAACTTGCCAAAAAGACTAAATCGCTTTCCATATTAATGGAATTTGGCGTTCTTCCTTTAGCCTCATTGAATATAAAATATAAACAAATGAAACAACAACAAAAAAAAATAAAGAAGTAAGAAAACAAAAATAGCAATATAAAACATAACATTCGTGGGCATGTGCATAAGCACAGCTAGCAAATACAAACAAATGCAATATCATATCCCCCAATGACCTACTTATAATAAATACATAATTACATATGGCAAAAAATGAAACAAAAAGATAATTAACTACATCGGTGAAGGCGAAATTTAACTTTGAAGGGAGCGAAGTGACTCCGAAAGGCTATATCTGATACGAGGTATGTGCAGACCATGGCTCATTGTTGGTAGTACATAAGTATTTAGTAACTTAGCCACATTGTATGAGAAGCTACGTTTAAATATCTCGGTTCTATGCTTAGGGATAGTTAAAAACTGATTACCTCGAGTATTACCAGTGTGCGTTTGGTATCTGAATTTTATTTTATTGTACAGGTATGAAGGTTTTTTATACTTAATGATTTTTGTGAAAAAGATAGTACTGTGTAACGTTCTAGTATTCGTCATATTTAAAGAACCGGAATCATTAAGCATACGTGTAACGCCTCGCCTTCCCCGCATACCGTAAACGAATCGAATACCGCAATTCTGGATGCGCTGTATTCTCTTACCCTCCTCCCGACTAATACAGGCTCCATATACCACATCGGCATAACTGAAATGGGAGAGAACAAGTGATTTATACAAGAGCAGTTTCGTGGAACGATCAAATAAATGTCTGTGCATGAAAAGTGATCTAAGGCTCAGAGTAGCTCTCTTAATTAAACAACTAGTATTTTCACGGAAACGAAGGCGGAAATCCATTAGCACCCCGAGATTTTTGACGCACTCCAAGGGAGAGATTAATGTGGATTTAATATTAATTCCTAATAAAGGTACGACATACGAACGCGAACGTTTAGGTCCAAAAACGATCATCTGTGTCTTGGCTGGATTTAGTCGTAATTGGTGATGATCACAATACAACACTATACGCTGAAGATCCTCGTTGATATGTTGTTGAGCCCGCTTGTAGTCTTGCGGCTTAAAAGAGTAGTAGAGCTGAGTATCGTCCGCGTACATATGAAACTTGCTGTGTTTGATCACTGAGGGCAGATTATTCACGTAAATACTAAATAAGAGAGGGGAAAGAATTGCGCCTTGTGGAACACCATGCACCGTACACACTTCCCGGGAAAGAACATCGCCCACAGCAACTCTCTGAACCCTATCGGACAAATAAGAACGCATTAACGATACGGCAGACTCAGCCATCCCAATGCCTGAAAGCACATCTAACAATATATGATGATGAACCGTGTCAAACGCACGCGTTAAATCCAACAAGATCAATACCGTGATATCGCCTTCATCCCAACTCCTCAAAATGTCATCAGTAATGTGCGCCAGAGCACTGACGCAGCTGTGGAAAGGACGAAAACCCGACTGGTATGAAGACAACACATTAGTTTCATCTACAAAAGCTCTCAACTGACGCTCCAAACAACGCTCAAACACCTTTGAAAGGGCAGGCAAGATACTAATAGGTCGCAAATCCTTAAACTCCTGAACATCGTTAGACTTCGGGATGGGCTTAATTAAAGATGATTTCCACTCGGCTGGATACGTGGACGACTCAATGCAGGCATTAAAAATATGTACGATATAGTCTATAAGTAATGGCATGCAAAGCTTTAGCATTTTAGTGTTGATATTATCCATACCGCATGCACTGGTCGATAACCTGGCAAACGATGCAAACACATCCACTTGCGACATTTTTTTGAACGTAAAGTTATAATCTGAAACTTTAGGTAGGTAACCTGACGTTGGCACCACAGGACAAGCCACGGAAGAAGCAAAATGATCGTTTATGTTGTTTGCGTCACTAAGAGACTTAGGTATTAGAGGAGTGTAATTACGATGATATACACAAACACTTACGGTTAGTCATTGAATTTGACATTAATCCCATTCAGAGCCAGCTACAAGCATTTAAAGATAGGGGTACTTAGTCTATTTAACAAAAAGTCGCACATATCTCAAAACCTATTAAAGAAATGTATAGGGAATGCCGATATAAAGTGATAGGGGATGGTATTTACTTCCTAATTTCGAATTAAAATACAGGATGTTTTATTTAAAAAAATTGAGTTTTCTGCATTTGAAAATATGTCACTTTGTTCCTCAATTTGAACAGTATGTTAAAGTAGTGTGGTACCGTTCTTTAGAGTTATATATACATTCATAAATAGTAAATTTGGAGTATCTATGCAGTATTAACCAGATATTATTTCTCATATGCAATATTATGACTAAAAAAAAGAAAAACTTAAATAGCTAATGAAAACTGACGTACTTATGGTCGTAGAATCCAAAAATGAACAAAAAATTAGGTCATTCTATTTAAAATAACAAAGTTGACGTCCATTTCCGGTCAATCGGAAGTGATATTTTGGTGAAAGTATTTCACATTATTTATAGTTCCAATCGAACGGATAACGGTGCAAAAATATCAAATATAAGTAAATAATAGAACAGCATAAACTTTTAATGAACCATTTACGTGGAATACCCTGTATAAAAATGAAACTACTGCGCATATGTGAGTCACGAAATGTCAATAGAGTCGAAAACTACTTGTTAACAGTTAGTGAAGGATTGTTAAACTTAGTCCAGCTTACACCTAACAGTTTCCATCTAGTTTTAAAAGGTAGTATTGTTTGTTAAGTGTTTAACAATTCACAAAATAATGATGAACAAGCCCTCTACAAGTATGAGTAAAAAACGATTAGTTGAAGAAGGACATCGCACTTTTCAAGAAAAATGGGAATCACAATACTTTTGTATTAAAGGAATAAATAAAATTTTATGTTTAATATGTAGAAACTCGATAGCGGTTTCTAAAGAGTACAATATTAAGAGGCACTATGATACAATAAAATTCATAAAGCAAATTATGACAAATATGTACGAAGGCTTCGTGAAGACAAATTGTCAGATTTAAGGTTAATGCTTCAAAAACAACAAAACATATTTGCCAAACCTATTGACGATAATACAGCTGCTGTAAAAACAAGTTATTTAATATCGCATTTAATTGCAACCAAGTCGAATCCATTCACTGAAGGAGAGCTTATTTTCGAATGTACGATTCAGGCAGTGGAATATTGTGTCCAGAATAATTAAAAAAAATTGAAAATGTAAGCTTAACACGAAATACTATTGCTAGGAGAATTGTTAATATAGCTGAAAATTTACGTAAACAACTAAAATCAATAATGATGCGAATTTGATAATAATTGAAGAAGTTCTGGAGATTGCCGTAATGCGTGATACAATCACTGAGGTTAACATTTTCAACGCACTGATTGATGATATTATGAATAAATATAATTTATCACTACAAAAAACTAGTTTCCCTTGCAACTGATGGTGCTTACCTTATTACACAGAAATTCGATGGCTTTTCAGTAACAAAGTGTTAAAGCGATTATTTCAGTTGTTGAACGAAATTATAATTTTTTTAGAATCCAAAAATTACGGATCTGAAACGTTTAAAGACGATTAATGGATGAAAGATCTGGCATTTGCCGTTGACATTACAAATCACCTTAGTCAACTTAATGTGAAATCACAAGAAGAACAGCACCAATTTATATGACAATATCAACGTTTTTAACCAAAAATTATTGCTCTGGCAAAAATAAATTGAAAAAGAAAATTTATTTCATTTTGAAACTTGCCAGTTATTGTTACAAAAATCACCGCAATTGAAATTTTCAAAATATGTCAATCAATTAAATTGTTAAAAAATGAATTCGAAAGGAGATTTTTGGACTTCAAGAAATGCGAAATTCAATTTCAATTATTTACATCAAAAGTTATACTTCATCTTTATTTCTATTGCTTTTTTTTGCGGGCCGTGATTTAGTATATAATGGTTAATATGGCCTTCGATGGTTAACGAGTTTGGCATACCTGTATTAAGGCAACTATTTCGATAATGCACCTCTTTAAAACTTCTAAATTTTAGTAATTACGCACTTTTTTTTTAGCAAATTCGTTATGTAAAATATCCTGATTTATTTAACCTAAAAGCTGCTTATCTTTATTTAAAAATGTAATTATATACAGGTGTGCCATTTATCTGGCATCGGTTGATCGTGCCTTACTCACACTTAATCGAAAAATGTTTCGAGTAAAAGTTACTTGAGGTGAAGTGCTCTATAGCTTAAAATTATTTTAACATATATAGGGTGTTCGGTATTGTCGGTACGTTATGCAATTCCATTTTTTCAAATTGAACGTACCTACTGTATATTATTGCATTTTTGAATTCCCCGACTCAAAAAAAGTCACAATTATCTAACATACTCTACGACAAAACTTAATACTTTTTGAGATATTCGAAACTTTTTTTAATTCGATTCGCGCGATGTTCTTAATAAATAAATAGCTCCCTCATTAACTGTTATTTTCTAATATTTTTTTGGCAGCAATCTAAGGCACCTTTAGATAATACAATATATTATACAGGGTGTTTTTAAAATACATCTGAATTTCAAAAACTTTAAATGTACAAAACTCATTTTTTCAAATGGAACACCCTGTATAATTTTATGTCGACAGATACAATTGAAATGCATCTTTCAAATGTACATAGCACTGTCTATACCTAAACTTAAAAGTTTTAATAACCATAATAGAGCATCATTTACTACACGAACAATAGAATAGGGGACTTAACAGATCTTTTTGGTTGCAGTGTGTTATCAATCTTACATCTACATAGATTAATAATGAAATAGTAAAGAAAAACTATAATAAATAAACACAAACACGAACTGGAGCAAGTTAAAAATTATAAAATAAAGCAAAAGTAACCTTAAAGCTATTCTTCAATATGACCACCTTCGTTATGTAAGCAAATATTTATCCCTTGTCTAAATGACGATTTCACCCTGTGACGAGTATTTCTGGAGTTATTCCTTGAAAAGCAGCTCTGATCCTATCTTTCACGTATAATATATAATATATAATACTTCACTGTGTACAGAAAGTTTACTCTCTAGTTATTCAGAATTTGAGGAGTTTTTGATGAGCTTTTTGAGCTTTGAGTTTTTTGGGCAGTATTTCCGCGAGGAGTCTGTTAGTTCTTTGAACAGCTATTTGAGGAGCTTCTTTGAGGAGTTTTTTTTTTGAGGAGCTTTTGAGAAGCTGTTGGGGCGCTGTTCTTCTTCTTGGGGGGAAGAGCTCTTCTTTGGGGAGCTGGTAAAGATTTTTGAGGAGCTGTTTTGAGCAGATTTTTATAGAAACTTTTTTATGATCTTTTTTGAGAAGATTTTTGCAGAACCCTTTTCAAACCTTTTGCCATTGGGCAATAGCAGTTTCCAGTCTATGTGCTCTCGTATGTATTGCCAGGTAATGTTTTCGAAAATTCGTTCAAATTAATTTCTCATTATTCTCATTCACTTGGTCCTATATACTACGGATTTTTATATATATTTGTACTGTAAAGGCAATTGATTTTTATAACTTAGACTGTGTTAAACAGTTTTGCTTGAAATTAACAATCAGTGTTAGTAATGTCCACTACGAGAATATTCATTGCTGCTACCTACAATGAGAGCACTCAACACAAGAACACCACGCCAGACGAGCATAATTTTGCGATTTTATCGAATCTGGGCTTAAATTTCAAATACTTTGTAGCTAAGAAGAAAAGAGCGTCCTACAAAATGGAGGCAAATTAAGCAGTTTCCCTTTTTTTACATATAAAGACGACAGGCACCACACTACGATGAATAAAATAAAAGAACATTTGAGAAACGGCAACGAGAGAATAGGATTAAATTTTAATGTTTTCATATTTCACCAGGCTACTGTTAATATTAGTCCTGGCGGGAGATGTAGACGGGTTCAGTCGTTGCGAGTAGCAGGCAAGAAAAACGAGAAAGCCGACAACCACAGAAAAAAATGCAACACGCTCATTTGCCTCCGGGATAAAATCGGAGGCAATCAAAGGAAACGAAACCTATTTTAATAAATGATTGTCCGTCTACTTATTCTCCGACATTCAAATTCACATTCGGAAAGCATAAAATTAATTTCGTTGAATTTTATTAAATATGCCGCTGGAGCGTGTGTATAACAAGTAGGGGAACACGATTCCATTTAAATTACCTCGGTCTTGAAGGATCCCGAAGTACGAGGTAGAATTTATTTTCTTTAAATAATGAGAATAGGGAGAAGAAAAGGTCGAAGATAAAAAAAGGACAAATGGAATTGGGATATTGCGCGTCCTTACAAAGCAATTATTACGAAATATCTAAGAATTTATCTCAGAAATATGTAGGTATGTATGCCTGATAGAGGGACCCCTTTTCTTATGGCAAAATGAGCTGCTAGCGAAATGATTTTTACATTCGAAAGATTATGGATAAGGTAGGGGCCTCCAGAACTCAGAAAGCATATAATAGGTTTGTAGATCTTGGTTATATATTTAATATATAACCAAGTATAAAATTATTCTTTTCACGAGCTTAAATACCTTCACTTACATAAGGTATTCCAAAATCCAACCAAAGCTTAGGACATAAAATAACTAAAACACAATGCTCTTCTCCCAAGGTTAGTTTTCGCTCAGCACTGAGAAAAATGGGCTAAGTAAAGTGTATACTTGATAAAAAGTTATTTACAATAGATAAAGTTTACTTGGAACTATTCTCGTTAATTAATACCTGCAACTAAACCCAGTTTCCTGAATGCAAGTTGTTACTGTAAATAGTGCTTTTATTAACGGCTATTACACAGCGTACCTGACAAATTTGTGGTAAGTAACGTATTACTTATGACTACTGGTACTGTATCTAACTACAGCACATGGTTAGTAGAAGTAACAACAATGCTGATCGCTATTAAACTCATTTATTTTCTTAAATAGGTAACAACTTGCCACAACTATAATTATTTGAGTTTTGCTGCCACCTCGTGATTGTTTTACTATTCATGATTGGCTAATGCGGTGGAGTAATGAAATAGTCCCCGAGACGGCTACGCGCGCAAGTGCGGGTTAGCGTCAAGTAAGAGTTACGGACGTGGGAAAAGGTTGTCGAAGGAGTACGGCCATTGTAGGCCAGTTGGAACGCAAATATATTAAAAATGCCGGGTGGGTTAACTCAAGGCCCCATCCGTATAAAGAATCCCAGCGAAAGAAGAAGTACCGAACCTATAAGCAATAGGATGTTTCAAGATTGCAGTTTTAAACCACGTGGTGGGATATTTGAATTCCCCATCATTGTGATGATATCTGGTGAAGTTAAAGTATGGATGCCGTCGCCAGGTGAGTGACAGTCCAAGTGCCACCTGCAGTTAGGGATACCCCGACGAAGTAGCCATTTTCGAGGCGATCACCGGACGTAACCGCCACGTACGCCAACAGAGGATCAACTCGCTGAGAACGCCCAGTGCAAAGAACAAACAGAAACCGCAAGTTTACCGCTTAGGTATATTATTTCTTTGTTTGTTATTAGTTGTAACTTCAAAGCCATATTTCTCTTTTGTCCTTTGTTTAGATTTCAATAATTTCAATAACTAAATAACGTTTCAAGAGGGCCCATTTACCTTATCTTTTATTATTGCTTTGTTCATTTTTTCATTATTAAGGAATATACTTTATGAGTCATTATGTTGTCAATTGTTTAAAAAGAAAAAAAACTGTTGTTAAAGTGAAACCAATATCTTTCATTCATATCAGGCAGTCACTGTGTTTGTCCTATACAAAATAAAACTATTACTAATAATACTGCTTTTTTTTCTTAAGTAATAAGTATTATGTACCATCTTTAGCAAAATAAATGCGAATTTAATCTTCAATTATTAATGCAATCGAAGCTACAGCACACTGAATAGTAATTAAAAATTATTTGCAAACAATATTGAGTTACGCATTGCTCGGTACGCAGTACTTATAGTTGCGGTTGCATAAATATTCGAAGATTTGTGAAACTTTTTTTTTGTACTTTATCGGCTAATCACACGGAGTACACAGTAAGCTACTTAATAAATATTCACTAAAGTTCCTCGTTTCCTACACTACCTACAGTTGAACAACAAATTTAAGGTAAGTATATTGTATATGTATAGCAAACCATTACCTTCTATATATCAGGTATTTAGTGAACGTGTCTTTCCTTATCACAAATAATCTAAATAGCTTGTATTAATTATGAAGGTGTGATAGCTGTTATAGAATAGTTCACTCACAGCAATACACTACCACACCAAAGTAACTTAGTTGTGTCTGGCTAGGATTTTTAGGGTTCTCCAGACAATCCCAAACAAGTTTCAAGGTTACCTGTTAAAATGCTACTGTCCTTAGACCTGTTTACCTATCCGACAGGATATTAATCCGCGGCCCTTTGAATTGTTTTTGCAACGCCCTACGGGCACATGTTTCATGCTATCTATATATGTGTTTGGTCTATTGTTTGGGATATTGTCCCAATTTCACATATTCTTTATGATTTTTTCCGTATATACCAGCTCTAGAACTTGTGATTCTTTTGATCTATTTGCATATTACCTTTGGTATTAAATCCCTGGTTTATGTATGGCTTTTTACTCATCCCAGTCCAAGATAATCTGGAGAGGTTTGCTGAAGGAGACTTTGGAAGTTATCATGTCACTTTCTATTTCAAAGATAAGGTTTATATTTCGGTTGTTATTCTGGCATGCTCTGAAGTATTCTGGGTTCTTCGATTTCCACCACCTTCCTATCTATATGCCCCCATTCTTGCTTTTCCTGTAATATAAATATCCAAGCAGGAGAGATTTAGCAGCTCTTGGCGAAATTTTTGCAGTTCCAGTGATGCACAACCAAGCCAGCCTCTGTATTTTTGCCAGTTTAGTAATAGCCTACTTCTGCGTAGTCTTGCCCCACCAAACCAGGCAACTACAAGTTCATATAGGTCTGCAGTATATAAGCAGGACATCATACCTGGTTTCAATCCCCATGTTTTTTTTCAATTATTCTATTTCCATTTGTTTGTCATCTATTCAAGGTATTGATTCCAGCCTAACTTCGAGTCAAGAACCATTCCTAGGAATTTAGCATCTTGACTGAATTGCACCGGTTCGCAATTAAGGGTTGGTAGTGTTAGACCAGCCAGCTTTCTTCCTTTCATAAAAAGGACTACTATTATTTTCACAAGATTAAATTTTAGGTTTTCCTTAATACACTACGTATTGAGTCATTACGTTTGCAGAACTGTTTACATAAGTTCTGAGAAGATGCTTGCGTTTTCCCCATTATAAGTGTTGGAACATCGCCTGCGCATCCCTGGGTACAGTAGCCTGCATTATTTAGGGTTATAAGAAGTTTGTCAATGACAAAATTCCACAGTAATGGAGACAACACTCCTTCATGTGGGGAACTCATATGCATTGATATCTGCATTGTTTCACTCGCCAACGACGTTTCAATGATTTTTCTTTTTAGCATGGCGTTCAAATAGTGTTTTCCACTCCACAATTCCTGGAATATTTTATCATTGATTCCTAGAAGGTGTCGTCCCAAGCTGCTTCTATATCCAGAAACGCTACTTGTGCCAAGCTGTTGGTTATCGATAGATGCCTCAACTGGTGATATGAGTTGAAGTAGAGTACTATCACATGATTTTTCTAACTGGCAGGTGTGTTGATTAGGATGTAGCGAACCCTGCTCTAGAGAGATTTCCCTACTTAGTACTTTTCCAGTAGTTTTTCTATAGCTTTCAATATGAATAATGGGTCAGTAAAGTTTTTTGGCTGGGTGTATGAAGGTCGGCCAACTGGGTTATTTAAATGCTATATTGTTTACCAAATCATATTGAATTTCTGATATGTTGGATGCTTTGTTTTGTGCAAAAAAAAAAACAATTCTTTCAATTTTCTCTAAGAATCAACATTATATAATTAAAAGCAACATCTATTTGCAAATATTGAAATTAAATAACTATTAATAAAACAAAATTAATTAAAGTAATTTAATCATAGCGTGTTCTTAGAAATTTTGGTTCGTTTTCAAGCAGGTTATTTCATATAGATCAACAATTATTATCGCTAACAATATACAGATACTTACTGTTAATTAATTACAAGAAAATTTATCTCTGCCAACGAAACTGGCTTGGCTTATAACCACATTCCCGAGCGGCACCTCTAAATAAACAGGCGGATCAAAAGATATAATTAATTTTTGGCCCCGTGGAGTTATTAAGTAAAAGTGAGGATTCCCGCTGTTTACTCGTCCGTAAATCTTGTTAGATTCTAGTGGTAATGCACGTGTCAGGCAAAATTCATTGGTGTGCCAGTCCTGCATTTTATTGGACTATTAGGACGTTAGGACGCTTACAATTTAATTTTCATCCAAGTGGAAGAATGAGGTGTGTTGCCAAATAGTTTGGACGTAATCCGTCGTTTTGTAGTATTTTCAGCAAGACAATGGACGCTTTTATATATGCTAAAATACCTTTTGTGAAAATATGGCAGATGCAACTCTGGTAATACGACGCAAATGTGCTTATTACAACCACGTCATCTTAGTTTATTCTAAAAATAAAATTTGCTAGGTTACCTCACCAAAATACGCGGTAAATTTCACAAATTTTTCCACTCATAAAGGTCAATACTCGTAAAAATAATTTAAGGTTACGTACCGCTATGGTTGTAGAGTTATAATGCAATAAAAAACGACCATAAATGAAATATTGGTAATTTTCGAATATCTATGTAGTATTATTAATACTGCAAGCAGATGAAAAATTCCGAAACACTTAATTTAAGTGTCTACAAATAGAATCTATTGAGTAAACCTTTATATACGTAAATATTCTATCAATATTTAGAAATTCTTGACCTTTATTACGAAAGAATGTTGTATTTTTATGATATACGTTTGTTTTCTTTGGGTGCGTTCTTGATAAACACCTGTAACTTCGAGAAATATGTAAATCGTTAGTGCATTTTGTAGCGTATAAATTTATGGATCGTGAATCATATGTATAAGCGCTTGTCTAAATAAATGCCTGAAGTGAAATATCCCATAATACTTGAGTCACTGTAAGATTGTAATTTTAAATAATTTGCTGCAGCGATTTGAATAGCTAAAAATATTGAAAAAAAACCTGTGAAATTAAGCATTTTTATTTATTTACTTATGTAACTGCCTTAAGTATGAATTAGGCTATGTTTTAAGATATCAAAAAGTATTCAAATTTTATTATCGGAACAGAAATAAAACAAACACTTTTTTGTCAGTTTTACAGGTTTCTGCATACATCTAGCATAATAGTAGCTATTATAAGTACATTGTAAAAAAAATCGAAGAAAATTTACATGCCTTTACTTCATACAGAAATAAATTAGCTGTAATGTTTTACAGTAAATTCGCCAAAATTCTGCAAAAGACGCGAGGTATCCTACCCACTCTGTACTACACTAATTTATTAATTCGAAATAATTGTTTTGTAAAAACATGGATTTCCATTTTCAACTAAAGATCGAATGTATTAAGAAAATATGTAATACCTAAACATACATCGTTATTCGTATTTCACAAAAATATATATAATTGTGATTTTTTCCTTTTTTTAACGCTTGCCTCGACCTGCAAAAATGCCAAAAAGCTATAATAATGAACGAAGGTGTAAGAATATCTATTTGTACAAATAAATCTATGAACACCCAATAATAAAGAGGACATTCCTGGTTCAATAAGTTACTAAAGCTCTTTCTCTAGTACATAATTTCATACGTGCCAAAGTCTCTGTATGAAATACGTTTTTCGTTAGTTCAAGGTATTTTATTTTCATACTATGTCCGGTACTATTATGTATTGTGCCACACTCAACGATTCAAGCTTCTCATACCGGTAATGTGCTACGTGTTTCATAAATCTAGCTTCGACTGCATAGTTTGTCTGTCCGAGGCAAAGTTTATTGCAAATCGCCGCATCTATTTTTTCAAAATCAAAATTTTTGATCCTCAATCTCATCTTTAGTTCTTGGTCTGCGAGCAGGTCAAAATAGGCGTTAGAAAAAATAATTGTAAATATCTCCTTAGAGCAGGAATAACAACCTATACTCAGGCAGCTTATTCCGAATTCATTCGGATTTCGGTTGAAAATGAAGATGAAATAACGAGTACGTTTTATCAAAAAAATGATGATATATAGCAGAAGTTAATAAAGCGTTCAAATTTGTATATTATTCAAAAACAGAGATTCATATGTTTCAACCTATGAGGGTTATCTTCAGATCTGCGTCAGCTTCGATAATATACCAGTGACATGTTGCAGTACTCATTTTTTAATCGTAATTTTAGTGTAGATGTAAAATATAATTCAAATGCACTCAAATAATTTGCATCCAATTCTGATTTATTATTATCTATAAACAGCTATATACTTTGGCCAAAACTGGTCGTCTTCAGGCTCTTATAATGTCAAATGTAAACGCCTGAAGATAGCCAGTTTCCGCCGAAACATGTAGTTGTTTGTAGATAATAATAAATCAGAATGGAAAGAACATTATTTTGTTTGCATTTGAATATTTATCCATTCAAGTAGAAGACAATATAAAGCATTGTTGTTTAATTACGATTATTTTGGTAGAATGAAGTCTAAGTCATTTTTTAAACAATTTAAATTAGAGAAATAAATAGCCAATCTGATTTTATTTAATTTTATTTCACAACATGTTTCGATCACAATAGAATCATCTTCAGCAAATTATTAAATGACTTGTTAATTATAAAAACCATGTGTCAATAACATACAAATATGTGTTGAATGAGAGTGCTTTAAATAAAAATTATGTAAAACCAGATTGGATATTGAACATTTATTACTCCAATTTAAACATAACTGACACATTACTCTTGATATTGAAAAGAATAATTTATTCTTTTATTAATTTATTTTACCGTCTGTGATACATTATCTCGAAAACATTTATTTAATTGGGAATACGGTACATATTATTTTTTTAATTGTTACGTTTCGAATTTTTTTTATGCCCTTTTCAAACATTCTTTTATAGCAAACATTTCTTCCTATCTTAATCATTCAAATGTCCTTATAGTCCTGTGTTTTTCTTTTATACAGTTATTCAAATTTTCACCGTGGGTTCGTGTGCGTCATTTAAAACATTTTAAAATGTTGTTATTAAAAATTGTACATATATTTAACAAACATCTTAACACAAACCATTCACAAACAAACAACAAAAACACAGGACTATAACGACATTTAAATAATTAAGATAGGAGAAAATGTTTGCTACAAAAGAATGTTTGAAAATGGACTAAAAAAAAGAAATGTAACAATTAAAAAAATAATATGTACCGTATTCCCAATTAAATAAATGTTTTCGAGATAACTGATACATTACTGAAGTCTACGTAGATCTGAAGATGAACCTCACAGGGTCGAAACATCTAATTATCTCATTTTGACGACCTTTATTATGATGTGTACCTCTATTTCAACTATTTGACAATCAACTTGCGTTTTTTAAATGGAAATCCTTATCCTGAGGGAATGCAAAAATTTGACGTTTAATTAATTGATTAATCTAATCACAGAAGCAACGCTTATCATTAATGTATTAGCCTTCAGTGATTTCAGTGGAAAACGGCATTGACGGAGCTGGAATCTGTCGTGACCACACTTCCACTTGGAAAATACGCCACTGTCTTTCAAGCAGTGCAATATTGTATTGCGTATTATAACAGACAGCTGAAAGCACTAATGGTACAACGAAGACAAGTTTAGGAATTCATTCGAGAATTGAATAGTCTGACGAATCGCAGTAAAATCACATTGCCGTGGGCGCCCAGATATTCGGCAATCAAAGGAAACAAAAAAGGCAATGATTTAGCAAGAAATGAATTATATATATAGATCCAGAACATGTTCTACGAATGCCTAAAAATATAGCACGAGAACATGTAAGGAATTGGGTGCAAAAAAAAAACACAAAGAACACTGAAATAATACAGCAAGGCAAATTCATGGAAGGACCTTTATTAAGAGACCATCAAAAAAAGAAACTAAAGATAAGAATCGTCTTCGTACTGTAGCAGGTTTTCTAACAAAATACTAAACACTGAAAAGACACTTTCAAAACATTGGGATCAACACCGAATGTGCCAACTGCAGGTTATTCAATGGAGTGACAGAGATAGCTCACCACCTTCTATATGAGTCCGAGCCTCTGGACACAAAAGCACAGACAATTTTTGGCAAACTAAAAATTTAACCCAGATGATTACTTCGATCAACCAGCCAGAGACCTGTACAGAGTAGCAGAGAGTATCTACATACTGGAACGGCTGGCATAATGTAATGAGTAAAAGAAATGGGAGATTAGATAGAAATAGTCAAGAGGTTCTAGTGTTTGTGACTCAGTCTATGTTTTTTTCAGTATTTCAGTGACAGTAAAAATGTTACCTTCTGTTATGGAATTATTCACATTGTACTGTACGATTAACTTTACAAAAAAGAACTGAGAAAGCTATACGATTCTTCTAGATTTATAATCACCCTCGCAAATATCCACACCACAGTTTTGTTCTCAATAAAGTCAATCATATAAACATAACAAAAACACTTTAGAACAACGAAGTAACCACCTTAATGTCATTTATTAAAAATATTTCTGCAGCAGTAATTTCACAAATCGATTATTTTGCCCAGCTTTATACCCTACGAATTCTAAATGACTGCTGTGGTTCATATCTAAAAACACGCTATCATTAGCCTAGAAGTTGAAGTGGGAACATATATAATCCATTTATTGGATCTGTGCACATACGTCATTGCGCTATGGCGCCTGCTATTACCTTTTTATTTTGTCTCTAACTAAATCTGGATAGATGGTTTTTTTGTTTGAGTGTACCATAAGTTATGCCAATTGTATCCTCTTTTACTCAGACACCTTGATGTTACAGTTGAATGGTCTTCTGTGCATTGTGCGCATGTAAAATATATGCCTCTTAAATATTAAACGTTAATTTGAGTAGTATAATAACTGAAAAGTGCATTTTTACTTATCAATAGTACAATAGGGTCCAGAATCAATTTTTTGAAATTTTTTTATTCGAAAGAAAATTTCAAATTACTACGGATTCACAGGTTTTTTGTTTGAGATTATTATTTTTAATGGACAAAAAGTTTGAAAATGTATATTTTTTTAAAATTTCAGTCCAACGTCACAACTTGCCCAATAAAATATTAGAGATTCTGTTTTGGGCCAATAAAAAATTAATTAGTGATGCGACGTTCACCTATTGTACCATCTGTGTCTCCGCTGCAAATTTTCAATTGTGACATTGAGTTTGATTGGAATTACGTTTATAGTTTGTGTTGTTTTTAGAAAGACATCATTCCTAAAATCAATTTTTGTTGGAAAAATGTTCTATAATCATAATATCATCAATAGATTTGATCAGTAACCATTTTAAGTTCAGAATCTAATGTAGTTAAGTTATCTGTGTAAAATGAATGAAATTTGTATAAATCCTATAACAACACAGTAAGTTTAATAACACCTATTAAACTCACCTTACCATTTTTACAAACTATTTCCTTAATACTTAATAATTGCCCAAAGTATAGTAATATCACGTAATTATTATATAATCATGCCAAATGTCACTTGAACACTAACCAAAAACCATTAAATGACACCTGACGTATATGACACTAAGCGAACATAGGAGACGTCAGTTTTTTACTGGCCAAAACAGTTGTGACGTCTTAGGACATAATTTGAAATTTATTATTTTTTGAATTGGTTTTGCTCACAAATATGAAACCCAAATGTTGAATTATTTGAATTTTAGGCAAAAAAATGAAGTACAGTAAATCGTTTTTTGTATATCTTTTTGAAGGACTCGACCCTATTAAACACAAAATTTAACGAGTAGAAAACATGGCTGTATATCAATGATGAATGACTCAAATACAGATCTAAAGTTATGACGTGTGTCAAATAAAACAATCATATGTTCCCTCAACATTGTGTCACCACAGATTACTACTGTATATATGTAATGACTATCACTACGGGAGATATATGAAAGTGTAAACATTTTGATTCGACTTCTGTTTAAAAAATTGGTGTTTGAGGACATTTATGAATATAATTTTTTTTTCCCTAATAAATGATGTTTTCAACAAATACGGTGGTTTATATTTAAGGAAATTAATTTTGTTCTTAAGTTACAGCTAAACTTTTGCAGTATCTACAATAAATTATGCATATAATTAGCGATGTCCTCCTAATATATATCTTGATTTATATGTAATTGAGATCAAACACAAAAAAAAATGAATTCTAATCAAATTTTAATAATTTTGAAATCATTAAAATCATTTTTTTTTAAATTAAATCACATTAATTTGAATTGCTTTATGCGCTTCTAATTTTATAATTAAGCACAACATATTAATTAATAAAAATTAAAAAAAAAATAATTGCAAAAAAAAATCTCGAAAATAAACGCACGAAAAATTAATCCATCATAAATTTAGGATAAAATTAAAATCGCATGCATTAGTATTAGTACTTACTTATTATGCATTACATTTCTTTTAATACTGCATTCAACATATCTGAAATGTTGAAAAATTTGCATTAATTCTTTTATCTATTTAGATGAAGGAGATATAGAGAGAGAGAAACGTCAAAAAGAACAGCTGTAGCAGTAAGTACAGAAGAGGGAAGGTCAGAACTAGAACAGAGATATGCAGATTATATACACATAATAACAAAAAAAATATATATTACATTAAAATATGATTAAAAATCGATTAAAAAGTGCAAAAACGACAATCATATAAGTGCTATTATTATAAAATGCTCACAACGATGATTTCAACCTAAAAGCGAAAGTTACAAGCATTACGAATATTTCTCCGGAATGCATTCCTAGTTTTTGATATAGTATACATTACATCATTAAAATCTCGCTATGCCTGTACTCCTTAATAACAAAGTGAATATTAATTACTCAATTCTAACCTAACTTTAGTTAGTTGTCTATTAAGCCACAATACTAAATCCCGAATTCATTCCAGAAAGTTCTCATTTCTTATATCGCTCAGGCTGGGTGTGTTTACAATTTTGTGGCAGAAATTCAAGAAAAATACATACTTCATTGTTTGATATATTTTGTGGGAACTTATGTAAATTGAAAATATAAAAATAATAGTTAGTAAAAAAACTGTATTTTCGTGTGGACTTTCAATAATCCCATTACAAAAAATTAGTAAAATTCAAAAGTTAAAAGCCGGGCCAACTTATATCTTAGTCTCGCTTACTTATCACCATAAGTATATCATGTATACTTATAATATACAATCGCTAAAAAAGCAGTTACAGAATTCAACAATTATTTCAACCCCTTGTAGTAAATTGAAATCAACTACGCTGTTGCAAAAATTCTTATATCGATAAATCGAACCACTATTTATATAGCTGCAACGCGGCCTCTATGCAAAATATCCTACAATTCGGTACCGCTTCTTCGATAAAGGTATGAAGCTAAAATATATCTCCACTAACACTAATTATTAGACATCAAAACATATTCGTATATACGATTTATAGCATTGATTGCAACACAATGGGAAAACACAGGCTTTATATCGTAAATGCAGCATGAATCAAATAAGTCGTAACCTTTGATTTATGGTTAATTTGGGATTCCAATAAGCATATTTCAGTACTTCACCTAAGGAAACCGCATTCACGCAGCCAATGCAATATTAACATCGCCTTAATTGCACTTTAAGGGGAGGTTTACATATATACATATGGGAAAAATCCAAAAACTTTGAGCTTTTTTTTTCAGACAAAGGAAAAGATATACGAAATACGGCTTTTTCTTAATAAATATGTTAAAACCTGAACATTAAAAAAATATATTTTTTTTAATAACAAGACCACTATAAAGTTCGCTGTTTGTATCTAGGTAGCAATGTGCACAGAAAACCCGGTCAAACTGCGTAAACTCTAGCATACGCAAAAGTGATCTGAAATTGAAAATAAAAAGAAGAGTTAGAAATATATTAAATTTGTTGGAGGTTATACCTAAATTTAACCAAATAAGTCGAAAGCAAACAATGTGGCAGATACCTGGACTTTGATTTTATTATTTTCTATTTCTTTTTTGTGTGTATGTGGATATAAAAATGTGGAATATTGCAATTTTTAGTATATTACAGGTATAACCTCCAATAAAAACTGTTTACATTAAGAAAACAAAAGAATTAAGTTGATATATTGGACACTTGAAGAACTAGAACTTACGCAGATTTGAAAAATCATGTTTCGAGAAAAACGCGTTCAAAGTTTCTCAGCAAAAAATTTTACAAATAGTTCAACATACACTTTTCCAGCACCATACATTAATCCTTCTTCTTCTTCATACTTCTGCATTTGCAAAATTTGTTGCTTCCTTTTAGACAGCATAGCAAGTTTTGCTGCGCTGGACATACTCTGCTCTGCTCGTTGTATGCGCTGACGATCAGAATTGATGACGAAATTTTTGGCATCAAGTCCTACTGCAATTCCCACCGCATTCATTATTTGTAATACAGAAAAGTAACCTTCATTGAATAAATTTTCGGCAATATAGGTAGCAAGTTGAATTGTTTATGGGTTGCAGTGTAAATCTTTTGGAGCTAGTTTCTACACACATGAACTAAACGAGTCGTTTCAGTTTTGACAATTTTTTCCAATGCATCTTTGCAATAAATCACTCTAGAAAAAACTTCATAAATCGGCCTAAAGCATCTTGATTTTTTTTTTTTGCGAAAGAGGGTCATGTATGAATGAAGCAACCTCAACCTTGGCTTCTGCAACGCGCCACTTACACAGGTTGTCTACACCTTTTGGACAATAAATGTGTCGTGGATCCGCGTTGGTTGAACATTTATAATGAAATGTAACCCAAATAGCTGCCTTCATTTTTTATGCAGAATCTCGATGTTGTCTAATTGTCAGTCCATAGTACACTATTGTTAAATTATCAATAACTTTGTCAGTCAGTTTACCAGCGCCCTTTCTTCAAAGTCCACTCATTCTTTTTTGTACATCTCCAACGCATTCTCTTTTTTTTCTTGAACAGTAACATTTTCGTACGGCTAAAAATCACAAATTGCTTAAAAAGTTGGCTTGTCTCAGTCGCCTATCCGAAATCGTGCGAAAATTTCTTTTAAGGCATCGCATCGACTTCCATTTTTCCTGTGCTACTCTCATGATCCGTAGTGCGGTTATCTTTGCCATCATATTCCGCCGTACCTTGCTTTAGTTTCCAATTCGCGCAGTTTTGACAAAGTGCTCATATATCTATAACTTTCTTCCTGTACTTTTCAATTAAAGTAGTTCCACCAAATAACGACGAAACACCTAGTTTTTTTCATGAGCTGTGTCTAGATACTGTATAGACGTAGTAGCTCATTTCCTGCTTTAATACTTGCTTCTTCTTCTTTCACGGTTTTCTTTTGAACTAATTCAAAAACGGCTTTCGACGCAATATGAAAATTATCGACAAAACCATAGTAAATAGAGTTACTGGAGAACTACTCGAACACTTTTGTAAATAAATTGGGCATCTTAATTAAAGGTTACCTATATATTTTTTTCAACGTCACACCAAGCACTGAATTAGAAAAAGTAATCGCAGAAATATACAATGCGACATATACAGCCGCCGCCATAAATGGTGAACCCTTTAGTAATTCTAGGAAATACGGTTCCACGAAACTGTATTTATTTGTTACCTTTAATGGCTTTTCTAAGAAATTTAGTGTAAGTGCATCTGCAATAAATTGATACATTTTATGGTAAGTAGTTTCGTAAAGCGTGAGAAAATGTGTTTTAAATAAAAGAAATATTGTTAGACCAGTTTCTTCAAATGTGCGTTTTATTTCGGATCTAATTGCTTCATATTGTTGTAATACAATACTCTGTCGTTTATTTGTGATCCCGACTGCAGTGGCATTTCTAATCATTAAAGACAACTATATATACACTAACAAACAATAAGTATGATATTTCGTCCCGAGTAGCCCCAAGTCGAATACAGTATTACATTTAATATGCTCCGTTTATGTTCGGAACACCCGCTCTTTTAATAAGCTGTAGCGGCTTAAACAATGCGAATATTACGAAACCGCTTTAATCATGTATATTATATATTTGGAGCTTCTCAAAAAATGCAAAAAACCAAAAATCGATTTTTCCAGTCAAATACATGTAAACCTCCCCTTTAAGCCATCTTCTCTCCGCGTACGTAAGTTCAGCAGTGGCGTAGAACCAAATATTTAAAACATTTTTAATTTTCTAAATTAAAAGATTGTACCTTGCCAATCGAAGATTACTTTTCTTCCATCTTTCCCTTTCGGATGGAAACTTTCCGATTCGCCTGTAATCTTACGGAAAGGAACATCTTTGTGTGTCCATCGGCAAATCTAATTTAACCTCGAGGCTAATTCCGACCTCCGAGTGCAATCCTTGTTCACAAGCAATTGGTTTCAAATCCAATAAGTCGGCAACACTCGCAGCTTGTAACCGTCGAACGCGTCGCCGTTTTCCAAACATCAAACCAAGTATAATGCGACCAGGCGCCTTCATTTACGGACGCCTAATGCGGATTCAACAAGTGTTATCTTCATCGCAATGGCGCAATTCTAATAAAAACGTGTTCGCCGGTCGACAATTGTCTTTTCGACGATTGCATCGTTCGTTCCGCCTCTACCGTCCGTCCTATTTATAAATTGGCAGTGAAGTGGCGAATTTTATTTTATTCTCCGGTACTATTCGCGGACTGTTCGCCACGTAGCCACTTCAATCGCGCCACGTCATACGGCGCTGCTCTCTTAATACGTGATACAATTGCAGATTTACGTGATCTCGTTACGGCCGCTACCTTAACTCATATTTAATTCGCCTTACTTATTGATTTCCGTAATTGGACTTCACCTGAAACGGCTCACGTACGTGAGCGGGAAACTCATGTAGCGTACGGTAATATGCCGGAGGTAATGTTGACAATAGTCGAGAGGTAGAATTAAATTTTACGGGCGCATGCTCGCTTTAGAAGTTGGAATTAGTTTTTTGAATAATTCCGCAAGTCAAAATTGTTTTAATTTTCTTTGGAATATTAGAACAGCAGCCGGGTGGACATTTAGAATTGCTTGTGACAATTTCAGAAACTAACGCGAATAGAAGGTAAATTTGCTACCTCTTATACTGAGAAAAATGAGCTAAGTAAAGTATTTACTTGTTAAAAAATTATTTACAATAGATAAAGTTTTACTTGGAACTATTCTCGTTAACTAATACCTAAACCCAGTTTCCTGAATGCCAGTTTTTACTGTAAATAGTGCTTTTATTAACGGCTATTACACAGGGTACCTAACTAATTTGTGGTAAGTAAAGAATTACTTATGACTACTGGTACTGTATCTAACTACAGCACATGGTTAGTAGAAGTAACAACAATGCTGATCGCTATTAAATTCATGTATTTTCTTAAACAGGTAACAACTTGCCACAACTATGATTATTAGAGTTTTGCTGCCACCCCGTGATTGTTTTACTATTCCTGATTGGCTAATGCGGCGGAGTAATAAAATAGTCTCCGAGATTCCTACGCGCGCAGGCGCGGGCTAGCGTCAAGTAAGAGTTACGGACGTGGAAAAAGGTCGTCGAAAAAGAGTGGCCCAAGGAGTACGGCCATTGTAGGCCAGTTGGAACGCAAATATATTAAAAATACCGAGTGGGTTAACTCAAGGCCCCATCCGTATAAAGAATCCCAGCAAAAGAACAAGTACCGAGATTATAAGCAATCGGTTGTTTCAAGATTGCAATTTTAAACCACGTGGTGCGGTATTTGAATTCTCCATCATTGTGATGATATCTGTGCCCGCTGGTGAAGTTAAAGTGTGTGCAGTTTGGGATACCCCGACGAAGTAGCCGTTATCGAGGCGATACCGGATATAACTGCCTCGTACGCCGGCAGAGGATCAACTCGCCGAGACAACGCCCAGTACAAAGAACCAACAGAAACCGCAAGTTTACCGCCTAGGTATATTATTTCTATGTTTGTTATTAGATGTAACTTCAAAGCCATATTTCTCTTTATCCTTTGTTTAGATTTCAATAATTTCAATAACTAAATAACGTTTCAAGGGGGCCCCATTTACCTTATCTTTTATTATTGCTTTGTTCATTTTTTTCATTATTAATGAATATATTTTATGAGTCATTACGTTGTAAATTGTTTAAAAAAAACTGTTGTTAAAGTGAAACCAATATCTTTCATTCATATCAGGTAGTCACTGTGTTTGTCCTATACAAAATAAAACTATTACTAATAATACTGCTTTTTATTTAAATTTACATTAAAATAATAATAATAAAATATATATTCACTAAACTTCCTCGTTTCCTGCACTACCTATAAGTTGAACAACAAATTTAAGGTAAGTATATTGTATATTTATAGTAAACCATTACCATTGATATTGTTTCCTTATCACAAGTAATCCAAATAGCTTGCATTAATTGAGGTTAATAATGAAGGTGTGATAGCCATTATAGAATAGTTCACTCATAGCAATACATCTACTTGACATGAGCAAATCTTTTACTTACCGCAACTGCATATATTCTTTGGTTTACTACTTCAGTTTAATTATCATAAGTAACTTCATAAGTTACCGGTATGAAACAGACCGTAAGTAACTTAGACTTCTTGTTGTTAGCATCAGTGTTTAGGATCTCTATTTTACTAGTGCTAAGTAATCTGTGCTTTTGTCCCCTATCCAGCTTAACTTTTTACTTACGATAATTGTATTTTTATTTATGATTGTTACATTTTTTTCTCACTGTATGTATGGTGAAAAGTCCGAAAATTGGGAGCAACATTTGATGCGTTAAAGTGACCTACAGTTAAATTTTCAGCTCTAAATATTTCCCCATCTTCGAGTGAAAGAAAATTGATTTTTTTTTTAGAAATTCTCGTAAATGAATTGTCTGATCAGCAGAAAGAATATGGAATTTATTTAGATTATTAAGTAGAAAATAACTCCGTTTCAGTCGATCACACGTTATAATTTTTCTTTTATTTCATTTATTTGTGGTAGTTCCATCTTACCATTTTTCAACACAGAAAAAAAAAACGAAGTTAAAATCAACGCTTGTGGAGGTAAATGTATCAACCACTAAGGATGCAAAAAAGTATTCAAGTCATCCTAGAATTAAGAAATATTTCTCCTGTTTCAGTGTTAAGTAAATTTTGGAATATACATACAGAAACCAAGAATTCAAACCCCAAAATGGTATGCAGATGGGTCAAAAAGAATTACAATAGAACATACAATAGAATATCACGTCGGGCTTATGAAAGACCGATTTTACGATTTAGCAACGTTCATCAGAAAGTTAACAATCGCTAAGAATACTGTTTATATTGAAGATCAACGTTACCAGGTGTTGTTTGAAGAGGGACTCACTTGCTCTTGGCTCTTATTGGTTGTTAAGGAGGTATGATGATAGATCAAAAAAAAAATAAGCTAATTTTTCCTATTAATGATATTGGAAGTAATAATACTACGTATGTGACAGCGAGTTATTCGATATATTACACGCAACATATATAAGAATTGGCCATGGCGGAAGAGATCGCAAGATAAAAGAGACATGGAAAAACATAACATATGGAAACCTAACCTATATTGAGGTTTGTGGGCCATGTCAACAAAAGCAAAAGGGTATTAAAAAAAGTATTGTTGTAAAGCCCATCCCTAAAAAAAGGCCCATTATATAGATTAACCCCAGATACCAAGTAGATTTGATATATTTTTAGTCTCAGCCCGACGGTGAAAATAAATTCATACTAGTTTATCAATACCACCTGACAAAATTTGCTGTTTTAAGATCACTAAAATCTAAACGAGCTGAGGAAGTGATCATTAGACATATTTACTCTACTGGATGCCTCTGCCATTCTGAAATCCGTCAATGGCAGGGTTTTCCAAGAAAATTATTGAAACCTTACAAACATATCGGCTTACTTTGAAAATTATTTGTGGTAAACGGAAACATTCGCAAAGTCAAGGAAGTGTAGAAAGGGCGAATCAGGAAATCGAAAATATGCTGACAACTTGGATGCAAGACAATGGTAATTCACATAACGAGTGGAGGGTTTATAAGATTTGGTGCAGCTCCATAAAAGACTTTGGGCATATACAAAAGTAGGTGTACTGTACTGAATTCTACGCTAAAGCGACAAAACTGAAGAAGAGTTGGAGATATTCATGCAGAACCTTGATCAAAATTAAGCGGAACCGAAAGCATCTACGTCTGAACACTTTGAGGTAAATAGAGAGCCAAGCCAAGTCTCCGAGAAAAATTTTGAACAGAATGATACAATCACGCAACCGCCAGCCAATGTGCAAGATAATCAATACAGTGTCTATTCACAAGAAACTAATGGAGTTCATATTTTTAAAGAATGCGGATGTGCCACCTACACAATTTACGCTGCTGCCGAAGAACCAACTGATGCAAGGAAATGGGTCAAAAGTACTGTGTTCATTGTATTTAAAAAAATTAGTAGTATTAAAAAATCGTCACACTGCTAAAGGAAAACTTACAACAGGTAGAAAACAATCTTAAAAACGAGTGTATATTGCCACTTCTGCAAGAGTTTTCGTACTAGAGGTCCATAAAAGACTTGTTGATGAAAGAAATTTTATTATTTAGGTGTGGTCTTGGATAAAACTGATGACGAGCTCTATCAAATTGGTACAAAGAATAAAATCATAAAACAAATGTGCTCTAAATCTCACAATCAGTTGAATGTTTGTTCTGATAATGAAGGATGTTTCTAGTACCGAAATTTCACTACACTTAGTTGCGAATAACTGCAGATTTGCAACTAACTCGAAACGGATTCAAAGAGTGCATTTGCAAGAAAAATGTTTTGTAATTCTAAGTGCCACTCCAGCTTACCTTACAAAAATAAATAAGTCTTATCAAGATTTTACGTTTTAAAATGTGGCCTGATTATGCTAATGATAGCCTTAATAATAAAGTAATTTATATTCTGTATTTGTTTGTGTTTTAGTTTTCATTCATTCACTAACAATAAGATATACTATGGTATAATGTTTATATTACACATATCCTAAATTGGATCGGCATTGTGTACATTTCCTACTAATTGCATACAATTATCAGGTTTCATACATTTCCGGTAACATAACATACAAAAACTCTAAGGCATACAGAATATGGTTAAAATAAAATAAAACTAATACACTTCCATTTAGTTCTTCATAAAAATGTCTTTATTTATTTAGCATTACTATTGATGATGCGTTGATCAGAACGCGAAATGTGCACCTCCTTTTAAAAAAGAAGTTTCTACGAAGAACTAAATGAAAGCATATTAGTTTTATTTTATTTTTTACAATCACATACTTCGAAAGTTCGTTCACGTTTGATAAGAATATATGGTATTGTGTCAATATACAACCATATATCAAACGGAAATACTGGCAACAGAAATATGCGCCCATAAGAGGTTGCAAAAACAGCCCAAAGGGGCATCGGATTAAAATTCTATCGGATAACCAAGAGGCTTTAGGGACACTAGCATCGCGTCAGATAACTTCTAAACTAGCTTGGCATTGCTTGGAAAATCTAAAAATCCTGGCAAAGTCCAACAAAGTTACTTTAGTATGAGTGCCGGGTCACAAAGGCATAGCAGGGAACGAATTTGCAAACAAGTTTGCAACAAAGGGCTCTGAAATAATATTTACTGGACCAGAACCGAGTCTGGGAATAATTAAAGTTGCAGTACATGGTCCAGTAGCTGAGTGGATCGAAGAAAAACAGCAGGTTTACTGGAACAGCGTGGAAGCACAGATATACAGCAAACGGATGATGAGGCAACCATCTTGGCAGTTAGCTGAAGATGTGCTAATTCTCAACCGAGTACAGTTTTGTCTAAGGAAGAACCTACATAGAATAGGCGTCCTTAAAGATGAACTAATATGTAAACTGTGCAACGAGCAGGAAAAAACAGTTTACCGCGTTGTTTTTGAATATGTTACATTAGAACAGCAAATACTACCACTGCTGGGAGCAATTTATCCGATGATTGATCCGCCGGAAAAAAAGCTACTAAATTTAGTTAAAGGACTAATCTGTTTACGTAAAAAATACACTAACAATAAGTACGGAATAATTCAATAGTCCTTGGGTTGCGGTGTTAAAGAAATAATGAGAAAGTCGCTAAATCAATTAATTAATTGTGAGGTTATTTAGCGGATCATGCTTCAGTATTTCAATAAAGAAATTCATTTCAAGTCAAAGCTGTATTTCTACATAAGGAAGAAACATGTTTCTTAAATCAGTATTTGTTCCAAATATTGTTTTTTTAATACCTAATAAATATTTCTTTGTTACAACTTTAAAAAAGATAATTTATTTGCATTAATGAATATTTTTTAACGTCAAAGAAATCTTTTTCTGTGTGCAACATAAGGAAAGAAAGAAAAGGTAAGGTCATATCAAATTAATAAATAAAAAGAAATAAAACAAGAAAATAAATGTAATTTTAAATATTAGGGTAATTCAAACTAGAATTCTTATTTGAAAGCTTTACTCAATTAAAGACCAGTAAAGGACTTTTTAGATATAAATATCAACAAATTTAAGAAAGAGTGCATCAAGGTTACTTGACTGATGACAGTATAAACAATGCGGAAACAGCCTTCATATGAAAAGCACTAACATACTAAAGCGATAGATGCTTGACAATTTGTTGAAAGTAATGTTTATTTATAGTTTCTGACGTCAGGCTTAAAGCTCTCGAGAACTTACGTCTTTACATTTTTCGTTTTTATGCCTCACAAACTTATTACATGTTCTAGGAATAACAACATATAAGAAACTCTTAGACCAGGGACCAAAGATAGTACGTTAGCATCGATTTTTAAATTCTAAACGTGAAATTCCACATCTTCTTTGAAAGCCGCCATCCAGGACACCACACAATGCCCTGATCGTAAAACTTAAAAGAGTGCGGACATCCGAACGTGTGTTCTCGTGTTTGTACACGGGTTCGCGGCGAAACATAAAAACGCCCAGAGCCGATTTGTCATTTCAAAACTAATGAAACGTCGTCGACTGTCGTGCACCTATATAAACCACAGATCGGACATTTGACGACGCCATATTTTTATTAGAAGATTTTTATGATATTTCATTACACGCCAGGATCATAAAACGCTACATAAAAAGTGTAATAGAAATCGGAAAATGAACACACGTAAAAAAGAAGTTACTATTGGCGAAACACAATGCAAGGAAGTTGATATGAAACGATTTTGAACATTGAGGGTAACTTAGGAACTATAAATTATACACGAGTTACCTTGGAGTCAACATCAGAGATTACTGAAGTGTAACTTTACATTACAAAATGTTCTTGTGAAATGAATCAAGCTCTAAGTTAAAATACGAGTTGAAGTGGTTCAAGTAGCCTTGTATTACATTCCTTATATCCTCAAAAATAATAAATAAAACACTTGGTAATGTCTTATAATTTCCTCTATGAACATTTCGCCTGCACGGCAACAATCAGGAGAGCTAACAAATCTATTGGTATCCATTCCTCATAAATACATCTCTTTAGAATTCTATGCATCGGCTTTTACGAGAGATTTTTTTCCATAAGTACAATGTTTGAGTGTATGTACGATCAATTAGCAAAAAATCTTGCGACAGAAAATTTCCTTAATGTGAATTTCATTTATTTGATGTTAAAACTGACAGCGGCTAATTTAAAACTAAAACATGTCGAATTTGAATGCCCACCAAAAAGCGTTGTTATAAGCCAAATAAGAGCTACTGCTGCCGAATTACTAATTAGTAAAAACACGATACTGTCCGTAAAGAGAAAATTTATTGAACTTGTGTCAATCGTCAGGAAACAAGGTTCTGGGAGGCGCAATGTTTCGACTAAACAAGAACACAGCAATTCTAAATAACTCATTGGATTTTAGTATTTATAGAAAATCGACATATAGTGACACTTCAGGAACTTGATACAATTAAGGCAATTGCACTTAACCACGGTTATAACAGCATCTTTATTAATACATTATTAACTCTCAATTGGTATGGCGATTTCCAGGTAACACAAGTAAAATCGTTGGGTCAGAAATGACCCAACCCTATCTTAAGAGGAGAGAGAGTCAATTTGGGTTTATTGCAGCAGAGCCTGGGAAGCCAAAGAAGGTTCAAAACTATGTTTTCAGCTCTTGTTCTCGATCTTGCAGTTTTAGCCATAAAAGTACTGTCCTTGGTTAGCGAATGACGTATCACCTTCATCATCAATCTCCGATTCGGTATCTGACTCAGAATATTCGCTTATCAATTTTCCATCACTCAAGTCACTGTCACTTTCTTGAATCTCATTCTCTGCGAGTTCCTCATTATCACCAACGTCAACTAAATTGTTTAGTATGTCTGTTACTTCGGCACCAGTTAGAAAACGGAATATTTTGAGAGGTATCACTTGTTAAAAAAATAAACGTAACTGGTATTGTTGGGTAAAATTTCACCCAAAACGTGTGTACTGGCCCAATTACAGACACTAACTGAAATATTTATACTACATCAGAAAGAGCATATTACGCTTAAAGAATACCTAGCAAAGTGGGAATTATACCATCTACTCGCTTAAATGTAACCGTTTGAACATACTTTGGGTCGAATTTAACCCAACAATACCAGTTGAGGGTTAAGAAAAATGCAGAAAATCTTGTGATGTTGTATCTTTTCTTACAATGGATTTCAAAAGTAGCGCATTGGATTTATCATTATCCTTATGTAGGCAAATAGTAACATTTTAATATAAAAGCATTTTTCTTACAATTGCCAAGTCTAGCTTATCCAACCAACACCCTAATCTTGGTACGGTCAAATTATATTTATTATTTGCTACCATATATGTTTTTAACTGCATTAATGACCTAAACAAATGTTTAACAAAATCGTTTATGGAAGACGTGCTTTTCCGATAATAAAAAAAAAATATTTTGCACCCCCAGATTGCCGGATTTGTGAATAACAAACTCTTGGAAATTATTCTGGATATGCTATCATGTGCCAATTTAACAGATATAAGCAACAGAACTAGTTTCTGTAAGGTGCAGGTACCAGTAATTTTAACCACAGTCAGTAGTAATACAATGCAACCGATTGGTAAAACTGTAATCCCAATTAGAATAGGGAAAAAGCCTTTTCACGTTGAAATGTTAATGGTAGAAATTTTAGGTTATTTTAGGTTACAATTTTATTAAGACGCAAAAAATTAATTCTGGATTTTCAGCGGGGCACAATTATATTTCCTGTTATTAGTTGAAACCCCAATATATTAATTTTTGGAAGGTTTATGCGAAAGTTTAGGTTTAAGCCTAGTAAAGAATCAGATAATATTAAAGAAGTCTAACAAAGCCTGATGGAAATAAAAAAAAAAACGTCTGATTAGCGCATTGCGTTTCGGCAGATATGAAAGTGGGTAAAGGGTTAGCACTACAGTTCAGGGAGCTTTTCGAACTGGGCGCTTTTTAAAATATCATTTATATATAATAAAAACAATGTAGGGCCAAAGACAGAACACTGAGGCACTCCAACATGCACGTTTTTATAACAGGATGAATAAATTGTTTTTATAAATTCTTTCTAGTTGGAGAAGCACGGCTAAAGTCATTGTTTAGCAATACCTCTCATCCCGTACTGATCTAGCTTATAGGTGTGGTGTAAAATTAAAAAAAAAATCATCTGTTGGATTACATCTGTTAGAGACAAGACATGGCTGTTGCTTTGACAATGTAGAAATATTGTATCGAAGTTATTTTGATTTATTCCTCTTTAGTTAACTCCATTTTAGTTAGAAAATGTTTCCCTTAACAACTGAATTAATGTTTGTTGTTTGTAATTTCTTTTAGTTTTATATCCTTGTAAAAATGGACTTTTTCTTTTTCTGTGTATCACACATAGGTAAGTATAAACCTAGTCCTTGTGCGCTCAAATATTGTACAGACAACTCTCCGAAAAACTGAACTAAAATTGTTTATTTATGAGGTATGCACTCCAATAGATTTGTTAGTTCTCTTGATGATGTCGTATATAGTTGAAATGACAGAAATACAGATAATGATAAAATTTAGTGTGATATTACCAAGTGTTTATTTATTTTATTTTGTGGAATAAGTATGTTGCTTCAAAAGAATTCAAAAACTTCTTTTAATTATTAATATTTAAATTGTCCATATAATCAATGCTTGTTTGGAGAGTGACTGCTTTTCAGACTGCTGAAAGAAGTCCTTTGTCATTCCTATTCCAAATAGATCTAATTCCGGAAAACTTTGTGACCTCTGATCAATGAGTGTCCTCTCTGTTCTGTCGAAGGTTCGCAAAGAAAGCTTTAGGGGAGCAAATCAGAAATTGTAGTTGTAAATCATATTTTATCGGCTAGTTGTATACGACGCATTACCTTATATTACAGATGAGATTGTAAAAAAGATAGATGCTGGTAATTTAACATTATTGTGTTTACTTGTAATAATTAGGACTTAATGTATGCTATTCCTGCATTGGCAGCATTTTTTGATTGCATGCGTAGTTTTTGTGACATCATATTGCCTCAAGATACACTACAATGTACCCACTTGGGTACATTATAGTGTAAGAAATGCTATAAAAAATTATTTTACGAAAATATAATCTGCATGGACCAAATAATTTGAGCATGTTCATAGAAATATAAGCTAATTTTACGTGCAAAGTAAGCACACTCAAAAATCATCTCACTCTCCCATAATTTTCAATTTTATCAAGTTCCTCTGCCAACTTTAACAAGTAGAAGCTAACTGTAAGGCAACGGCATTTAAACTGGCTTTAATTAAAAATATAACAGTCTAACATAAACTGAAAATTAATACCAAAATTATTATTATATAAAAATTCAATAACCGTACCTCCATTTAGGATCCGCGGCGCGTTTTGTTTACCAATTATATCAGCGATAGACAAACAGTAGCGGTAGTTCTAATCATAAAATTGATATTTTTCAACGATATTGGTAAATATTAAACGCCAGCCAGTTTTTTTTTTTAATTAAATCTGTAATGGGAAGTACTTTTTCAGAATATCATATAACAGAACATGAGTTGCAGGGATGTTTCCGTGCGAGGTCGCAATAAAAAAAGATTTCCTGTTTATCGGGAGCGGGTGCAGGCGAATAGGGGGTTAAAGAGATCCCTATCGCACGACACCCAGAGAATTCCGTAGACAAACATAAACAAGTTAAATAAATAAGATCCGGAGATACGCTTCTTTTTTAGTTTGTTTACTCTGGAAAATAAGTTATCCCGAATAATTCCTATGAACGGTCTGAAGTCTGGAAAAATGGGGACGTTTAATGTCCTCCTGGATGGCAAGTACTCTCGGGCGTGCATACGATCCTAACTAGAAGACGCAGACGATGTTTTTTTTTGTCTTTAAAACAGGGTTGAGTATCAAAACCCAGTGAGATGACATCAATTCAATTTTAAGACAGTTTAAACAAGCAAAGAGTATATGCTTATTATTCCCTAATGCATTTTAGCTAACACAATTGGGAAGTGCGGGGTAATATTAAGGCTCGCAGTTATAAATTTAATTAGACGTAAATTGGTTAAAACTAGTGCAGTAGCTTTTCAATAATAATATTTGTAGTTCAAACGAAGGGTCCGTTTAATAGAAATTACGAGAAATTAGTGTACAGGTGTCCCACCAAAGACTGGGTCTTTGATTAGAGCTCTATTTTCGATTTTAGGAAAGTTTTTTTATACAAAAGTTTCTCGGAATTTAATGCTGCACAACCTAAAAATATTGTTGACTATACAGGGTGTTCTGAAAGTAGGAAAATGAATACTTACTCCGTTATTTTAAACGGAACACCCTATACATTATTTCATTTTTAAATTGTAGATAAAAAATAACCTGACCTTATACAACCTACTATATGTCTATCCGTAATAACAACATTGTTATTTACGCTTTTGTAAAAAATGACTCTTCTGCAAGCTTTTGGTTAACCCGGCTTCGTTTGTATATGCATTTGTTTTAAGTATTAAGATTTTAAATAACATACATACGTGCTTAATTTAATACAACAGTGAAACTAATTTCAATATAATTATATACAGGTGTCCACTGTAGTCCTGAACATTTGCTTAACTTTAGTCCAAGGTAACTTGATTTTTTTAAATAACAACCTATAGTTTTGTTTATTCTCAGTTAATCCTTGCGCAAAGCCCTTTCAATTCATACTAAATGATTATGATGATTCGTGCAGGATTTTATAGTTAATTAGTAATTTTAAATAAATACAATTAATTTTCCATTAATTTCAAAACCGGCTTAATGTTAGCGTATAAATTTGAAAAAAGAAGCTGCCAAATAGTAAATATGTCAGTAATAGATCATAAAATATAGCTGTTAATATGACAAATTTTAATGCCGGCTATCTGAGTTCGTAATGAGTGCTTCATAGCTTAGCTGTCAAAAGTGAAGTGAGTTTAAATCAGTGGCAAAAAGAATGCTATTAACATTATATAAAATTACTTAAAATACATTCTATATTTATAAACTGTGAAAACAAAGGGTGAACGTTAAATTAAGAAATAAATAAACATTAAATCACGACAAAATACATATATCGTTAATTGTTTGAATTTAAAGCAGTGCATGTTCAACAATTTGCCCTCTTTCCCTTAGACATATTTCTATCCGTTTTCCCAAATTTTGTGTTACTTTTTGCAGTAATTCTGCAGAAACAGATGAAAATGCCTCTCTTATTCTATTTTTCATATCCTCTTTTGTGGTTGGTTCCCTTTTATAAACAGATTTGTTTACATGTTCCCATAAAAAGAAATCGCAGCTCGTAAGATCTGGTGATCTTGCTGGCAATTCCATTGCACCGCCGCACAGTGGTCAATTTAGGTGGTTTTGCGGAGAAAATTAAATAGCTTTTGAACCACAGTTCGTTCCGGAGTGAAATTTCGTACAGTGATTATATATATATAATTAACTATTTATGACATAAGAAATAATACTAATTAGCAATTGAGAGTAATTATCGATTAGAGGAAATAAAAGTTTAAGAATTTCTACATTTAAAATCCGGTTAATATTTCACATGTTGTTGAAGACTTTGTAACTCAATTTTTACGCAACTTTCTTTAATAGTTATATTGGCAGGATAGCATCTTTTCTTTTCTTCATTATTAAGTAATAAGTGAGGAAGACATCGTGGGCCACTGTCCTTGAGTGCATTTCTTATTACCTCATATTGATGTTTGGATAAATCTGCATCTATCATAAGAGCTAACGATTCTCTGTCGCCATGTATTTTGCTCTACATAATTTAGAGTATCAATTCCATTAGCAGCTTGAAGTTATCCCTCGGAAAAGTTTCACACAGTTCACTTAAAAAACATTTTAAGCCATGTACTTGATATTTACACTTGATTAATTCACTGCACAATACATCATAATTGATATTGATATTATTAGCTTGGAAAGATATACCGTCAAAGACTGGTTGCAATATGAACTACTCTCGATATGAACATCAACAATTTTCAGTTCAGCAAGAGAATAAAGTAACGCGTGCCCAAAAAGAGGAGAGAATAGAGACGTGAACATAATTTTAACGGTATGTATATTGTAAAGTATCTGACTCTATTGAATAAATGAAATAAAAAGAATTTAAGGTATATTTTTCAAAATAGCGGCAAAAAATATTCACTGTATGCTATTTTGTTTGCGGTTTTGAGAATAAAGACGTCAAAGATGTAAAAACGAACCATCGACATTAAATAATGAGTAGTCTAAATATTACATTAAATCTAGGCGATTACTCATCTAGCTTTGCATTAAATTTAACTATCTAAATAAAAAAAATTTTTTGTAAAATCAATTTCTCACTGTCATTAATCTATTCCTATTAATAAAAAATAACGTTTCCTTTATATGAAATGCCGAAGCAATCATAATAATGAAAACTCAAATTTGTGTTTACCGATTGATGTTATTTAATTTTTAACATTTCGAAAAAAAGTATGTCTTAATTTTTAGTTCTATGTTTTACTTACCGGTAGTTTTTTTTTTGTACTGTTTTATATATTATTATTTTATATATTTTAAGTAACTTTCGAATTTAATTTTAATTTACCTTTTGACAAAAAAACCCGTATTTGATATATTGTGTTTATTAATGTTTACATATTGTAAATATCACCTCACTGCCAGTATAGATACCTGCTCTGGGAAAAATTAAATTTAAAACTTTTTCTCCAATTATTTTATTTTGCAGCTGTTAAGTTATTAGTATTGCACTTACTTACACATCAGTAAATTAACATTAATAATACTAAAGAATGTACATGAGTAAAACTAACATTTTTAATTTTTATAATAATAGTTGCTGGCACGTCAGTTGCGGATCACCCCGTATAATACCTTAGTATAATAGGTAAAATATTACTTATGCAATTACAAATAAATTGTGCATGTCAAAATTACAAAACTGTGTAAGGGTAACCTAATTGAAAATCCTGTCCTGTGCTAATATTATATACTGTGCACGCTACTAGATTTTTAGCTATTTTTCAGCTAGAGGCAAAAAGTGGCAGCTAAATTTTGTTCGCTCTTGTTCCTTGAGCTATGAAAACACGTAGAAGAAAAGAACAGTTTGCGGTCGTTGGCGCTAAACATTGAAAAGTCTAGACGAATAATTTCGTGTCAATTACATTGCAACTTTTCGTAAATTACAATAATAACCATATGTAATATTATTAGATCTTTAATGATTTTACTGCTATAGTAAGCATAAACCTCCACCTTAACATTTCTGGTACATTTGTTTCAAAACTTAATTGTTTTCGCTTATATGCATTCTTACTTTTTAGTAAATATTCAGCAAGTAAAAATTCGATAAATACCATCATTCAACTTCAAAGTGCTACTGAACGTCAGCACTTTTAATTATGTAACTAATTCACTAAATAATCATTTTCTAATCTTCTGTCTCACATGCACCTAAAATAACAGTTTTTATAGCGCATATTTCGAAAAATAGACTTTTTTCCGCCTATATCCCACTGTGCGCCGTGTCTAATCCACTTGTTTGTAAAGATTGCATTTAGCGTTTCCACTACCTCTCTTGGAACAGGTGCTCCATCATGTTGGAACCACATAAAACGTCGTAGATATAGCGGTAAGTTTTATAGCATCTTATGCAATTGAGTTTGCAAGAAATACAAAAGCGTAAATAGCACCGTTGTTATTACAGATAAACATATAGTAGCTTGTATAAAGTCATGTTGTTTTTCATCGTAGAATTCAAAAATGAAATAATATGTAGGGTGTTCCATTTAAAATAACGGAGCAAGTATGCGTTTTCCTACTTTCGGAAGACCCTGCATCGTCAATGCCTTTTACTTAGAAATCAAATGTGGTATATGCACGATGGCGCCCCATCACATTTTTCTATTTTGGCTCGGGATTATTTAAATGAAGTATATGAGAATAGGTGGATAGGACGAGGTGGACCTCAGCCATGGCCCCCTAGGTCTACTGACTTAAATAGTATAGATTTTTTTCCCTGTGGGGACATCTCAAATCTCTAGTGTATTACAACACCTGAATACTGTTGATGACTTACGAAATCAATAATCGATGGATTTGAAACGATAAGGAAATACTCCAGGATATTTAGAGAATGCGAGCAACAATGAAAGAAGAGCGGACGCCTGTATAAGGTTGGAGGGACACTTTCAACAATTGTTGATAGCATAGTTTCCTTGTCATTGTTATTAATTAGGTTTATTGTTATTAGTTTATGTACTTTGTATTGTAATAAAACAATGCTACGAAAACCGGGTCATCCTATTTTTTAACAGGTAGTGCACCTAAACTCTTAAATTGAATAAAACTCAAGTGATTGTCTAAATAAAGCCAGGCCTGCAAAAACCATTTTAAAAAATTTAATTTTCGATGGCGAATTAACAGAAAATTGTTTTAATTTTTTTTTCTCGATAACGTCAGAGATAAGCAAAAAAATACAAGACGTCAAAAAGTTTCTAAACAAGACAGAAAAATTTATGGCGTATTTAAGAACTCTAGCAGTGGCGCATCGCAAAAAAGTTCAGGGTGGGAAAAGAGGGCATGACCCCGAAAAAAATTATTAACCTGTAGATTTACTTATCATTTGCATGGCTAATGATGTAGGTCTTATAGCGTAACCTACCTTCCAAATTTGAGCAAAATATCTCAAAACTGTAGGAGCTATACAGTAAAAAGTGAAAAAATTCTTGAAATTTCAACACCCTGCAGATTGGTACGAAGCGTTTGCAGACCTATTTATATGAAATTTTAGGCACAAAATAAACCAAATAATTACCCCCTTCCTTATGTACATGATATTTAGGAACACCCTGTATATCTATCTATACATAGTACGTACAAGTTCATACCGGGTGAAAAATTGTAAGCTGTCGATGGAATCCTGGGCGACCGGAAATGGGAAGGACTTAGCTGTAGGCGTACCAACGCACGAGGCCGCAGCGCAATTTATTAACTTTCGGCGAATTGTCATAGTTCAGCCGAAATAAAGCGAGCCTCCGCAAGTGATAGTCTGAATAACAGATTAATAACCAATTGATGATGTTTGTAAAAGTAATTTTAAATTCAACATTACATTTGTCTTAGTGAAAATGAGAAATTATGGCATAATACTCATTTCTAACTAAAATCTATCACGCTCATTTTCTACTGAAAATAAGAATAGTTTTATATCGGAGCATCAGATAATGTAAACTATAAATTACAGCCACAGAACTTATAAATAATACCAAAAGAAAAAAACAATGAAAAACTTTTAAAAGTTAATAATCTAATAAAATAACAAACATAGATTCTAAAAAACCTAACAATAGCTAATAAAGTAGGTACCTATATTCGTCCGTAAATAGTATATTATCGAAAAAATATTCATGTTCGGGATATTTATTAATCATTAATTCATAAAATTCCATGCGACAGCAATAATCACCGGGTAAAAGTTCTTGGGATGTGCTAATTTTCTATAACTGATATTTATTCTTATGTAAAATGGTTTCAAACAGTCGCACCAATCAGGATCTTGGATGATTCCAGCCAAGATATCCACCGTCGAGTTATGGTCCTCACCTTTTCATGGTTTACCAAGGATACTGATGCATTAGTTACTGGTGGCGAACAATGAAAAGTGCTACTTTTTTCTTAGCTAGATTCGTCTTTTCTTGCACTTTTCTTCTCTAAAGTATTCCCCCTGTCAGCATTTGTTTTCCAATAAAAAAATAAAGATTGCCCAATTTAGCATTGAAAATACTATTGCAAAACAAACAAATGATGGACTTACAAGAATACTGTATTGAACCGAATCCCGTAGCGAAAACCAAGGGATATATAAAAATCAACTGTGAAAACAAATAGTCACTTTTCAGGCGGAATTTATTGCGCCGTTGACGTTAGACCCGGCCACTGCTACGTTATAACACCGTAAAATCGTCAACGTTGTCATAAAAATTCGTGAAAAGCTACGGCGGCCTTCCAGATAGTTCATTAAATAAGCATCGAGGCTAAATATATTAAAGAGCGTCTAGTTTATTGCGATCAAAATGGATCAGATGGGTGCGTTTCTCACGATTGTTCCACAATAAGGTGTTTAATAACGTCTTTAGTGTGAGAATTTCTTCGGTTTGAGAAATACGTCCGTCTGCCTGTACTGCGATATAAATAGAATGCATATTAAGAATGAGAGAAGAGATTGTTATAAGTAGATTGCCGTCTAGAATGGATTCCATTCAGATAGCGACGATGCATATGAATTAAACGATGTGTGACTTCTTTCAAAGGTTCTTATTTATTACAATTTTGCGTAAATAAAGTAAATATGGAACAACTTAAGCTTTCACATAACCTAACAGAAAGGTTACAATTGGCACCTATCCTTATTTTTTATCAAAGAGACCATTAAGTGTAACAAATATTCCTATTTGGTTTCATAACACAAAGTCATCTTGACAGTAGAAAATATTTGACTAGATGTATCATATCCAATATAATTTGTTTAATGAATTATGCTTTGCTTGCTCTTAGTTAAATATATTAAAAAGAAGTACAAGTCGTTTTTTGATGTCTTCTGCAACTTTGTTTTATTTTTTTTTATGAGGGTCGTCTGACACGCAGTCTCCGAAACACTGCAAATATGTCGAAATCACGTGGTTGTCTTGTCCAAATGTTTGAGAATATTATTGTGCCCCAATTCTGCATACCTATCTGCCACTTGATAGTTCTTGCAATCTAAGATGCCCCATTGTCACCAAATGAAAAGGAAGCGGATCTAGGAGGCATTTCGTTGCACAATTTTCTGGTTGCACTAACTTGATCTATCTCTACAAGGTGTTGCATAGTGCGTCAGACTTCCATAACTCCTCTTTAAATTAAATAAAGACGGACTTTCAGTTGTACAGGAAGTGTATACCAACATTGCGATTTTAAATGGCAAACGCCTTGTATATTATTACATTTTTGGATTCTTTATTAAATTTAAATGGCGTGTTGTTAGATATACATTGCATTGAAGTGCATGGTTTTTGAGTTTACATGCCGTTTTGCAAGAAAAATACATTTAAATTTTTACATTTCCGAAATTGTGGAAGTTAGAAAGATGCGGTTTTCAGTTTTAGTTTAAAGCTGAAACAGTACAGTGTCTTTAGCAATTGCGTTGTGTACATGTAACATTTAATTTTATTTCAGTTTTATACAGTTTTATACATGACCGATTTGTCAATTTTTCACGATAGAAACGTATTGCGAAGGCGGAAACCTATTGTTTTGGAATGGACAGCGCCTTGATCAATTGTTGAATTTGATGATTGTTAAGATCACTGCACTGAACATCCGCGATTCGCCACCCACGGTTTGTAAGGGCCGTATAGGTCTAATTAATTCTTGAACGGCGACAGTTTGTAGATTAAAACCAGATGTTATGGTAAATAACTATATATATTAACACTTAAAAAGAAACACACAAAACGGTACACAAATATCTTGGTTTGAATTGGAGACATTGCTCTGATACTCTGATACTGAATTAGTTACAACTTTGCTGGATATTTATATGCCTCAGGTAATGTAAAACACTGGGATTTGGTAATTGTAACTGCCCTAAACTAATATTAAATTAAAAGGTCTAGAACTAACAATAAAGGTTATACCCTAGGCCACACAATGAATGAGTAATGAACAATAGATGGTTCTAAGATAAATATAAGTTTACATAAATGTGGAAAAAGCTTAGGATTAAGAATTGAGAACTAATGTATGCAATAAATCATAAAATAAGGGTTCAACAGAAAAGCACAAGCGCTTATTAATAAACGAGGGCTATTAAACGAATTATGAGTAGTAGTTGGTCAACACAGGATTATTGAAATGTATAAAACCTTAATTAAATGTGGAATTTAAATATACAAATGCCCCTAGAGGTAAGACGATAAATGTAAAGAAAGTGCACAAATAATAAGTAGATTAAGGATTTGTGGATTGTCACTTAATTCTAAATAGTTTTAATTGCTTATTGTAATAATTAACTGTTCGGGTAACGTATGAATTTGCACGAACACCTATCAAAAACAAACATGTTCACTGACATAAAATTTGACATTTCTTGTCTGAAATAAATATATGTACTTAACGGGGTTAACGTGTTGTTAAAAAGAAGCGAATTATTCAACGGAAGAACTCATTGTAAAAATGGAAACGTTAACTATAAAAGACGGAAAGAGCAAAGCCGTTAACAATTGAGAAAAATGAATTGGTAATTTTATTGACAACTTACCGAAAATTCAAATACTAGGCAAGCAAATGCAAGATAAGAAGTTGGAATAAATTCACAAATGAAAAGTAAGCCCAAAGCATTCTAAAGAAACATCATTTCCATGTGTTCCAAATTCACTTATAGCAGGCTATGAGCAAAAATTACTTTCAGCAGAGAGCAGAATTTTATATATATGGGTACAATTGCGTCTCCATAAAAACCATTTTTTTAACGAATATATTTTTTTAGGACGAAACAACTCTTCACTACAACGGCGTCGCCAGACATAATTATTATTATTATTATTCTGTCAAAACTCCGAACATAATTTGCTAAATGGATTGTCAATAACACTGATCAATGTTGGAGAGGATTTGTTTTATGAATTATGGTGGTCCCACATTGTTTAATGGTAACTTGGACTTTTAAAAATTATTTACCAAGTTGATTTAAAATTTACTAAAAATCCATGCACAAACTATGTGATTACAGCAAAATGTAAAACCGACCCATTTTTCGTAAGAAGTTAGAACCCTGATAAATAATCAGTTTGAAAATCGTTGGAATGGAAGGGAGGAGCCGGTTTATTGGTATATGAGGTCACGCTACTTACTAAAATTATTTTCTTTATGGGGTTTGTAAAAGAATTAAATTATAGGGAACCTCCAACCACTGAACAAAACATGCAATTGTCGACGATTGTCGACGCGTTTGCCCCTACGACAAATCCATACCAGAAATGTATCAGAATCCTCAAGTAGAAGTATAATACTGAGCAAAAAGAAAGACATTACCGACATCTGTTAATGTAATTCAAATATAATTTTCCCAACCTACTTAACATTGGGTGGTGTGGTACAATTTTGAATTTTGTTATACAATTTCAAATGTTTTTAAGTAGTTGTACAATTCAATTTAACTTTGGATTTACAATCGTAACTGCTAAAACGTCTGGCCTGATGATTCTTTTTCACCTGAATATTATTAAGTAGTGATCTAGTCCTCAGGGATTAGATTTTGCAATACAAGGTCACAAACTATATTATGTTGATCCAGTCTTCACTTCCTCTTTTCCAAACAGATAGGAAAGGAGATGCAACGGAAAGAGCACTGACACAGGCAGCACGTTGGTTCGTGAAACGATCAGGTTGTTGTCCAAGCCAAGACGTCAGAATATTTACCAACCTTGGACAACATACAACGATCTTAGAGGGTGAAATCTATGCACTGAGATGTGTGCAAGAGAGATGTTGGATAAATACTACACAGCACAAATCAATAAAAAAAGCGACAGCCAGGCGGTGTTGAAAGCATTAGAGAGGCATAAATGCAAACTCGAAACTTATTAACGAGTTAAACATATTCTAAACACATTAGGGATGGGTAATACCTATCTTTAATCTGGGTATTTAAAACACTCATCCATTCTTGGAAATTAGAAACAGACATCTTGCCAAAAAGGTGCTACGCGTGCAAATTCTGGCAAATCAGAAATGGTTCAATACTGGAACCAATGCCCTAGTTTGGTGCATGCAAAGAGTGTATTTCACCTAGTCATGTCAGAATCAAAAACTGCCTAGAACTTGATCACAAATGTTAAGTTGTGTGTTTTTACAGGTCACTGTAAATTCAGAAAGCACATTACATTAGAATCGGGCTCTCTGATGAGATTGAAAAGCCGACTGTGTTTAGAAGATGAGGAGGGCAGTTGAGCATATTTCTGCAACTGCCCTGTTGCTACAAGAACAGGTATGTAAACTTCCCTGAAAAATTCTGAAAACAATCTCATTCAGCAAGATACTGAGGCTACGCCTTGTAACATATATTTTTGAAATAATTTAAATATATTAAACATATTAAATTCTTGAATTTTCTTTCTTAAAATTTTTTTATACAGGGAGATTGTTAACTTATGCTGTTAACTTCGAAGTGGTAATAGAGCACAAATGCGTCGAACAAATCTGTATCGAAATTCGAGGTAGACATTTTGAATCTGCACTGTAAAATCATCTTATCAGCAGTTCTCATAAGTTTTTCTTTTTATGGTTACTTTTCTTATCTTTGGGTTTTTGCTTCTTTAACTCGCTTCTTTAAGCCCCCTTAGTAAGTCATTTCAGTTAACTGCACAAGTCACAATCACCCTGTATGCGTAGTGTTTCCAATTTCATTACGTGAATAATTTTAATAACAAAAAAATTGGTGGCATTCAGGAAAATTCTTGCCGATTTAAGTTTGAAATCACGACCCAACTCTCTGGTTATATCTGGCTGTCGTAAGTACAGTAAGCGCTATTTAGTAGCAGTTATAACCTTAAGGGCTTGAACTTGTTGGATGATGGAGTTGATGGACCCTATAGACGCAACGATTAATCGAACCATGTGGATGCTATCTTTTACTAAGGGCCGATTTCTTCAGCCAAGGATAAAACATATTTCTTCAAATAACTGCAAGCAATTTTATCCGTGGGATAGAAATCGACAAGATGGCATTTGATAATACTGTAAAAATACAAGTGTGTACGAATCATTTGGCAGAACATAACTACAAAACGAAATAGTTAAGGTAAGGTTAGCGCAAATCAGTTCAGGATAAGTAATATTTTTTTATTTTACTGGATTTGAAATGGACGTAAGTAGCTTATATGTTTTTATTTTTACAATATATAGAATTTATATACCACACATGGCTACTATACAAGGTGTTTCGCCAACAGCGAATTCCTCTATAATTCGTCAACAGTGACAAATAGGGAAAAATGTTTTTTATAAATTGATGTAGGATTATGATTTTTTTATATCGCAAAATTATCGGGATTTATACAGGGTGTTTCGTAATCTCGCTACAGCTTTCAACTTTCTTTTTTTAAATAAAATACCCGCATTATTATTACATTTTTAGAAGCGATATTCAATTCTAAAAAAAAATAAGATATAACATACTTTAGTACTAAAGTCATTAATTTCCAAGATATCTTTGATTTTCTAAAAATTATGTCGCTTGCACTGTCTGACAAGAGCGATTGTAATTTAATTACCACTTAGAATAAGTGAATCAAATTTTGCAATATACGGGCCTACTTATATCTGCAGGTGTGTGTATAGTTGTATTTTAATACACTGGGTGTACGTTACAAATGTGCAAACTCAATCAACCTCAAATGGGTATATCTTACATTTTTCAAATAGAACAGCCTGTATATGTTTACATCATTGAATTTCTATTAAGAAGTGCTTTGATTTTTGTAAGCAATGGTCTTATCTTTCTAGTTTATCGAGTTATTATAGTTTTCATTAATTTTTCATTGTTGCGATCATATTTGTAATCTTAGTGGGGGTGATTCTATAATGACAGTGGTTTTTTTTACCTTTAATTGTGTTTAATGCAAATAATTAAATTATTTGTAGAAAATAAAGTTTTCGAAAGCAGAATTGTATGATACATTAATCGACATGCTATCAGGATAGTGGATCTTCAGTAGCAATGGTGTGTTAACACATGGAAAGATGCTAATATCACGCTGCGAAACGCAGCTGTAAGCATTTCAGTTCAATTTAATGGCAAAATGCACAGCAATCAGAAAATCTAAAGCTGGAGTCAATTCAGCGTTGCACGGTAACAGCTTGCGTTTAAAAACTTTACGCGGCGTCATTCGGCTAGATTTTCGCATTACGATGCGGAGTGGTAAAACGAACAAACCTAATATAAGTCCATTAATAAATCATTTTACACACTTTTTTATTCGTTTTTTACATCTAAACCACCAAAGCTTTCTCGCGTGGCTTTTCACCATTATAAATAAAAGTAATGAGGTTATGTTAATGCAATACATACCCATTAACTTGAGGATAATAATTTATCGGTAGGGTCGAGTAACAGATAACTTTTGCGCCACGTATCCGAAGGATAACATTTATCAGTGGGTGAAGAAAAGAAGTATTATCACTTATCTGTCAGTTAAAGTTATCGTATAGTTATCCTTGACTGAAGAAATCGGCCCTAAAGTAACTAAACTAATCTTCAACTTATAACCATTTTATTCACGAAATAAAATAGTTACTCAGAAACATATTACATATGTGGTCATATGTATTTCTACATGTTTACGAGAATAGTCATTCGTATTCTTATAGTAAATGTAAGGCCATTTATGTTGACGGCATACTATTTTTCCCCATTGTAGGCTTCGCCTCAACATGCGTTATGGCCGGGTTACGACATCTATTTTTTGCCCATTCCCATTGAGAAGAAGCGAATAAATAGGGTTATACACTCCATATACATTTAGTTATTGTAGAATTTAGAAATTCAAGATGACATAGTGATAGCTGTTACATTAAATATAAATTCATTTTTTTTTCCTCGGCTTAAATATTACTTGCATTATATATAAACTGTTTACCGTATCAGTAGACAGACGAATGCACCGGCAACGAAAACAAGTAAAAAATGAAAGCATTAAGGAAACAAATGAATGACGTTGAATCGTAAAAGGTGAAGCGTTCATCTCATACACCCCTGATCAATATTTACGTAGGCAATAGAAGCGGCAACGCGAACGTGATGGAACGGTTGATTGTTGGCGGGACGGCCGCCTATAAAAGGGCAAACTGTTGATCTCCGACGAAGCCGAGTCGCGACTTCGGTCGATCCGTACTCCAACCCCCGATGCAGATCACGTAGTGAGCAACAGTTTGTGTCACAAATCGTACAAAAGTCATATAGAAAATATTTTATGGGCAATCCAATTATGTCGGAAGAGACTCAACGCACGCACCTCGGCGTAATATTTTATATTTTTTCTTTTTTTTCTCTTGTTTTTTTTTTCCTGCTATGTCGCTTTTTTGGGGGAGTGAACGATATAGTGTGCCGTTTATCTTTATATTTTTTGGTACTCGAGGATGATTTAAAATCCCATTGTATGGAGCGGAATAACATTTAAATACGTTTTTCTTAGAGAGAAAAAATTAGGTTAGGATTTAGGAACTTCCCCAGCAATAGATCAAATCATATGTGTGCAAGATATATTCTTTTTGCATGGTTTCTATATACCCTATCAATTCCACCACCATTTCAATAATGAAATAATAATAATAATAATAATAATAATAATAATAATGGTTATAAAATTGAGAACCGAGTTTGATCCGTTTCTGGCACAACACATTGACACTGGTGTGAACTTGGCAAGCAACTTTATTAAAAAAAAATAAACGTAGTACGGTTCGATTGTACTTCGTTTGTACCCGTTTGTACCACCTTCAGTTTCGTTTGTACCTCAAAGGTTAAAAAAAGAAAGGGTAAAAAAAAATTCAGCAAGCAAGTACAAGATATTCAAAAACGGACAACGCCATTCGAAAGAGCATTGTTTGTACCCGTTTGTACCACCTTCGTTTTCGTTTGTACCTCAAAGGTTAAAAAAAATAGAAAGGGTTAAAAAAAAAATTAGCAAGCAAGTACAAGATATTCAAAACGGACAACGCCATTCGAAAGAGCATTGTTTGTACCCGTTTGTACCACCTTCGTTTTCGTTTGTACCTCAAAGGTTAAAAAAAATAGAAAGGGTTAAAAAAAAAATTAGCAAGCAAGTACAAGATATTCAAAAACGGCCAAGGCTATTCAAAAGAGCATCGTTTGTACTCGTTTGTACCTCCTTTTACGTCGTTTGTACTTCAACCAAACCGGAAGTAATGACAATTCAAAATATATCAAAGAGAGAAATTTGGGTATTTGTTAAGATATCAAAAAACGGCCAAGGCTATTCAAAAGAGTATCGTTTGTACCCGTTTGTACCTCCTTTTACGTCGTTTGTACTTCAACCAAACCGGAAGTAATGACAATTCAAAATATGTCAAAGAGAGAAATTTGGCTATTTTTTGAGTTATCAAAAAACGCAAGGCTTTTCGAAAAGCATCGTTTGTACTCGTTCGTACCTCCTTTTAAATCGTTCGTACCTCAAAGGGAACGGAGTAGAGACATATGAAAATACGTGGACGAGAAATGTTGCTAATTTTTGAGATATCGCAAAGTGGCTGACGCTATTCTATAGAATATCGTTTGCACCTTTTTTGAAATCGCTTGTACTTCGCGAACCGGAAGTAGTTCTTTTCAATGTTTATGTTACATTTTTTCTTAATTGACCAAGGTTCCCATCCCCTATTTTAGAAAACATATTAATACAGATATTCTACATTTTGCCAAATTAGGTCAGACAACCTGGTAATGTGACCACTATTTATTAATTAACTATGTATTTAATTTTTACTTTGTGAGAGCTTTAAGTATATTTTTAATATGTATGTTGTTTTTAAACCATCTCTTATTATATATTTCTATATCTTTGGTTGCAGATACCGGTTGTAAATGTATGCATTTAACACCAATTATACTTTTCTTATTATCTAATTATTATAGACCTCTGCTAGGGAGATTATAAAGAAAGATATTCAATTGAGTCGTGTAGCGTCATATTCAACGCATTGACTCAAATGACATTGCCCGTTGTGCGATATCTCAAAGATTAGCGAAATTTCTCTCTCATATCTTCAAATGGTTCCGGTTCGGTTGAAGTACAAACGATGTAAAAAGAGGTACAAACGAGTACAAACGATGCTCTTTTGAACAGCCTTGACCGTTTTTTGATATCTTAAAAAATACCCAAATTTCTCTCTTTGACATATTTTGAATTATCACTACTTCCGGTTTGGTTGAAGTACAAACGACGTAAAAGGAGGTACAAACGGGTACAAACAATGCTCTTTTGAATAGCCTTGGCCGTTTTTTGATATCTTAAAAAAACCCAAATTTCTCTCTTTGACATATTTTGAATTGTCACTACTTCCGGTTTGGTTGAAGTAGAAACGATGTAAAAAGAGGTACAAACGGGTACAAACGATGCTCTTTTGAATAGCGTTGGCCGTTTTCCGATATCTCAAAAATGGGCGAAATTTCTCTCGCCAACTTACTTATTTTCAAAAGTTTCTACTTCCGGTTTGGTGGAAGTACAAACGATTTAAATGGAGGTACAAATGGGTACAAACAATTCTCTTTCGAATGGCGTTGTCCGTTTTTGGATATCTTGTACTTGCTTGCTAAATTTTTTTTTAACCCTTTCTATTTTTTTAACCTTTGAGGTACAAACGAAAACGAAGGTGGTACAAACGGGTACAAACAATGCTCTTTCGAATGGCGTTGTCCGTTTTTGGATATCTTGTACTTGCTTGCTAAATTTTTTTTTAACCCTTTCTATTTTTTTAACCTTTGAGGTACAAACGAAAACGAAGGTGGTACAAACGGGTACAAACAATGCTCTTTCGAATGGCGTTGTCCGTTTTTGATATCTTGTACTTGCTTGCTAAATTTTTTTTTAACCCTTTCTATTTTTTTAACCTTTGAGGTACAAACGAAACTGAAGGTGGTACAAACGGGTACAAACGAAGTACAATCGAACCGTACTACGTTTATTTTTTTTTAATAAAGTTGCTTGCCAAGTTCACACCGGTCACATTGACTAATACGGCAACCATGGAAAAAGTCGAAGAATATCATACTTATCCACATTACAATTGAACAATTCATTAACACGATAGTTAAAAAAGTTATTTCATAAATAATTAATTTTTTCTTATTTTTTCTTTTCCTTGGGTATGCCGGTTTTTGTTAAAATTACAAAGATGTCCTTTTTACGTTTCGGAAAAATTTATTGTTTCATTTTTCACATTTCATTTTTTATCCTACAAACATTTACAACCATTAAATCTTTAACTTTAACATTTTACTTATTAATTTCGGAAGTGATAATTAAAAAAAGAAAAAAGTACATGGTCAAAACTTATGTTTCCACTTTGGGGTATTGTCGATTTTTTTTTTTTTATTTTGTTTTTTAATTACATTTAAGCTTAAAATTGTAAAACACGATGCTACATTATAAATGGTCAATAAACAAATATATACTAATGAGAGAGGCCGTTCGATTTTGTTTTCTACTCTACATTCGTAAAGAAAAAGACCGCTTTCATTTCACATTTATGCAATTTTCCTCTTTACAGTTTATCATACGATAAGGTGCATGACGTCTCAATTCGTTTTTCCTTAGAATTTACTACTATCAAATTATTATAAATTTGACTTAGGTTATTTATGTCGTTTTTATCATTATATGAATTTATTACTTTTTATATGCCACATTTCCTTTGAACAGTTTTTATAATAAATTATTTCTATATCTAAAATTTCGATTTTATTAAAGTTTGAAAATTATGGTTGTTATTATAGCTGCATGTTTTGCCAGAGCAGTAGAGTTTACATTTTTTGTATTTATGCTGTATTTGTGAGAGTAAATTCTCTTTTCTATGTATTGTTGTGATTGTCCAATGGGTGTACACTTCACAGTTTTGACAGTTAATTTTGTAAATTTCATTAGTATATATTTGTTTGTTGACCATGTATAATGTACTATCATGTTTTACAATTTTAAGTTTAAATGTAATTAAATAACAAAATTAAAAAAAAAAAATTCGACAACACCCCAAAGGTGGAAACAAAAAAGATGGGAATAACAAATATAAGTATGTAACCATGTACTTTTTTCTTTTTTTAATTATCACTTTCGAAATTAATAAGTAAAATGTTAAATTTAAAGATTTAAAGGTTGTAAATGTTTGTACGATAAAAAATGAAATGTGAAACAGGAAACAATAAATTTTTCCAAAACGTAAAAAGAACATATTTTTAATTTAAACAAAAAACCGGCATACGCAAGGAAAAGAAAAAATAAGAAATAATCAAACATCGGTTAAACAATTTAAAGAATTTTAAATAATTAATGATTTAAAAACTGCAAAATATTATTAAATTCTTGTCTAGCTCGCTCGCTGCAGTATTCAAATATATGAATTTAGAAGGGCGCCCGGTAAAAAGATTTCTGTATTTTCTTTCCCAAGTTGGACATGAAATACAAGATTTATACAGCGCAGCAATGGATATATTAAAAATGAAAGAAATAAATATTCAAAATTGCAGGGAACAGTCGTACGACAATGCTGCAAATATGTCTGGTGAACACTCTGGCCTTCAAGTTAGAATAAAAGAGATACCGTCAACGGCAGTATACATCCCATTCTCGGCACATTCTCTTAATTTAATTGGACAATATGCAGCAGAGTGTTGCAAAAAAGCAGTGACTTTTTTCTGTACTACAAAACTTATATAATTTTTTTAATTTTTGCTATTAAAAACTAACTGCTACTAACTGTCTGAAACATGATGGTTGGTTCGTGCATACGCCTGTTCAAGTTTGAATAAAGATTGGATTATGAATGAAATAATGAAAGCTCTTGCAGCTATAAGCGAAGATAAATCAAGAAGTCGACTGTCAGGTGTAAAGCGTCTGGTTATTTTCAAGAGCTACAGCATCTAGAAACAGTTATGCTGTCGATAGTAAGATAGTATAAAATCTTCAAAGGTTTAATGTAACCAGTAAACAGCCGCAGTCCATCGATATTGATATGTTTGTAACTGCAGACCGCTATGGTTCTCTGGCAAATTATGTTGAGAATGCAAAGAACAATTATGAACACAAAGCTATCAAGCAATCTTCAGTTACTGATTGTGATGACACATTTAAACGACAAAAGAAATGGAAACTTCATTTCGATGAGACTTCGCAGGGCCATCCAGAATTGAACCGAAGAAGATATTGTTAGGTAACTACTGCTGTGGTTTTGGACTTCGTGTCACAGACTACCCTTTTATCGTGGATATGTATTTTAAGTTGCATATTTTGGTTGTTGTGTTTTCTTTGTCCGTACAGCTGATTTTCAATTTACCCAGAATTTTCACAATTTTGTTTTGTTTTGTATAAGTTTAGTTTAAGAGTTTATTGTATGATTTAATTATGTAGTGTTAAGATTTTTTAATTAATCTAGTCATTCAAATGTCTATTGTTCGCTTGTGTTGATTTTATGCGTATTCTATTAAATATTGTCATTGTAATGTACTACGTCTGCGTTGTACGAAAACTGAGAGGGATTTTTGTAAGAAAAAGAATTGTAGGGTTTTGTGAAGGACTTCCTTGTTGTTGCCATTTTGTTATTCATTTTGTTTTGAAAATTTTAACATTCTTCTTTAAGATAGTCAATCAAAGAATTATTATTGTAATAATTGTTAAGAAGTATACACTTGGTAGATATAAGATCAATTATTATTTTTTTTTTTGTTTAGGAAGATTTATTTTAGTTTATTTGCTCATTTTTATTTCGTAAGAGTTAATTTTTCTGTTAATCTATTTTGCTGTATCATTTAATTTTTTTTCTATAACCTCGTTTGGGTGCTTTTGTTCACGCTTAGATTACTTTAGTTAGTGAAACCACCTGGTTAAAAATTCAAAGGTTTTGTATATTGAATAAACTTCCTGAACAAATAAAACTTTTCTTTTTTGCTTTGCATAGGAAATAGCATTGTCCTATTTTAAATTAGAGTCTAGTGTAGTTTTTGTTTTAGGCCAGAACCTTCAGTTAAGAGTTTTTTTCTGCACAATTGTATTTTAGCCCGTTTTATTGAAATAAATTTATTGTTTAATGGCGTCACTTGGTTAAAAAACTCTGTTCTTTTATTTTATTTTAAACCTTTACAATTTTTCGTGTAATTAAGAAAGTCTGACTTCTTTTACTCAAAATTTACTTTTCGTGGTTAGATTAAAGTTTTAAATCGCGAGAGAAACTCTGGAACTAATAGTCTTTTCATTTATTTAAAATTTTTTCCGTTGAGCTAGCTAATATTTTTTTTTCTTTTTCATTTTAAAATCATTTTAGCATTTTTATTTATTTCAATTAATACACAGCACTACGTATAATGTTATAATGGATACATTATCATTTTGATTAAATCGCTGCCATGTTATCTGCAAAGGGTCAGGTTTGACTACCGATAAGATAGTTGACAAAGGGAATAAACTATCACACAATCAGTTATACAAAAACAATTTACCTGCTAAACCGACAAACATTATAAACGACTGTCTACATTTTCGGAGATTCTTAAACACCTTAGATGTAGCTCCTAACACAACTCTCCAATTAAGTAAAATTATTCACGAAGAAGGGGTCCACACATACAGTGACATTCATACAGTACAACACTTATTCATAAAAGAATCTTCTAAACCCAAAAACTGAGATACTGTACTCTTAGCGTAGTTTCATATTTTTGACCTTCCCTCGTATACAATGAAATTTTCGATAGATTTGATGAGTGTTATTTTAGTTTCAAGACATGCAGAGGTAATTTGTAAGAAAAAAGATCTACTAAATAAAGAAAAAAAATCCCATATGTTGCACACTTTCTGCGGATCACTATATGCTTACATAAATATCGCATTGCGAGTATTTCTAATATTCTCACTATGTACGCTTCCGTCTAACTGCACGGCAAATCATTTTCGGCACATCGTAGAATAAAAATTACCTGCGCAGTACTACGGCCCAAACGTGTCTAAATTTTTTAGCTGTGTCTTCAATAGAGCAAACTGGAAAGAAATGTAGAGTTGAGGAGTTGGTTGACTCCTTCGTTTCCCAACAGCCCCGAAGATAAGTTCTTAAATAAATAAGAGTATAGTAACAATAAGTAAAATAAAACCTTTTAATGAAAAGAAAAGTGTTACTATTCTTCAAAACTAACATTGTATTTTATTGTATTAATTCTGGCTGTGTGAGAGGAGGGCAGCCAGATTTAAGTAGCGCGACTTCCACATAGATACTTTTCCAGGTATTTTAATAGACTGCTACAAGTGTGTTAATAACCCTAATCATCTCTGAAACCTCCCGAGGTTAAACATTACGCATCAACTAGAAATTATCACCTGCATATTTCTTATTTGCGCTAGTTATATAACAATAATTTGTTTGTATATCCGTATATGAGTTTATTATTCACTCTCACTAAATTGTTGACTCTTGTTATTTCTTATACTTACTACTAGCATGCTAGCGATGTGAAACTTTAATGCTGTAGTTGCTTATATAATTGCAAGTCTTCGCGTCAATAATTTAAGTAATTATAACCTTTATTATGTTAAAGGCTAACGCGTTTTGCTGATGCTTATTGTTAGTACATAACAGCGAAGTTTTGTGGTAATAACAAAATAATTGATGATTTTTTCATTCTTTCCGAACTTGAGAGTTTAATAACAACGTTAGAACCACAATAAGAACATTGTTCGCCGTATATGTTAAGACACATCCGTCTTGTAACTACATGTTAACCAAAATTATATTAATTAATTTACTTGTATTTAGAAATGAGTGAAAGTAAATTTGAAGCATGCATTCTTTTCAGTACATTTGTGATACCGCAGTACTTACTTAGTATTTTGGTGTTAGAATAAAATTATTGATTAAATATCTATAATAATTTGGATTTAATATCGCATTGCTTCTGCAATTAAGTATTGCAAATAAAACTGAACAGTCGTGAATTACATAATAATAAATTGGATGTAGATTATATTTTAGGTAAAAAATAAAATATAAAATAAATATGGTCACTTACATCAGGAAAACTATACCAACCAATTACTTCCACTTACAACATATATCAGTGACTATGGATCCATTACACCCAGTGTCACATATAAAGTCCGCATCATATCTTTTTTTTTATTATTCGTTAAAAGTATATTTTGACTTCGCCATCTGTTTACGTTTAAAAAATGATGTTAAATGACATTCATACAAGCAATTACATGCTTTTCTTTAACCGCTAAATTTGCAGTTGTCGAGAAATATTAGAACATCCCACTTTTTGTTCATTCTTTTAGAAAAGTTAATAGGAAAAAAGTTGCGCATTTTTATTTCATTTTTACCCATTTGCCAATTTTCAGCATTCTAGTACAAACTTGTTCTTTCTCCAAGTCTTTTGTACTGATTAAGTTTTGAATTATTGTAATTAATGCAAACCTGTATAATCTAATTATGTGTGCACTCAAGTCACCACTCTAGCTTCTTTTTGTTAACCAATTTATATAATAATTTATTTGATTCATGTTGTCTCCAAGTGCTTCACTTCATTTATTATAATATTATATGAGCTGTAGAGTTGGGAGTTAGTTGTCACCACTGCATACTATTTAATCAATCATTAAATTAGTCTAAAAATGTGTTATTGAAAGAAGAAACACACAAACTTCAAACAGACATTAAGTTGCAAAATATAAATTTGCAAAGACCAGAAATAGTGAAACCATGAGAGCAGGAGATAAGCACAAATGTCCCGAAGTAAAAGGGTCATTTTACCCACTTAAAAGTGTAAATATGTATGCAAAACTTGAGCTACATTCCACATCATTTGGAGGAAACTAGTAAATACACTATAATTGGAGTAATTTGTCAAGGGAAATGCGTTTTGGAGTAAAAATACCCAAATATAATGTGAAATTAATGAAATGCTCTCACTTCTTGCGGAAAAGTACTTTAATGTAGGGTAATGTTCACTGTGCATGGGACTTTTCCCAGCAGCAGGCGTAAAATTATCTATATAGTCGGTCTACTTATTATAGATAAGAGGTTTACAAAATGTAAAAAAAATTCAAACACTTGTGTATGCGTCACAATGAATATATTTTACAAGCATTTATTACCTATTTGATGTAAAAATTAGGCAAAACTAGAAATCAGTTATGCCGGTGTATAATAATAGTTAATAATAAATTATGAGGTGCTTGAAGCTGGTGGAATTTTAACAATTTGTTAATGTCGGGTTTCAATTTAGTTAACATCAGTCGCAAATCACCACGCTCAGTGATCTGCAATCTATTCCTTTTCTTAGGCAGTAAATTAGCTATTGCACTAAACCCACGCTCAGCCAAATATGAGGAAGGAAACGCAATAATTAAATATTTCTGTACTATTTCCCACAATCCAGGGTGGAGAGCCGATATTGATTTTTGGAGCCAGTACTCTTGGTATCCATTTCTCAATTTTACTTTTAATTCTTCATTAGTTGTGAGTTCTACGAGTTCTTCTTCTAAATTTGAATTCTCGAAATGTACTTCAAAGACCCGAGACATCCAATTTTCATGTGCCTTAACAAATTTGGCGTATGATGATGCCGCTCTCCATTTTGCATTTAAAGTGGTACAAACTCCCCTTATCCTGTTCATCAAGTCTTCAATAAACGTTTCATTGACAGATGACCACATTGTTGATGATTTTCTAATTGTTGTCTGATATAATTAAAAAACAATTCACGAGTTTGAGCAGATGTTGCTGACGAAGGGCGGTCTTGTTGCCGCCACAATTCAAATAACATGCCATTTTTTATTACCATATTAACCTGCAATTAGTGTAAAGGGTTAAAATATGTCGAAGCCATGTGTTGTTCATCATAATAACGGCTTCATATCGGTATCGAGAACTCATAACAAACCATGTGGAATGTGTTTAGCTTGGATTTTCTACACTTACTTTTTGGACTTTTGTCCAGTTAAATCTCTGATCGGTCCCACTGTGCGCCCCCCTGCTAGTGATGTCCTTACATTCCTTCTGCATAGTTTTAATTCACCAGCGAATGTTAAAATAACTATTACTCCATAGGATCATGCTTCACATCCCAAAGAAGGTTACTAAAAGCAACCGTACAGTGATTTTTCTCTATTAATCTCATCCAAACTGCGGGCGTCTATATATGTCGTTGTCCCGGCGAAAGTCGTAAGTCTATAAATTTGACGCCTCACAGAAGTAAAATTGAAACTAATGCGGCAATATTTTACTCGTACGTTAGTCTAGGGGCATTATTCTTTTTTAAATAATTCACCTTGAGGAAGGAACAAGCAAAAAAAAAAGGACGAAAATACGCCTTGGAAGGGGCGATACGTGTGCGAACGTACAGCACGAAGAAGATAGGTACGTGGAAAATCGGTATAAGGAAACCGAACGCGGTCGGTCCGGATACAACAATACGACGCCGCCTAAATGAAAATTTAACGTGCATTCCGGTACAATTTATCTTCGACGTCGTTATAAATAAAACACCACACTCCGGGCGGAAGGGCGCACATAAGAAATTTAAGGTGGGACTCGCCCTCCATCTCCGCGGACGAAGCGTGCACAAAAGGGAATCGTGCCGTTTCCTCGTCCGCGTGTCTCTCAGCAGGAAACGACACACAAACTGTTGCGCGCTACGTGATCTGCATTCGCCGTTCGTGATCGCGGTGCTTTCGGTTGAATCAACAGTTTGTTATTTTATGTGCGGCCCGACCGCCACCAGCAGCACGCACGGATAATAATCACAGCAAAAAGTGATAATTTTCATTTCAACGTTATCATGTATTTTTAGTGTGACTTGATATGATAGGGCATTGAGAATGTTTGATTTGAATGATAAATGCTTAATAGAGATGAAATCAACTTTCAGTCACAGCGAAACGACAAACCTAAGCATAGTCGTATATGATAGGATAAGAGAGCTTTTGTGTACCCTACACTTGCAGTTTTACAGCTGGGCTTCCAATCCTATTTCTTTCAGAAAATGTAGGATATGAGAAGACCCCAAGTTAGGAAAGTCTACCTGCGGGTTGGGAGTACCTACCAGGCGCGTCCCCCAGGTGGTGGATAGGGGAAAGTCCATCTTGTCAGGGTTCGTTCAAGACGAGATGATTAGTGGCGGCTATAAGTTCGTCCTGTCTGCTTAAAACCGGTGCAGGATGAATGAAGACCGTTGCCGTGAACCATTCCCCCCTCGCCCGAGCTATCGTGTCGTGGCCAAGGGCTTGCACAGGGTTCTTCAACGATGCCAGTTGTTGCTTTCGGCTACGGAAAGCCCAACTGTTAAACCAGGTCCCGAAAGGGATGGGGGTCTTGGCTTAACTGCACGGACCGAGAGGAGACAACCTCAATAAAAACCTAAATCCCAAGGTGGTGGATTAGGCTGATGGGATGCGTGGCTGGATAGAAGACCAATCTACTAGTCCAACCTTGGGGCACCTGGCGCAACCCATTGTATTTAGCCTTACCTCCGCATGCGGGGCTCTGTGGAGGTGGAGCTTTTCTTCCCTAGCTACTCGTGGGATCAACCATGGAGGAAGGACGTTTATTAGCGGGACGACACCGCTAACAAACAGGAATTGGAGCAGGAGCTCCATAAGAAGGCTTCCACTTCCAAAGTGAGAGTACCTCCCAAGGAAGGAACAAAGGGAGGAGCAGATTGGGAAACAGGATAGCATGCAACCCCTCTCAAATTGCGTAACACTGTGCAACACAAGGGCGTTACACCTGGGAGCACGTGAAATCGAAGAGGGAGACTTACATAACTTGGGGCCTTCTGATATCCTACACTTTCTCAAAGGAATAGGATTGGAAGGCCAGCTGTAAAACAGCAAGAACAGGGGATTCCAATATACACATACACATACATAGGTAAGTCTACCTCTTCGATTTCACATGCTTCGAAGTACAACTCCCTTAATTTGCACATAAGTGCAATCTGAGAGGAGATGAATGGGTGCTTCATGCTGTTCCACATAAAATCTATATTCAGATTCCTTTGCTAATCCAAGGTTACTCAGATGTCCTTTCAGTTTGCTATGATCTGAAAGTAAATCTTTTCTGGTTATAGGTTCCCAGAAGAGTTTTAGCTAGCCTCATTCCATGAGGATTCTCCCAATAATTGGATCATCTCTGCTCCATTTCGCTTTTCAATTTCTTCAGTATTGTATTGCTACTAAACCCGCAAAAGGGTTGAGGCTCTACAAATGGTATTTCAGCCCCTTTTTTGTTGCAATATTATCCGTTATTTTGTTTCCTGTCTGTTTAATTTACCCAAGCATTTCTAGATCATCTCGGAACTGATTTCATGTGAGCTCAACGCCTTGATGACTGCTTGACTACCAAACATAATGATAATCTTCTGCTTTTGGTAATTCCTGTCAATCAATATTAAACTGGACCTTTCTTTCAATAGCCTGTATTTCTGCCTGTAAGGTACTCAGGTCTACACATTTCTATTCAGTTTCGAGATGGCGTTTTGATATAATACCCGCTCTTGTTGCTAAGCTTTGTGGTCAATTATTTCACAAAGCCTTCCCTATCATTTCTAAACATATCTGTTTAGCCTCCTCCGTTTCTTACCTACATGTGTGAATTGTCAATCATTTAAAATATTCCACTTTGTGGAGGGTAAGTGGGTAAAATTATTTTATTTGTTTCCAGTTCATTTTATAGTGCGATTGTGAAATTATAAGTTCTGTTATATACATCTTTGCAATAATGGATCCTAAAAAATCTCCTACGCGCTATTTAGATAAATTAATTTATTGTTATATTATAAAAGTCAATATATTCGTGATATGCGTGTTTTGTATTTCAGATCGTCACACACTACAGATTCCTAAGAAATGCTGTTAAAGATATAGAGGCTTTGTTATCTCAAAACTTAATGAATTTAGTAACTTTACCCCCGACTTCGGAGATCAAAGTACTCCAAGCGACGAAGAAATAGATGATAAAGTTATGAATAACCACAATCTTACTCAGGATGTTCTAGGAGAAGTAGACGTACACATTGCAATGAGTTGTCTGAAGAAGGAGAGGAAGAAGAAACGGCACTTAGAACTGGTATATGGAAAAAGACGGAGAATAATATTTTATTTATTGTTTAGTGGAGTCAAGTCTGTATTAATCAAATTATTTTTAGATTTTTTTTTTCATAAAAATAGCCTCTAACATATTTAGATTATTACTTGTATTATGTTTAAGAAGTTTTATCTTTAACAAAAAAAAAAAACATATGTGGTATCTGGACAATATGGCACAAGCAGATCTAAGTATATCTCTGTTCTTCAAGTCTAGTAGATGTTATAATTTCCAAAATACGCTTTATTTGCCCGAGGTAACATTTCTTGCATGAGCTGCAACTTATTCTGTAAATACTTGATTTTTTCATTGGGTCTTCTATTCCCTTAACTTTAGAATTAACTACATTGCTAGTATGCTAATACTTCAAAAACTATTAAGAATAGGTATACCAAACCCTGATATCAATCGATGTAGTATTTTGCGCTGCATTCAATGCTGTAGTAAAAAATACCATGTTCCATTTGAAAGAAAAAAGTTTTGTTAACTTAAAGGTATCCAAATTGGATGCGCGTTTTCGGACACCCTGTATGTGATTCAGTGATTATTGCTATAACACATTATAGCTACGTCCTTGTATTTACATCGACTTTAGTAGAGCCACTAAATATCTGCTATCTCATGAAATATTTGATTTTATTTGAAAGATTGTATGTAAATGTCAAAAAATCAACGGGAATGAAAATATCTCAAAAACGGTCGAGTTTAGGGATAGGGAACCTTCATATAAACTAGTTGCAAATGACTCGCCAAATTCATTAGACCGATAAAAATTATACCATTCCATTTAAAATAAGAAAGTTGATAACAACACCCTGTATACCGAAAGTGCTATAAAATTGAAAATATTTTCCTTAAATAGATCACAGTAGGCCATGTCTACACTGCAAGCTTCAAAATCAAATTTCTACTAGAAGATCAAAAAAGTCTAATGTCCCAGTTCAGTGAGACACCTGTATATGTAGTTATTAGTATGTGTGGGCTTTTTGTAAATATCAAACTCAATCCTATTACTACTCCTGCATATCAAAAGATCTAAAACAGGCAATTTTTCATTGTTTTCTAACTCAAAGGTGAATTTTATGGAAGGGTGCTGTTTACATAATAAATCTAAAATTTCTTCAATGTTGAAATCTTTATTTATTATTTGTTATAATATATCATCAACATCACGATACCAGGTTTTGGGAAACGAAACAGTGTTTCATTTCAATTTTATCTCAAAATGGTTCATGAAGAGATTGGCCAAAAAAAGGGATAAAGGATTGCTCAATGCATAAAAGAAATTTACTGTAAAAAAGAAAGTGACCTTTTGTAATTTTTAATTATTATAATATTCTTTTCACAAGCTCATCATATTTTTAGATTCCATATTGTTTGTTTCAATAACTCCTGGTTTCGAAACCGCCTGGGGAATAACTGTGAAGTACATTAGAATTAACGCTCTGTGTACTTGATGAGAGTCAAAACGTTACCTCCTTCATCAAAAAAACCGCGCAATTACTGATGTAAACAAACCGTTGAGTAAGTAAAGATTAGCAGTATTTGCTTTCGCCAAAGAAAAACCGGCCTATTGTTTACAGGGTTTCACATTTCATAATCGCAAGGTAATCAAAGAAAATGTATGCTCACGATTCACCAGACGTGAATGAGAGAGAAAGCGCTATTATATAACGCTGACGGCAATAAACTACGGACGACGCGACAGCAAATGCTGCACTTTTTCAAAACATACATCCGCTGTGCCCCCGGAACTGTTAAACCGAGACAAACAGTAGGATCGGAATTCAATTTTAACTAATGTTTACGCTCGAAGACGAAAAAAAAAAAGAATCTGCAAATATATACGATAAAATGACATACAAAGGCGATGGATGACTTAACATTTTATACTGTAATTCTGTCGTTTTAAGTAAAAGAATTAGAAAGGAATTCGAACGCGTTTTTTTTTCCGTGTTCAATCGCCTGAAAGCTGTTGAAAACGATTAAATAGTTCAAAGAATATACGACAAAAAGGGGGCAGGAGTTCAAATGTATGTAATACGAAAACAACTGCCGCGCACGAATGTGTGTTCTTAAATCTTTAACTGTTTCCCCCGTAGGAAAATAACTGCTGAACCTAACGGTTTTTCAGTCGGCTGCAGTACGTGTAAACAAAACATAATGTGCGTTTCGCGATAAGGATTTCGCTTGCATTGTTCGCACATGTATGCATAAGTGGGGCGCGATAAGGATGGCAGATAGTCGACTCGAACTGGAGGACTGTGGAATTTTGTCTAGCCGCGAAACTATTTTAACAAGCGCATTGCTAACATTCGTTGTTCGCTACGCCGTTGCCGGAATATGTCGTCACTCTCACCGTTTCGATGTAAATTGTTTGTAATTTGCACCGACTATTTTTTTTATGCCAATATAGTGAAATCAACGTCTATAATAACTCAAATAAATACAACAAAACAAGAAAGAATGTGGAAATGAAATAATTTAGGTATCTACTTACATGTTTCTAATCATGTTGAAATCTTAAGCAGGTTTCAACATGGGTTTGTCAAAGGCAGAAGCACGGAGACTGCACTTCTTGAACTTACGGAAAGGATTATTTCAGCATTGGAGAAAATAACAATTCCTTGTGGCTTTTTATTGGATCTGTCAAAGGCATTTGACAGCATTGATCACCAAATATTGATACAAAAACTCGAGTGTTATGGAATTAGAGGAACTGCCCTGTCATGGATACAGTCATATCTATCATGTAGGAAACAAACGCTCTCTATCTCAACTGATGGCAAAACCATCTATTCTAATGATATCAAAGTAAATAAGGGCGTTCCACAGGGTAGTATCTTGGTAGTATCGCTTTTCCTGTTGTATTTTAACGACATTCATGCTGTTGAATGCCCAACGATCGATTGTAATTTTATAGCTATTAATTACGCAGATGATACTTCCTTCCTTGTAATGGGGGACAACCTGGACACCGTAACTAGAGCTGTTTCAGACTCTCTAGAATGCATTGAAAAATGATTACAGGATAACAAATTGCAAATTAATCGTGCAAAATCAGAATTAATATTGTTTAAAACAAAAAATCAAAATTATCCCACTCAGCTAATATTAAACAATAACTCTAATCATTAAGATAATGTCGTGTATTGGAATCCATTTAAAATGGAAAAAAAACATATCGATGTATTAGCTAAAAAAATTAGTAGTGTCTATTTTGGCATACGACAATTGCGAGATCTTGTGGACGCACACACCCATAGGGCAATATATTATGGTTGCTGTTATTCTCATTTAAAATACGGAATTATTACGTACTTTATATAAACTCAATTTTAACCAGTCATGTAGAGGCCTTTTTAAAAAACTAAAATCCTGACGTTATATGGAATCTATATTTTTGAGTGATTATTATTTCTCTTTAAAAATAAACATCTGTTCGATTAAAATCAATTATTTCATGATTATCACACTAGAAACAAAAACGATTACTGCTACCCTAAAACTAGACTAACTTTAACCCAAAATAATCTAAATTATATGTGTTTAAAATTTTTCAATGTTCTACCAAATGGGCTCAAAATAATCAGTCCTTTGGCAATTTTTCGTAAGAAATTATTTAATTTTCTGTGTAGTCTGGAACCCTATAACATCCAAGACTTTCTTGATTGGCAAGTAAATTGTTTTTGATAATTGATTATGACGTATTGTACTGGTATTGTATTATTTTTCCAACCAAGCTACAATAAAATATATTATTATTATTATTATATTTCATTTGTCAGCTGATCTATTTGGCAAAATATCAAGATATTGTATGGATAAAGTGCACTCCGTAACAATAGTATAGGAGGCAAAGATTTTTCGGGGGTCCACATAAACAATAAATATTGATTTGAAAAATGCCAATGTAATGGGTTAATTGAAATAATTGACAACTATTTTGAAGATATATTATTTATTTCAAGCTTACTTTAGTTTAGTAGTTTAATATATTTTTTTTAACTTTTTATAGAAATAATGTGTGTATCTGTTGCCCAAGAGGAAAGGTAATTTTTTGAATATTTTTATTACTTTTAGCCTGGAATAACACATTTACTATATAAAATTCTTATGTTCGAGCGATCGATGGATATGCCAGTAACAGCTGATTGTCTGTAAGACAATGTGCCCATGGTTTACCGGAAAAAGATTTTAAATTGTTCGTTAAACAGTTATTGGATTACAAGACACTAGGAAATACAAAATAAAGTCTTGAATTCCACAAAAGTAAAATTTATGCTAGTAAAATATAACTCGGCTGTAGTTCCGAATGATTTATCGTTTATCATTTATTTTTATCGCAATAACAATTACAATAATACGTCAAAACATAAAAGTTATAGATATAAAGCTATAAATAAAGTAAAATAAAAGTAGAAGTAAGCAACATATATGTGTATAAGTCAAAATATTGTATAAACATGAATAACGAACATTGGGAAAATTAAGAAAAGCAACAATTTTGCAAAGTTCTTCTAGACCCCTCACCACAAACTTCACTAAACTGGACGCACTGCTGTGGTATAGACAACCCATTTTTGCTGAGTGTATTTTGATTTGTTTACTTTCTTCCGAGCTGTTGTTCAGTCTACCGAGAATTTTTCACAAATTTTATGCTGATTTTGTTTAAATTTAGTTAAAGGGTTTATTGTATGATTTAGTTAATTAAGTGTTAAGTTTTTTTAAATTAATCCATTCATTCAAATGTCCATTGCTCACTAGTTTGTTTTAATGCGGATTCTATTGAATGTTGTCGTTGTATTGTTTATACGACTGCGTTGTACAATTTTGAGAGAGGGATTTTCGTAAGAAAAACAGTTGTAGAGTTTTGTTAAGGACTTCCTTGTTCGACTATTGACGTGAGTAGACGTATTTTTGTATATCATTGTTGCCATTTTGAAATTCATTTAACATTGAAATAAATTTCTGAAAAAATTTAGTCAATCAAGGATTTCTTATTGTAATAATTGTTAATGTATTGACGTGTGCACATTATAGATATAAGATCAATTATTTTTTTTTTGTTTGGGAAGATACATTTTAGTTTTTTTTTTCACATTATAGTTTAAAGAGTTAATTTTTCCGTTTTTCAATTTTGCTGTTTCGTTTTTAATTTTCAATCACCTCGGTTGGGTGAGTAGAAGCTTTGTTCTTGCTTTTAGTTTTACAATTTTGTAAATTTCTAGAAATTGTCCACGCTTATTGTATTTTAATTTGAAACCACGTGGATTGAAATTAAAATATTTAGGATTATCTCCTGAACAAACAAAACTTTTGCTTTGTATAGGAAATAGCATTGTCCTATTTTAATTTAGAGTCAAGTGCAGTTTTTATTTTAGGCCAGAACCTTCAGTTCAACGTTTTTTTCTGCACAATTTGTAATTTAACCCGTTGTTGAAATAAATTTGTTTGTTAATTAACGTTGTTGGGTTAAAAATTCTGTCCTTTTATTTGTATATTAATCCTTTTCAATTTTTCGGGTAATTAAGAAAGCCAGATTTCATTCACTCACAATTTACTTTTCGTGGTTAGATTCAAGTTTTAATTCGCGAGGGTAACTCTAAGATTAATTGTTCTTTTGTTCAATTTAAATTATATCCGTTGAGCTAGCTAATTTTATTTTCTTTTTCATTGTAAAATCAGTTTTGCATTTTCAATTAATTCAATCAGTACACAGCAGTACGTATCAATCATGATCAGCAGAAACACTGAACTGAATAACTACACTAAAATTAATTGGGGAAAGCTTTAACTGAATCATTGGTGCTCTCCAGGCTCGACTTTTGCATAAGCGTTTACTATTACTGCTTAGACAGCACTGATAGAACTAGACTTCAACGCTTGCAGAATTCTTGTCTTAGATTTATCTATGGGATACGTAAATTTACCAGAATCTCTCATACACTCAAATGGGCTAGCTGGTTAAACATCTCTGCCAGTGCAGAATCTTATGCTACTATCTTTTTCTATAAAATTATTTGTTTCAAAAAACCAAGTTACTTGTTCCGTAAAATTTCATTTAGAAGAGATGTCCGTACTATCAATGTGAGGTACAAGAGTTTGCTAACACCACCAGCTCACCACCTTGAAATCTTTAAAAGGTCGTTTAGTTATAATGTTGTTAGACTTTGGAATGTAACACCACTTAATATGCGTAACTTGCACTCATCTTCTTTGTTCCGCCAATTGCGAAGAAAAGCGCTGTTTAGTTTGTAGATCTTACTACCTTTCTAATTATATTATATTAATATGTTACATCGATTTTGTATTTTGATAATTTTGTTCTTTACTAAGACTAGAACTTTGATTTTGTTTGTTAATGACAATAAGTTAATTAACAGGTGAGAAAAAAGGAAGACAAAGAATACAATTTTTCCTAGTAAATAACAATGAGCATCAACCCGCTTAAAAGAATCTACAGACACGTATGGTCGTCGAGTTGGAAAATTATTGTTTAGACCCATAGATGTGTATATCTTTTTCGACGTCTACTAAGCTCACTTTTCTTGATTGATAAGTGTTGCCGAACATCAGAAATTGGCACTATAAGATGCAATATTTTCTGATCTTCCATTCCAAACTGTTCATATCTTTCTTCAGAAACTTGTAACCACAGTATTTATTTGCAACCTGAGGCTGCCTCGGATCCAAAGCAAATAAATCTTTGGCCAAAAGCTAACTCAAGAACGTTACTAGACAAAAACATAAAGAATACGCGCGCCACAATTATATTCGAAAAAGAAGAGTTGTTCACTGAAAAACCGATATATTTAACCCTAAACCTACCAAGGTGTGCTTTTGAGGCACAATTGATTTTGAAATTGCTGGAACTTTGTAACACAGAATGACATAAAAATTTTTTAAAAATATTTTTCCTATTTTACTAAAAAAATTAAACATAATTTACCGACACGTCCTACCAAGGTGTGTCTTTGAGGCACATACTGTTATTATACTATAAAATGCATTGCTACGTTATTTAAAACTAGGTATGTGGGTAAATCCCCCGTAATAAGATATACTTTATATTTCGGGACTTTCCCCTTGTATGTAAGAACTTCCAGTTGCAATGAAGGGAATTCCCTAAATGCGTTTTGCTAAACAGTCAACTTACAAACTGCATTGCTATCAGTGTATTTGTGACTTTCCTAACGAACGCATTGGCCGTTTTAGGTGTCTATTGGTTAATTTTATTTCTTTTACCTAGTGGAGAGTATAGTATAGACCAGGTAAGCAAATAAAGTTTTGATTGACCCCAGTAAAAATAGATTTGTTGTTTTATGCTTATTTGGTTTTGAAATTTATGCAGAAAGTATGACCGATTGGTTGACTGACCGACGCCGGCCACTAACTGAAAAGGAGTTGCTCGATGCATTGTACGAAAGTGATGAGATTTGGGAAGGAATGTAAATGATGGTGAAGATGAAGAAGAGCCAAATGACGAACCTCTTCTTGTGAAGCGGATTATCAAGAAACTGGCGATGAAGAAAGCGATGAACAAGAAGGAAGTGACGATAGTGATGCTAATGATGAACCGCCCGGCCATTCGCAAACTTTTATTGGAAAAGATGGTACCGAGTGGAATGCCACGCCGATTGCCAAGGGAAAAACACGTGCACACAACATAATTACAACAGCTTTGAACAAAGTGAAACTTCCACCTGGAGTGCATGTTGATACTCTTGTGACGCATTCAATTTGTTTTTTGATGATACGGTTATTGGTATTGTGGTTACTTTCACTAATAAGGAGGCTGTTCGTATTCTTGGCGATTTGTGGAAACCAGTTGACGACGTTGAAATCCGTGCTTTCTTGAGCCTTTTGATTACTGCTGGAAGAAATAAACAAGGAATGGTGGACTATAATGAGCTATGGAATCCTTTATATGGAAATCCTGTTTATCGAGCGTGTATGTCACGAAATAGATTTACTCAATTACTAAGATTTATTCGTTTTGAGCGACCAGAACCCTCCGAAAGCAAAAGGACAAGTTGGCACCAATTAGAGACCTGTGGGACCGTGTTAATACAAACTTGCTGAAATATTATCTCCCTGGCAGTAATCTAACCATCGATGAACAACTGGTGCCTTTTAGAGGTCGTGTATCTTTCCGACAGTACCTGCCAAGCAAGCCAGATAAGTACGGTATGAAAATTTGGTGGATATGCGATAGTGGAAGTAGTTATCCGTTACGTGGTATACCGTACTTACGAAAAGAAGGTCTCAACAGAGCAGAAAACTTAGCGCAAAAGGTGGTTGAAGACCTTTGTGAACCTTTTCTGAGAACTAAAAGGAATATTACGTTCGACAACTTCTTCACCAGCTACGAGCTTGCATCCAGTTTGCTTACCAAAGGCCTAACTTGTCTAGGAACGCTCAGAAAAAATAAGCGCTGCATACCACCAAATTTTTTACCTCACAGGCGACGGAATATTGAAAGCAACTTGTTTGGTTTTCAGAAGACAATGACTTTGGTATCTTATGTACCTAAGAAAAATCGTTGTGTCATATTATTATCTACAATGCACAACGACTCCACCATGAGGAAAATAAAAATAAATCTGAAATCAATAAGTACTACAATTCCACACAAGGAGGGGTGGATACACTTGATCAGATGGTACATACATATTCAGTGAAACGCAAAACTAATAGGTGGGCTTTGGTCTATTTTTTCAATATAATTGATTGAGAAAATACTCAAGAGACATAAGAATTTGGAATTTTTCGAATGAGGAATTAGAAGAAAAGGATTCTTCTACTCAATGACACGGAAATGGTGATACCTCAAATATATTGAGAAAGCCATAAATGGCAACATTACAATTGTAAAAGTACTGTCGAAAAGAAGCAGGTATGGGATTGATACGTATCAAAAGTGCAAAAGAATACTAATTCCTCTTGTCGTATTTATTTATTTATATTTAAAACAAAATAAAAGAATGATGTATGATCAATATTTAACTTAAGGAAAAAGGAACGAATGATAGTTCGGTATTCTTTGAAGAATGTCTCATATTTCGTCATCAACGCAACATCTGCTCTATCTTAATAAGTGCTTAATAAACCTTTATAAATTATTGCCTGCTGAAATCTCACTTGAATTATTTCTGTAGTAGCAATCGTAAATTTCCTAACATACGCATTAATTACCCAATAATTGTCCGACTTCAAGGAAGATTTATCTATCTCGGGTGTGGCTTGTTTACTTTCGTTAAAGATCAAATAAAAATTAAAAAATCAAATAACCAAAAAAAACGAAATCGTTATAACGTTTTAGTGTCACCATATTTCTGGCACGAAACAGCTGACTGTCAAGGATATTTACCAATTAGAATGTATTCTTGTTTTCGGTCGATTACGTCTTTACCACAGAAACAAATCCTTGAGTACGTATTTTGAATAATTAATTTCCTTAAATTGGTCCTATTGAATAAATGTTTTTTAGTTCGCGAAACTATCAATATACATATTTATTCACTTTCTTTCAACTGTTACAAGGTTAGATCCGATTCGGAATACGTATTTGCTTTTGAATTTCTCATTTCTAAAAATAGATAAGCAATGATGACAATAACATCATTACAATTACTTAACATCGAATTGTGTCAAACCAGTAGAATGATACAAAGCATATTGAAATCATCATACAGAAATATTAATAAAATTTAAACCAGGACTATAACAAAGACATTTACTTAATTGCGAGTTAGAAATGGGTTAATATCGGTGTTCTTTGAAAAGTATTGCAAAAGTTTTCCTTATTGTTAGTATTTCAGTCTGGCAACAAAAACTGTTGACTTTAGATATAAAAGTAATACAGATAAGCTCATGTATTATTTACTCAGTATTAATTTGTGATACAGTATTTTACAATAAATGGCTATACTGTCATAAACTACAACCTTAAAGTATTTCTAAGCAAACAAGGGAGAGTTATTACTTGTAAAATACGTACTATTTTTGATACTAATAAATCAAAAATTGATGAAAACGATAGAACATGAGTTATCTTGCCAGGAAGGAATTGTGTTTATATGTAATCATTATCTATTAAAGTTCAACAAATACTGATATTAAAAAATGGTATTATACAAAATAAATAAATACCTATGTATCCATGGTTTGCACAGGTAGAAATTTGTTTACAAATCATAAACAGTGATAGATAGGGAAAAAGTTATATCGTTATGAATTTTCTATACCGCGAAATTATTGGCATTTGTAGAGAGTGTTTCGTAACTTTGGTACGGTCTTGATATTTGTTTTTTTTTTAATACAATACCCTCGTTATTATTGCATTTTTGAAAATATCAATAAATTTTGAACAAATAAGGTATAACATACCTTAAGTCTAAACTGGTTAATTTTCGAATTTTCCTCTAAGTGTATAAACCCACTTTCATCGCTATCACATCTCAAGCTTTATGCTCATCAATCATTCACTAGGTGAAAAGGGTTTAGCCTGTGCGTCTCCTAAGAGCCACACACTAAACTCTCAGCCGCAAGCGACTGTAGCATAAAGCTGGCAATGCAGTCATTGATCTAGTTCGGATAGTTTATGGACTACCAGTCCCGCTAGATGACTCGTATAAACGACAATCACACTACGTATATTTGTGATTCCAAGAACTCCTGGCGATGACATAATGAAACATCAAAGAAAAAAGTGCCTAAATACAATGAACCGATAGAATATGCCGCCAGGCGGGGCCATGGTATATTGTAGGACTTATGAAGGTCTTTGATGCTTCGTTGAATTCGCATTAACGAATGCTTGTTTTTTTAACCATATCCTATGTTTATCTTTTTCTGCTTTTCGAGTTGTTATGATTCCATTAATCCTTTCATTAATTCATTCTGATAGTATTTATAATTGTAGTGAGTGATATTCTTAAAACGAAAGTCATACAATAAGAAATCAATATTTACTATAAAAAATCAAAAATATGGTGAAATAAATAATAAAGGCATAACACATAAGAAATTAATTAAAACACTGGATTTTTAATGTAACTTTATCTAATTTGTAGTCTGTCTCCAAAAATTGCATTTAGGTACATTCAACAACATTTTCTTCACGGACGCTGTCAAACATACTCATTACAATTTTCATGTCGTCTACAATTATTGCAGGCAGACAGTACTTACAAAAAAAAAAGAAAACAATTTACATCACGTCTGATACGAACCATCTAATTGGATCTCCTTTTCCTGTCCATCTATCAAGATAATCCTTATTTAAGTGACCAATTATATCACATAATAAAGAATATTAAAGTAGGGACAATGTACACAAAGACAAATGCCATTATCATATTTACAAAAATACTTTTGTTTATATACTTTAAAATAGTAAATCAGGACGAAAAAAAAAATTTATGACACTCTGTTCCTTTGCAATAATTCCTGAATTTTCAATTTGTGGAGAGTACTTGTCTCAGTATAAACCATAATCTTTAATATACAGCGTGGGTCACTACATTCGCGGTGGTTTATACAAAAAGAAGTGGTAACATATTTTCATTTTTTTGGTTAAGGATTATACAGGTTCAGAAGGACCACATTTCGTAAATGAATTGACTTAGATATAAGAAACCTAACACCAACTTGTTTTTATTTAGTCTGTACTATCAAAATATGTCATAATATACAGGCTGTTCCATTTAATTTTTCACAACTTTGGTGGTAACTCTTCTTTGAGTCGCCCTGTATACTTCAAAATAATTTTGAAATATGCTCCTTCTGAACCTGTATAACCTTTAACAAAAAAAAAATGAAAAAAATGTTACCTCTTTTCGTATATAAACCTGACGCGAATGTGGTGGCCCACCTGCATAGCAATTTTGACCTAACGAAAATACAAAACAAACATGATTATAACATGTTATCGTGGTTGTAAATTGAAGTTATGTTAGCAGGCGAAATGGTATCTTTAGAACCAATTGATAAGCATTTTATATGTATGTCTAATATGCTTTCTCAACAAACATAATGAAGCTAGGCATTGTAAAGAAAAATGTAATGACTGTGTGGTTTTAAATTGCTTGAACCTTTGACTGAATAGTTCAAACAACACAAGAGTTTTTTTTTTATATTTTAAGTTTCTTTGAACTGTTGCAGTTATTGACAAAAACACAGACATTTGTATATGTCTAAGGAGATTGATTTATAGGAAAATTTTAGGTGAATATCACGTGATAGTTATTCATAACATTGTTTATAGTGACAATTTAAATGTATTATTATGTTATTGTTGTTGTGCTATGATGATAAACTGCTGTAATTCTATTAGAAGAAACGACAGCCTTATGGTGACACGATATATCAATAGAAAATACATTTACATTTACAATATCGATATTTTTGTTCGTTCTTCCCATCACTACTTCTTTTTCTACTCATAATCTTGCGACAATTTATAAAAACTTCTTTCCCCATTTGTTACTGTTTGCGTTTCCTGTTGAAACATCCTATATAAATTAGGAAAAATTAATTCATCAAAACCGAAACGTATACAAACTTGACTGCAACCTATGACTAAATATACATATATAAAACTAGTTCCTAGTAAAGAAAATAAAATCAATTTTGCCTTAGTTCGGAATATATTTATCCGGAATCCCTTGAACGTATTTTTTATGATTCTAAAATACTAGTCACTTAAACATAAATCATTAGCTATGGCATGCAAACGTCCAACGTCTTCCAAATATCAAAGATGTAAGCCGGTAATTAGCGACATGCAAAGTTTATTTATAAAACAATGCAATAAAACTTGACCTACTCCTAGTAACATTTTAACCTAGTAGTAAGTAACTCTAAAATAGGACGCACCATTAGATAATCTGAAATAGTGAAAGTTTTGCACACTAATTATGTATGTCTATATCACACAATCCATCAATTAGAAAAACAAAGAGATGACATAGCATTTTTAGACTGTTTCCGCATGATCAACACATACACAGTTAATGTACGCATTGTGAGTGATTAGAAGTGTTAACACTTAGAGGGAATAAATTGTTCAACTTGATTTTTTGGCATCAGAATGACTATAGCTCTATATTTACAGCAAGCTAAGGTGAGAAAGTGAACTTTTTAGGCTATTGCCTATGGTAGCCGATCACAACTTCTCTTTATTCGAGACAGCATGACAGCTACGCGTTATGTTGATGATGGCCTGTAAACCTCTTTACTACCTTCTATCTTAATGGTCATCCACAAGTCCGTTTTCAGCAAGACAACGCACTTCCCCATATTGCTCGTCGAATTATGGACATTCTCCAAGAAGCAGACATTAATATTTGTTTGTTTGGTTGGATATCATGGGGCGGAGACTATGCATTTCGCACCATCCACACAGACTCTGGCACGGTTAATCCACGAAGCTCAAGTTGTTGTAAGACGAGGTGCCACAAGCAGATATAGGCCATCTTATTTTGTCGATGCGTAGACGTGTACAGAACTGTACTCAGCTTAGGGTCGCCAAACACATTATTTTTTTTTTTTCGTATTACATGTTAATAAAATTTCTTGCAAATGTTATCGTTTCATTTTTGATGTGAAACTATCACATTGCCAAAAAATCAAGTTGAAAAAATTATTCGTTCTAGGTGTAATACTTTTAATATTTTGTGAGTGTTCCTAGTACTTTTACATGATGTATTTGTTTTTTTTTTTCTTGAATTCATATGCTGAAGTTCTGGATATTTCGCCGTATTATTCTTTATTCAAAAAATATATATACACTAAATATAATAAATAAGTGGTTTATCACTATATCGCAGATTTGCTCCTAATGATTTATCTCAACTATCTGAAATCTACTGATAATCCTTCGTGGTCTGCGTATGAGCATATTAACTCGGCCAATTTTACGTAAATTGATTTCGCAGGCAAGCGTAGTAATTCAAGAAATTTAATAAGACGTTATTTATGATCGAAATGGATGTTCAGCGCCCCATTCAATTAGAGCAAATTACCTCTCTAGGTTTCGGTAATATAATATTCGGGCGTTTTGCAACTGATTGAAGCTATTAGGTAATCGTTATCCAATTGGCTATGATTTCGTATACATAATGAAAAATATTACTCCTACTATTCACAAGTGGAAATGTGCTGCATTAAATATTATATTATACACTGAAAGAAATATTCTTTTCATTTAAAAGGAATTGCATTAAACCAAAAGTTTTTGCGTTTTCTATATGGCTAACATGATTTGGTGTTTCCTTGAAATAGAATATAATTTTAAATTCACACATTTCTTCGGAAATAACATATTTTTCGTTGAAACAGTTTATTCTTTTAAGTGAAAGATATTGATAGTTGATTCAAGTCCTCTTTATTTTGAATAACCCGTTTATGCTCAGAAGACATTTCAGCAAAAAAAATGGCGAAATCCTTGTACAAAAGAAGTACGAAGAAATAAAGGTTTGAAACTAATTGATTGACAATTATATTATAATCAACATAGGTACAGAAAGTACAATTTACATATTTTATAGCCTACGCATAACAAAAGCCGCACTTATTGTAATGCACATATATTGAATGTAGTCTGCTGTAGGGTTTATTTTGTGATTACTGCGTATTAGCAAAGTTTATTAAAATTGCATTCATAAATAGTTCAGAATATACAAATCTTAGCCAGCAAATTTAGTAAATAAATAAGCCAAATGGTAGAAGCGGTGTTCTTTAATGTTATATCTACTAATAACATAATATTAAGAATTAGGAAAATTAACAATAGGTAAGAACAAAGATTATTTAAATAAAGGAGATATTCCTATTTAAAAGAATCATCTCTTTCAGTTAATATATATTTCTGTCATTGAAATAATATTATTTTCAGTATAAGTAGTGAGTATATTTTAACTAAATGAACTGGTTCCATCCCATCACCAATAAATTAGAACATTATATCGCACCAATAAGTTCTACTGTAATATACTAATCATTTGACATAAATATATTATTAAATTGTCCGATTTATTTACGCATATTTTCACAAATCCAGGTCTGAACTAATTTACCACTAAATTTCATACAACCACAATTTTATTACATTTAAATGGCACAATACCCATATATACATCCAATATATAAACATTGATTTTACGAGTGACCGCATTATGTTTCATTAGCACGATATATACCTGTAGTTAATTAACCTACCCTAAATCCTAATAACACAAAGATTTCTGGGAAATAATTTGACTTAATAAACGTTGACAGAAACGATATATATGTATATTCGTTTATATTCGCACGCACGAACATTTTGTTTACGTTGTCGAAAATGCGACGCATATGCCGTTATTAATTAAACCGGACCGTAAAAATGACAATTCAGCACTCGAAAAGGATACAAAATGTTCCATACGAGCGATGCTATAGGCAGGCGACAACGCGGATTAATGCATTCGCGGGCAGTTTGTTGCGTAATTTAATTAATATGGCTTGTCGTTGAAAAATATCAGGTAATGTCGGATATTAACAGGGACCTAAATAGTTCATTTTGGATCGGCATGATTAATTAAAAGAAAAAACAACATAGCATGGTCATCTCCGGTATATATGTATACATTGTTGATTACTTATATTACTTCTTAATTAACTAAATAATTGATATAGTTTAAGTGGTCGTTGTTAATAATACTAACTTCTAATTGGGAATTTAAAATTGCTTCAAACTGGAAAAAAAGTCTATACTAATAGAACTACTTTCTTATCAGAATACTTGACCATTTAACACGAAAACTTTAGGTAATAAAATGTCCACGCTGGGGTGTATTCCTGGATATCGTGAGAGATTTTGATACAATATCCTTCAGCAGCAGAGTCCTCTAGTATCAACCTCTTAAATTCGCTTTTGGGATGGAATCAGTTAGATTTTAGACCAAAAAGTTTTTCTCCATACGAAGGTGGAAATGCCACTGAATCCATTTCAGTTAAGTTTCAAACGCCTTTAAATTTACGTTAGCCAATCAAACAACGTTAACGCAAACATCTGACGACAGTGCGGTACACATTTTGTGTGGTGTCAGATCAGCCGTTGTTCTGGAGAACAGTTGCTTTTGTCAATCATGATGTGAATGATTTTCAATTTAAATTTGTCAGTGAGTGTTAATAAAATCAAATAGTGTCGGATATTGGAAAACAAATTGAAGTTGTAACTCCAAATAAAGCTAAAAAGTAAAAACGTAACTCAGATCTTTGGAAAAGGAATGTACAAAAGTTGAACCTTCACCACTTTTAATAAAGATATGCAGTTACAGGTTTACCACAATACCCGAAATGCAAACATACAATACCAAAATATACAAATGTAGCACGTTAACTATGATGAATGAACAGTTTCATAGTAACTTTTACAAAAATCGGACTAAGATTAACCAAGGTAACTTTATTACATATAAAGTACTCACAAATTGCAATACCCACTCGTCGCTGACACAAAGGCAAATCCAGTCTAAAATTTTCCAGTAAATATTTTATTACCAAATGCCATTACCATGAGATATTGACCTGTCTTCAAGCTTTTGAATCGGTACTCTGCGTTGGCCTAGATAGAGTCAAAGATGTCTTAAACCGACATTTTGCAAGTGGTAGTATGGCAAAAGAAGACATTTTCCGAGGTGGAAATAGAAAAGAATCAATATTTCAAGATAGGAAACAAGCAGTTATTAAATTTATGAAGAAGTTCAAAGCAGTCGAGTATCATTACTTCCGCAGTAAAACAGTTTGCCCAGTGAACTCAATATTTGGATATTATATAAAAAGCGTAAAACTGAAACTGCTCTTGCAGTTCAAGTAAAAGAGATGATTTTGAATAGCTACTTTAATGTAGGTTTTGGCTCTCTTGTTTGCTTATGCATGTTCAAAAACTTTGATGCTTGGAGAGAAATTGATAGAAGAAAAAAATTGCTTCTAAAGCTCCTAAATTTTTGGCTGTCCACGGACAGATGTTTGTTCAAAATGTTTGGAACTTGAGGAAAACTAAAATAAAGGAAAAGATGCTTCTAACAGAAACCGCTAACCGAACTTCGAATACACAAACTCAGGGCGAAAGTCTTTCGTTTGCAGTATTAAGAGAGAAAAAAAAGACGATTTACTAGCCCATGGGTTTTGATAGTCAGAAGAACCTCACTTTACCAAAAATTCCCGAGCAAAGTGTATATCAAACTAGGCAGATATATACTGTCATGGTATTTCCACGCGGCCAAGGATTTAGAAACTAAGATTATAAGTAGCCTTTTGACCTAGTTATGTGTCAAAATTAATATTGACAATTTAATGTTCACAATTTTTCGTACCTAGTAAGTGAACTCACCATATAATAATTTGTTGATTGTTTTGTTTTAATTAGGATTATGTAAATTTGTCAATTGAGAGATGTCAGAATGTAAAAAAAAAGTGTGAATAAAATATTGATTATCCGGTCAAAGATTTGTATTACTGGGGATAATATAACAATACATATTTATATCTTTACAGCAATCAAAGGAGATTCTCATGCTTCGTTAATACCAGAAAATGTTTTTGCGTAGACATCAGAAGAAGTATCCCAAGGTATCAAACGGGATAGCAAGTACAATTTTCTCTGTATTAAACAAGAGCAAAAAATATTAAGATTTTTGGCGATGTTGTTTGAAAAAAATGCTGCTAACTTAAGCTGCAAGCTTAGCAACAACACTGTTGCTTCAGAAAAATAATTTATGCACTACAAATTGTAAATAGTAAAAATCGTGCGCAACAACAAAATATTTATTAAATTAAAATATATGTTTACAATAATGTTCATATATGTATGTTAGTAATAAAATCAATAGCAGATCAAAATACTGAAAATATGTTTTTACAACTACGTTTCTCGAATAAAATAAAATAAACTACATAACTGTTATGGCTGTTTTACGCCTAGCTATTTATTGTGCAATTTATTGGCCAATTTAAAATTTTACGTGTATAACACGTATTTAATCCGTGTTATACGTGTAAAATTTTAAATTGGTCAATAAATTGCGCAATAAATAGCTAGGTGTAAAACGGTCTTTAGACAGGATACTCTAATAACTTTTGTAGGAACAATAACCGATATTTTGTTTATATTATGGTGAAAAAGTGTTAGAAACAAGTCACAAAAAAATTAAATGTATATTGAAAGGTATCTCATAAAGGAAAGGAATTTTAAAATAAGAAACAAAAGTTAGCAAAATATATAAAAACATCGAAGTGGCTGACTAAAAATCATTCAATTTATAACAATTTATAGTTAAAAGAAACTCTTTTACTGCTTTCTTAAACAAGGTTAAATTGTTAATAGTTTTTATATATGTAGGTAGATTGTTAAACAATTTGCAACGAATGTACTCTAAATTATGTTGAAATTGAAATATGTTGCTGAGTAATGCTTTAGTGGAAGAAGGTAATTCTCTTGTCGGGTTGAGTACCCGTGCATTAAATTACTTTTATTGAATTCCGATATCGAAATACAGAGCAAAGAGCAAAGACATTCATAAATGTTATTATATAAAAATTATATTAAATAAAGATCTACAAGATTGTCTGTGAGGTACATTCCATATTAGTCTTAAGCCTTTTTTTGTAGTATAAATATTCTTTGCGAGTATGTATATAAGCCCCCATAACGCATAAGCGAATAAAAATTCGCATATTTTTTTAAGTTTCATAATTGCAAGAAACCTTCAAAGTATTGAACGCATAGCAAACTCTGGCAAGCTTCCCACATAGTACATGTATATCTTCAATCCACCTCAACAATGGCTCAAAGACTACGCCCAATAAACTTAATGAATTCCCAATTTAAGATCAACAATCGTTTTCAATAGTTCTATATTTGAAGGATCCAACGAGATGGTGGAAAACAAATAAATCTAGACTTATCTCTATTTTAATACAAGTCATCTACAGATGTAATAATGTGGTGAGCATTTGAGGCAGCTTCATTTGAAGATTCCCCTTTAGTGATAATGCTTATATCATATGTATAGGTTATTATTTTGGATTTAAATTTAGAGGATAAAGATAGCAAGTTATTTATGTAAATTAAAAAAAGGGTTGGTCCAACGATTGAACCTTGGGCACCCCAATATTAATATTCGAGATCTAGATATTTGATCGTGTAATTTAACTCTGTAAGTACGATTTTTTTTAAATAAGGTTGAAACCATTTTAACATTAAATCGCTTATTCCATACTGATAAAGTTTAAACAGCAAAATTTCGTAATTGACACGGTCAAATGCTCTTGACAAATCCAAAAAAATACCTATTTTGAATTCATATGATTTTATATACAGATACATCACTTAACACTTCAAACAATATCGTATCTGTACTTTTTTCACTGGTAGATCCATGTTGAAAGAAAAAAAAAATGGGTGAATTTAGAAAATTTAAAATTTTATCGTTCATGATAGTATTAAAATAGTTAAGATCAAACTGACTGGTCGATAATTAGCAACATCATTTGCATTGCCTTGCTTAAGAAGAGGGTTTAATTAAAGATTATTTGAGTTGAGTGGGAAAACAGCCGACATTCAAATATAATCATAGGTGTGGGGATAGAGTTCTATACGGATAGTTCTAAAATAGCAGAGGGAACTGGAATAAAAATATGTAGAGAAAACCAAGTATTTCGAAAGCTTGAGAAAATATCCAAGCATCGTTCAGAAATTAATAAAAATAGGAGTAATGGAGACTATCATTATGTGTGATAGCCAAAGAGTTATCAAAGCATTGAGTTCATATGTAATCAACCCCAAGATGGTGTGAGAGTGCCTAGAGAAATTGAACCAGCTAGTCAAAAGCAACTAGGTAATCTTAATTCCTATGGGTTTGGGGATATATAAATCTATAAGGAAACGAAATAACGAATAATCTAGCAAAAAAATCGGTTCTAATTCCTTAGGGCACAATACTGAAGAGATCAAAAAGTGAAATAGAGCAGAGAAAATCTAATTATGGGAGAATATCCAAGAAAGAAATGAGGGAAGCTAAAGCTCTTTTGGAAACCTATAACCAGAAGAGATTTACAGAATGCGTCTTATCTAAATAAGAACATATTAACAGGATCCTTACAGATCATTATTAACTGAAAGGATATCCGAGCAAGTTTGGATTAGTAAAAGAATGTGAATGTAGATTTTGTGGGGAATAGGATGGAAGACTCATCCATTTCCTCTAAAATTGCGTCGCACTGTGCAACTCCATGGCATTGCACCTGAGAGCATGTGAAATCGAAGTGGAATATTCACGTACCATATTTAATATGTAATTCCAGCACTTACGTGAAAAAATGTCAGTGGCTATCTTTCACATACTTGATTGAATTCCAAAACATGCTAAAATGCTTAAGGTTTATAAATTTGCTACGAAAAAAGGAACCTGAAAAAACTAAATATAAATAAACGTAAATGAAATTATCCTAAAACTGACCTAAGTCTGTAATGTATATATTTACAACTTAAAATAGGACAATGTTTGCTATACAAACTTCATAGCGGATATTTGCATTCGTTAAAGTAACTAATGTTGACCTTGAGACGGCCCGTTTGACTAAATGGCCATCATTCCCACACGAAAACGTCAGATCTGTGCACCTATTTATTCGCAAAGAGTTTCTGAACCGTGAAATAATTAATTCATTTTATTTTTCCTTAGAATAATGAGCCCATTATCTCTTTGTTAGCAAGATAAACACTATATATATAATTAGAATATTTATTATATAGTAGAATATTTATATTATTAAGTAGAAGCTGTTAAATTTTTGTAGCCTCATTAAAATAGTCCACTGAAAGTAAGTTTGACATCTAACATATTCAAACGACCCAGCTGTTCACATAGCCGCAGCAAACTCTATTCTGAAATGTTTATCACCATGTTTACAACGAAAGGAATTGCAATATGCATGAAAAAATAAATGAATAAACCTTTTTCACATCGACCCAATTGGAAATTAATAATATGCGCAGTAATAAGTATATTCCATGTATAAAAAAATCTGTCTATAACATTTTAACCAAGCATTTGATGGCCTTAAAAAAATCTCAAAATGCAGGTGCACATATTTATAACTGATAACTTCCATTCTTAAAGAATATCTGAGGTCATCAAATTTTTTTATCAAACCTACAGTGTGCATGATATATATATTTGTATAAATATATTGTAACGCTACAGAGTAGCATACAGCCCGGTATAAAAAAATAAGTTTTAAGTGCCAATAAAAGTGGTTTTATTTAGTGACAAAGTTCGAAATGTGAACCTGTGTAAAATCAGACATAAATCTAAGGATATTCTTATCTCAGGTAAGTTACGTGAGTCCGCTTAATTAATAACAATAACGTTTTATTAGTAATTCCACTTTTTGCAATATAAATTCATTGTCGAGAACGTGAATACTTCTAAATTAAATTTCAAAATTCCCGCGTTCTCTGAACGTTGAAACGGGAGCTTAAACGGCATGTGAATCAGAATGACCAACCTTGATGGTAAAAATTACTGGGCATTGGTTCGTACCGCAAATACACATCAAATACTCATTCCTAGAATACTACCAACTTATACAAATTTCCCCAAGTGACTGCAAACCGTTCAGCAATGATACAAACAAATTCCTAACCCCAAAATTTGCTGAACGTATTAAAATGAAATTTCTTGTAAGTAACATCAAATTTAGATTAGAATTGAAATAATACGTTTATTTTTAGGTAGATTTGCCGGGGAATATCTTCTAAAAGGACGAATTCAACGGACATCGCAGTGGTCTGGAATGGTCGAGTATCGGATAGGGGCCCTGGTACATCGTACGGAGGATGGCTCGATCAGGAAAGGAACATTACTCGGGAAAATCGTCGTTGGAGAAAAATTACCCAAAAGGTTGTAGGTAATTTGGATAATATTTATGTGATAAACTTTGTTTAACAATAAACAATTATTTTTAGGTTGTAATTTGGAATAAAATTGGATTTTTTCAAAATAGCCGTTAAATTTTACGAATTAAATTGAGACACGTTGATGAAGGTTGGCTGTTGAATGGTTTCGAATTGAAACTCTTAACCGACTTGAAAGCGATTGTCTTCGACAAGGAGTACAACTGGGGAATATACTTTGTTTAATACATGAGAATGCCCATGTGACCGAATAGACTGTCGAATGTTTAAACGAAATGAAAATAAATATTTATTGCAAAATTCTGGAATCACCTTACAATTAAAATATAATAAAGGTAAGTGTCTCTGGATCATGAGAAAAATACATTTAAAATTTTTCTACACTTACTACTATGTAAAATTAACAATCTTAAAATTCATTACTGTACACAAAAAGTAGACAACTATTTATACACATAGAATTGCGACAGAACCCAATTTCCAGCAATTTTCCATGTCTTTTTGTTGACATATCAATGCAATTGGAATGCCAATGCATATAAAAACATTATTAGACTAAATTTAAATGAAATAAATACACTGTAAAAAAAATAAAAATGTTCATTTGAATTGACCTTCCAACCGTGATCCGTCAATATCTATTGTAAAAATATACTATTCAAATTCTAATATTCATTTTCGATGTGTAGGTATATCACTGCTGATCATATTTACTTCCTGAAAGGAATATTCTGAAGGAAAATGCTTTGAATGACTTGCCAAATGCAGAGATTTTCTACATCACCTAGACATCGTCTGGCTGTTTGCTGCTACATTTTATATCCTTTTTCTTATTATATAAAACTAGTTTTAAAAGATAACTAAGTAAATAATAGTAACTTTACATTTAAATAATATCGAGTGTACATTCCATTACAATATATTATTTGTATAAATATAAGATTTAACATTCTTGCCTCATCTCAACCTTGTAAGATTTCAATGTTAATTTGTTAAAATCAATATTCTTGTTTGTACGAATGGTTAAGGAATGTGTGACAAATACTGACACTTCGAATAAAGATGTGAAATGTACATACACATACATATATAGTATTCGTTCTAGGTATTTTGGATAACACTCAATAATACCAGACCATAAATATTACAAAATTAACGGTCCAAATAATTATTGAGACAATATTGTCGAATATCGTTGAATGCATATATTTTAACGTGCGTTCTATGCATGTGGATGTGCGCTGCCAGCATTGTTAGCTGTGAACAAATTAATGATATTGTGATATTTGACGGGAATAATCTAGGTAATAAGCTTTAATTGTACTAATATTAGACACCTGCGCTGGTGTTGCCAAAAATTTATTTGGCAACATCGCGTATTTCGGCATTATTATTCAATTGGTTTAATAAATTTAGCGAAAAGTATCGTAAGAGAACCACCCAGTACTTTGTTAAATTCCTGCAGTAAGTTACTAACTGATATGTTAATTCCTCCTTCTTAAAAATTTAGTTCTGAAACTTTTTTAATCTTAACTCCATATTTATTTCATAATAGGTATACTACAGGAAATGTCAAACATAGATTAACAATCACATTTAAAAGACAAAACAAATTATGCTAAAAAAAAGAATGTTATTTCAATTATGACAGCGTTGTTCTAAGAAACTGATGTATGAGTAACATGAGCCGTACCACGAGATGACCATGGGAAGAAACCGAAGCATCAAGTACAGCTGATAAGCGGAATAGCAACTTGTTCTATTTTACATGTAGTTTTAAGTTAGTTGTATTGTAGACACAGAATAGTTTGTATCTTGTAATTCGCGTTAATAAAAGCATTTGTTTTTAAAACAATTCTAACTCAAAACTAATCATTTATTTGGCGCAGTCAGTAGGATTCTTCTACAAGTTTTTGATTGAAAAATATATCCATTGTTGATATCCCAATTTTTCCTTGCAAGTGACAATTCTGTCTTCACCTTTTAATTGGTAAAACCCGAGAAAACAAAACTGGTCGATTTAGTCGAAAGCTTCCAAACCTTAGAATTAGAAATGAATTACCAATTGTTTAAGATAGAATTAGACGCAATACCAACATTTGGCGGAGAACCGAGCGGTATAAATTTGTTCATAAATTCATGCGATTAAATATGTACGAAGTATGCGACAAAAGCGGAAGTAAAAGAAGTAATTTTTCAAACAATATTAGACAGATTAAGAGATAGGGCAAAAACTTTAATTTTAACAAGAAACGAATTAAATACAGGGGAAAGTATAAAAGATGCTATTTATAGTTATTTTTTGGACAAACAAACTAGTATAAGAATTTACGAATACCAAAATTCACCCAAAAGAAAATACTATATCATTTGGTCACAGATTACAAGATTTATTATCAAAACTTAACAGTAAATTAGCGCAAACACCAGGTATAGAACATAAACCACAACGAGCAGTTATTTATGCGCAAATTGCGTTAGAAGTTATACTAAAAATTTATATTTTACGCAACAATTAAAATCAATATATTCATTAATCGCACAGACCGTCCATAGTATCAGTCAAATTAAAGATAAACTTAATACTATATTTCCTGAATTTATAAGAAATAAAAGATCATCATTGAATATTGTCGGCAACTAACGCAGCCAATTGGTTGTTTGGAATAATGGATAAGAAGAAGAAAAGAATCGAATTGATGCCGCATTGAAACAATTGAAGATACGAGTGGATGAAGGTGCTATGTCGCATTTTAAAAACTGTCTTTTTTGCATGAATCAAGGTGTTTTGTACCCATCTTTCACATAGCACCATCGAAAATACCAGAAATTCAAGTTCTGAAAAAGTTTGATTTTGTAACATGACACCTTCATCCACTCGTGTCTTCAATTGTATATAAATCAAGAAAATCTACGAAAACAACAGGAATGTAGTATGTCGATGTTAGAATCGATCGCAAACCGGTTAACGGAAACGTTTAAAGAAATACAAGATAATCAAATGTTTATTAGTAAAAGAATCAATTCATTCACTACAATTTTGGAACAAATAGGATTTCTCGAAATGGTAAAAGACGCTAATGAACTCATAATGCAAAACACTAATATAATGTTAAAATCTTATTAGAAGTTCAAGATGCTATTATATTTTCAAGAATGAATAAAGTACATCCGCCTATTTTAACCGCAAATGAAATAAGGGAGATCAATTACCAATCCCTATATAATCCTTCTCAATTATTAGTTTTTAAGAATACATTTAATTAATATTTGTATTTTAGTATCCAAAACTACATCAGTAGTAAGGAAGTTATCTTTAGTATATCTTTTCCTATATTATACGAATCCATATATAACCTTTATCATATTTACGCTATTCCTTATAATAAACAAATTATTCCTATTGCCCAGCCGTATTTGTTAACTGCAGATAGTACCTATGCTTTGGAGACACAGTTATGTCCTAAATTAGAAGATGTCTACATATGTGGAGAGGAACCATTGCCTGACGACGATAGCTGTTTATTAAGTCTAATGAAAAATAGTGATGCATGTGGAAAAATAAGTGTATATTTAAAAGATTAGTACAATAAATTGGACAAGTAGAATTATTGATTTATACACCTAATAAAATTAATCTATCTTATAACTACAGTGAAATAGGTATTTTGGAAATAGTTGGCAATGTATTATTAAAATTAAAACCAAACTGTATAATTTAAATAAATAGTGAAAAATTCTATTTTCAAAAAGAACTTATTAAAGGTGAAATATTTAATTTACCGAATATAAACGCAAATACTTATGATGTAAAAGAAACGAATTCAATTCATTTAAATAAAATTAACGTAAATAACTATAATAAGATAAACGAAGATATTAAGAATTTGAAATTGCCACATCTAGAAAAGAATAGTTGTTCTATTTTACATGTAGTTTTAAGTTAGTCGTATTGTGGACACAGAATAGTTTGTACCTTGTAATTTGCGTTAATAAAAGCATTTGTTTTTTAGAAATTTCTAACTCACACAATACTTCACTAATTATAAGTAAGTTTCTTTAAAGGTATCAGGCTTATATTTTATTAAGTCTGACTATAAACTATCTACATGTGTACAGTTGACACTTTTAGTATTAGTATAATACATTGAAATACAATTCAGTTTTTGTAGGCGTTTCAAAATTTCAGTTACAAATACAATCATCTAATCAATAGTCATTTATATTCAGATATAAATCAACACATAGAAGCACAATTATCTACCTTCATCACGTACCTTTTTTGTTTTTCTGTTGTCGTCGTAATTATGTATACACTATAATTATCCTGAAAATAACTCGAAAGAAATATAAGGGTATATCTATCTAGCAACAAATAACGCCACAACAAAACTCCTAAACCCTCTATAAAAACGCAAACAAATTCTAAATATCTCTAGATATAATAGTCATGATATAAAGAATAATTTATTTCATTATTGTACTGTAATACAATAAATAAGCACACATTATTATTATGAACAGTGATTATTAAATATAAAACCTGTCTGCGTTAGAAATATTTGGCTGTGACTGAAAAGTGGTTAGGTGTCATGTAATCAGGATTCTATATAAGGTGGTATAGGTCAATAACCTATCTCATGTAAGCAATTTGTTCTCCAAGGTCAAAAGTTTATGGCCTTCAAGTTTTTGCAATATTGTGTAATCAAGAGCCACATAAAAAGGGCGGTAGTAAAGTTTAAATAAATTTTTAATTCTAAAAAAATAAACAAAAATCAATAATACTTTTCCTATTGAAGTTGAACATTTTATGGTATGTTAAGTTCCATTTCTATTCTATTCTGTACCAGTCTTCTTTTCTAAATACTTGAAAGAGGTGAGGAATGGCATTAGAACAGAGTAACGTATATTCAGCATCCGCAGCCCCAGTTTTTATTTCTTGTATTTGAACAGCATACAGAATTGTTTGTTGTAGCAGCAAATGTGATTTTAATGAATATATTGTATAATAATGTTTGGCAAGATGGCATTATATAATAAATAAGCGTCATTTAGCTATCTTTGAACATTTTATGCAAGAAGTGTTATCGTACACTTTCAATTGGACGAAAGTTCAGTGAACAATACTTTAGGGAAGAAAAGAAGATTCTATATCTGCATATGTACAAATCAGTGACGTGCTTGAGTCATTTATAAGTAAAAGTACATGCATTAGAAAGGAATTATTTACATTTAAAATTTTTGTTTTCCTATCGTTGTGCGTGATCGATATTTCAGTATTAAAAATTCAGTTTTAACAGATATACCGGGTGTCCACACTTAAGCGTGCACTATTGATAATTTTGTTGTCTTTGGAGGTACAAAATCGGTCAAATGAACAAAGTAGTACTATTTTTTATGGCAAGACAATTTTTAGGCTGGCAATAGAAGATCAAATGGTTGCTTCTCAGATTCGTTATCAATTACAATTAGGACGGCGTTTGCCAAAAGACCTAGGACCTGGGATCAAGAACGGCAAAGACAAAATTCTTCTCACGAAAAAAAAAAATTAAACTGAAGTGATCCTAATGGCTGGCAATGCTACTGCTAATTTACAAAAAAGCACAGAAATTGCGATGAGGTGGAACTTTGGAGGAGGCATCGTAATGGTTTGGAGTGCATTTTTCTTCCTACAGCTTGGATTACTACGAAAATAAACTTTGCTGCTTACGTGGAATTATTACAAATACAATTAATTCATGATTTGCCCGAATTCTTAGAGGAAAACTTTATTCTTCAACAAGATAATGCGGCAGTCCACACTTCTAAATTAACAAAACAATGGTTTGCACAACACACTATCGAAACTCTAGAATGGCTAGCGTGCAGTTTTGATTTGAACAATCCCATAGAAAATCTATGGAGTATCATTTCCGACGTATTTACCAAAATGGGAAACACATTACTTTACTTCAATGAACTCAAAAATAGAACTCGTGGCTAACGTAGGACTAGATGAACTCCAAAACTTCGTAAAATCAATGAAAAATACAATTTTTGGGTTAATAAAACTAAATGGGAAGCGTACACATTATTGATTTAATTTTTTAATACAATTAAATCGACTACCTTAGGTGGATTCACATGTAGTTCCTCTTATAGGCAGCATGTTTTAAATGTATCTGCTAACTACTTAATTTAAAAAATAAGTAGTTGCAGTTACATTACAAATGTAAACAAAATGCAGTTTGGTCTCCATATTATGTAGTTTTTTAAAGAGATGTATTAGTAATTAAAATATACCGGGTGAAAAGTTGCAAACTATCGATTGCATTCTGGGCGACTAGAAATGGGAGGGATTTCAACTGTAGGTGTAGTTACACATACACAGATTCTAAAAAACTTAACAAAAGTAAACAAAGTACCTATTCATCAGTTAATAGTATATTATTGAAAAAAATATTCATGTTCGGGATATTTATTCATCATTAATTCATAAATTACCATTCGACAGTAATAATCGTCAGATAGAAGTTCTTGGAATATATTAATTTTGTACTATCGATATTTATTCTATGAAAAAGCACTCTTCACTATTATTAAAATCCGCGAAAAACATATTAGATTCTCATACTAGGATTGATTCTACTAATGCACAAACTTATTTTGATATAACGGACATTCTTCGCTAGGATATTTTTAATTTTGTTATTTATTAATGTAAACCTTGTTTTCAAACGTCGGACGGTATTACGCATAATAACCGCCCTAGGAATTGATCTCTTGGGAGTATTTAATGTAATTAAATCGTGTGTAACTTTCGCTGAATTGCCACTGTAAAATTGTTTCGCAATAAAAAGTTTTTCCTCGGGTGTACAATATTTAATTTTTTTCTCTTTTATAAAATCACTGACTGTGATCAAAACCTACTAACCGTTATAAAACTTGAGGACCGTACCCATCCTAATGTCCACTAACGCCTTGTTAAGAAATTAGTGAAATGAATCGAATGCCGGCTAAACTGAAAGTGAGTTTACACTTGTGTTTGTGTGTTGATAGCATAAGGATTAGAGATGGTAAATCGAAGCATACAACGCCCAGCAGAATAGCATGCATATTTCTCGACTTTTTACTTTTTAACTGATAGAAATCATATTTTCATCCTTCGATTATTCATACTACGGCATTCGACAGGTTGGAAGTGCGCTTTTGGTAGAGTAAGTTTATAGTTATCTCCTCCAGTGTATATAAAATATACACACTTGAGTTTATGTAAATACGGGACTTACGAACTAACAATATACTTACACTAAAGAACTGATAAACACTAGAAAACCACTACAAAATACCCAATGTACTAAGGTAGCTGAGTCAGTTACAAAGGTAAACATTAACTAACTAGGGTTTCCCAAAACAATGGCGACTGACGACACGTGATTCAGAATGTGTAACTAACAAAACAAACAAACAGTGCCATTGTTAGAGTATTTTCCATGTCGAAATAGGATTACACCATTTTGTATTTAATCCGATGGCCCGATGGCCTCTGATTCCATATTATAGATTTACACAGTTGTTTTCACAGTTATTGCTTTGATGTTGGATATGGATTTGGATTCACTTTTGGATTCTAGCACTAATTATATTTGACAAATCGAATATACGTACAATCGGTTTACATACAGTTTGAATTCTAATGGTGAATATTTTAATCAGTTTGGTGATGAAATCATCTTAAAAAGTTGTTACTAAAAATGGCATAACAACAGTTTTACCAAGACTTGTTCCCCCAATGTAAAGTAATAGATATAAACATAGATATGGTAATAATAAGCCTGTCAATTGGAGCAGTCATTATAAGTGCGGCATGACTAGCTTTAATTATACTAAAATTTCAAATTTCCAAGTTCTGTTTTATATAAAACTGTTGGTAACGAGAAATTAATTTGAAAATAATCAAGCTGGTTTTAAAACAATGCTGACTATATGCAGCTAGTACGAGATATCAATAAGGATAAGCGCTACTTCTTTGTGAAATACATCACTAATGCAGAGATGCTAAGAATGCTAAGATTTTTAATGTAATCATCCCGCATCAGAAGTAAATTGCCCTATTCAACTTCCATACTGACCTAATATTCAAAAGCTTTCGCCACGGCCTATCCTTCTAGGAAATTACGACCTATCTGGGATAGGCGAACTTACCTATACGCATTACACATGTAATATTTAACGTAGTTATACCTTTAACAATGCATTTGACGGCCGGACTCAGTTGACCGCGTTATTACTGATGAACGACTCCAGAGGGAGCGGTTGTAAACAATACGAAGTGTTTATTTACGTTAGGGCCCGCTGCGACAGTACGTTTATAATTCATTTCGCTGAACGCTGTGTAACTCGTTTAAATAATCAGCAGTAATGGAACGTTTCCAACCTCTGAACTCCAAAACATCGACGGTAATTTTGTGTATCCGGTGTTGCCTTTTTGCCGGCGTATCTCAGTACAATGGTATTTGAGGAAACGTCTAAATCATTCAACGTTATATTAACATGTCCGGTGAAAAGGTTAGGAAAAGATTAAGGATTGGAGATTCGCTAACCAAATGAAAGGGCGGATAAAGTTACTAATAAGAAATTTATCAGTTTTCTTTATGGAAGTTCTTTTTTAGTTAACGTTGTATGACAAAAGTAAGTTGGATTTTCCCATTTGATTTAATTACAGATTCTCCTAAAACATTCAATATTCTCAGAAAATGCAGTATTTACACAATCAGAAATATAATTAATTTGCATTGTTTCTCATGATGTGTCTGTTCTGTTACGATGGTTAAGACAGCTTTTAAATGATCTTCCTCTGGTTATAGTATGGAAGATACGTTGAAAGTGCCATATCATCGACACTATCGTAACAGAAAAGATTCATCATAAGGATCACTAATATAACTAATCGTATGTAATTTTTCTTTGCATTCTATTATTAATCAAATGGATCAGTTCTATAATAAATACACCAGGAACTCTCACAACAATTTTGCTAACTAAAGGTATATTTTTGTAGTAGAATGTTAAAATTAAAAAGAAAAAGTTTATATTTTTTTTTGTGAGAGCCGGAAACACTGCAGCCTCTTGGCTTTCTGTTTTTGGTCCCATTTCTCTTACCCATTAAATTATATCAGCCATTTCAGACTCCTAGTACCCTACACTAATCTGTACAGGTCTCTGGCTGGTTGATCGAAGTAATCCTCTGGGTTTATTGTTGGCTTACGAAAGACTGCTTGTCTTTTTGCGTCCAGAGCCTCGCATTCACACAGAATATGCTAAGCGTTCTCTGTCATCCCATTCACGAATATCTGCTGTTCGGTATCTCCATTTTCTGTAGGTGTCCTTTCAGTACGGAGTGCCCTGTAAGGAGATCTGTTGCGGTGCGAAGATGATTCTTACTAAACTGCAGTAGTTCTTCATTCTCCTTCTATGTTGATCCCTTAAAAAAGGTCTTTTCATGAGTTTGTCTGGTAATTTTATCCCAGCATGCTTTACATTTCCTTTTTCCTGGATCAGATCCGCTTGCTCTTGATTCAAGGGGCTTTCCGGATGATATTACTCAATTACTGCCATTCGTAGTGCTGACGCTGCCTCGCCAAAGGTACCCTTGGGTCTCTTCGAGGCCTGCGGTGGTGTTTTACAGTTCTGTCGAGGTCTTTTCTTGCTGCCTTCGACCGTCTTCTTTTTACCCTCAGTGGTCTGACTTCCGTTTTCCACCTTGGGTTTCTGTTCTGTTTTCTTAGCACCCTAATGTGAATCTTCCACCTTGGATCTTTTAAAGTCACGGCGAAGTGGTCTCTACTCGGTTCTCCACTTTTCTTTGCCTTCTCAGTTTCCTCCTCATCTAGGAGCCAGAGAGTTTTTTTTTTTTCTGTTGCTGCAATCGACTGTTCACTCTGCAAATGTTTTCCATTTCACTTTTGTCTATCTTATCTCAGATAGTGTCATCGTGTCGCGTCCTGCTAGAAATGGCTTTCGATGCCCCCTGCTGATCCTCGTTTGGTTAACCTATCCCAATTGTTTAATTAAAAAACATTCAGGATTTTTTAAAACTTTTTTAGTGTGTATAGTAATTTTTTGAAGTATTTACGAAGTCTTTTCAGTATTTCTTCGTTGAGGTCCTAATATTTGATGAAAGCTTCAGACTTAATAGGCGCGATAAGTAACAATGAAATACCGAACCTTGTATATTAGTGTTGGACAACTAGGAAGAACTGTTAGATTACACTTTATTAAACTATACAGCATTGAATACTTGGTAATCCAAGTAATGTATATAACAATGTAATCGTACAACAGGCAATAGGCTTTTTTTTTAAATTTTGTAGTTATAAAATTTATTTGTCTTAAAAATATATTGTTATTCATTTTTGATTTCTACTAGCCCTTTATTGTAACATTTATAAAACAGCAATTTATATATTTTTCACATTACTTTCCATGTACTTCAAAAAATAATGCAAATTATTGCAAATATACAGGGTGAGTTTTTAATCTTAAGACAACGGAATATCTCTAAAACATCAAATCAAAAAAGATCTTTAGGTTTGTTATAATGTAGGGGTCACGATGATGCCGATTCTATCCCCACCTCATACCCTCAGAGTGGGAGGGGGGACAACTTTTAGATCTTAAATGGGAACCCATTTTATTGCAGATCGATTCTACGCAATCAATACGTAGTTTTTTGCTTTAAACTTTTTTTCGATTCATATATAACATTTCAAAAGCATGTGTTCGAGCTGTGCCCCTTTCACTTCGATAACATTTATTCGCATTTGGAATGCTATTCAACGTACAAAACCGTACTTTATTCAGTACTTGGCAAGCTGTGAATACTTACACATTGTCCGATCCCCATTTAGATTCGAGTTCGGCACCATTCAGTGAGCCCCCTACATTATAATAAATCTTGTTAAGATCTTTTTTTGATTTGATGCAGTGTTTTAGATATATTCCGTTGTCTCAAGATAAACTCACCCAGTATAGTAATCTTTGTTAGATGTTTTCTACTTTCGACTGAAATATGTAGCTTTTTATAGCTTATAATAAATAAGAATGGAATGAACAACATCTGTTCCATTTGAATATAGTAATCTGTACATGTTCTATTATTTTATTCAGGGTATCAAAATCATCCAATTATTTCGTGGTATTAGCGGTTTATGTTTTTTAATGATAAAAAAAGGATTTTTATTTTTTCTTTAACGCTTTGCCTTTATCAAAATTTTTAGACGATGAGAACTGTATAAAAATTGTCAATAAATATTTGAAATTACAATAAATATAATCTTATTGAAATATTATTCTCAGGTCCAATAAAAAAAATCAAAAAACTTTCCTGTTTCTATAACCTAGACACAAAACTCTGTACAATGACACAATACTAAACACTCATAAATTTGACGATTTTTTTCATAATTTTTTTTCAGTAAAAACTTAAGATTTTCTTTTTGACAGCAAAGAAAGAAAAGAAAAATAAAAATTATTCTTTAGAAAACGAAAAATTAATGTAACATACAAAAAATTGCGTTAAACTGCACAATTCAGACAACAAGAAGATAGATGTTCTCCGCAAATGAATATGTTACAGCGCAATAATTTGTTGTCATCTTACGAAGGCGGGAAGGGCAAAAAAAGCAAATTTCAGAAACATAAAGATCAATACTAACCATGTAGATTCGTACCCGAGCAAATGTTATAGCACCCTAAATTTTGGCAATATGACCAGTAAAAATAAGAAAAAAAAACTTGTTAGTAATACATGTATAGACTATAGTATTTAGGATCTATTAATTTTGCATATTAGAGTTTTAGTACACTATGAATACTTTTTTAGATGTGAGGGGAAATTCACATCTCGAACTTGAAAAAATATAAAAAACAATAATAACATTTACAAAAGTACTATAAAGAGATTTAACCATAAAGACATAAAAACCTTAAATAACTCCAAAAAAAATGCAGAAACAATGAAACGCCATTAGTTTGTCAAAGTCCATTACACATTTCTCGCACTGTACTTGACGAATTGGACGGTGCAAACTAGGGATGTTAATTCGTATTTCCAATCATGGTTTGATTAACTCGTCCTTCAAATCAAGCATAAATGTCATTCTAACACAGATTTCCCACCCCTCGCCTCACTTCAGCTTCGTCCTCCATTTTTAAATGCGAAATGTTTTAAATCAAATATCCTTCTGAAAACTAAAATAAAAAATTTACTTGCTCAAGATATCACTGTGAAGTTACCTATTATACACATCTTAAATAGACGAACGCAAAATACACATTAAACATTTACACAACTCCTTATAAAATAAACTAAACCCAATGAAAATATGCAGCTATTGAAGGTCACACATTTATTGCACTAGCGGAAATATCCGAAGTTGCCGAACCCCAAATATGCCGTTGTAAATTTTACGACCGTTTAGGTTCTAGGGTTAAAAAACATAATCCGCTAATACCACCAAATTTATTGAATAATAGTAACAAGTACATATATGTAGAAACATTAGTACACACGTAAAAAATTATCGTTACAATAGTGTAGTAAAATAATGTATTGCTCCGTAAATGCTGCAACAAAGGTAAGTAAAATTTACTACAACACTATTATAAACCGGAAATACTCGATTTTGTAGGAACGGATCAAAGATCCAACTTATTTTCCTTAGTAGAGGGACTCAGTTTTGGCGACCATTTTTCCCATATCAACACCTATCAAACCTATCATCTAATTTAATGTACAAACTTACATATGAAAAACGAAGGCCCACTTTAACCAAGTCCTTGTTCATATAGAATTACATATATCTCGACAAAAATTATATGTACCGGATAATAAACAACTCTACAACCTCATAAAATCATTTTTCAAAATTATGTTGTAGTAGTCAGCCTCTTTTTTAAACCAAAGAAATAAGTTATTCTAAAAGTAAGGTAGTAATTCACCGAGTGATTATACATTTGAAATCAATTATTCAAATCTTAGCGCTTCAAGAACTATTGAAAGAAACATATTCTCTTAGGCATATCACAATTATTATATCACAGTGTACATGGAGATAAAATAGTAATTGCCAGCTATATTGATCAAAATCGCACCTAATCGTTGCCAACGTTTGCGTTGCGAAAAGATTTATAACTTCCAGTCGTAAAACAAGGTACTTCGAAATTCCATTACGATGCAATAATAAGGGGAATAAAAGAAGTTGCGAGCCCGCATAGAAATATGACGCTATCTGCCAGGAATAAATATTTAGAATAAATCCAACAATGACTGAAACCCCTCGAGCACATGCCCGAACGATCTTTTCACGATTTACTTCTCTGGAGGTTGGAAAAATAAACTCCACTTGATCTAAATTTACAGTTCGTATCTGCACGTGAGTGCAATGAGCTTCTCTAGTACCTCACGGTCGAAAAACAACTGCATTTGTATGTTAACGCGGAGGTATCGAAGGTCGGAAGCGCAATATTTCTAATTTTCCCTGCAATGCATACTTATAATTGTTTGATTTTCGAACTATCACTATGGCGATGTAACTAAGATCCTGCGAAAACTATACAACGAGGAATATTTGTTAATTTGAATAAATTTGTTGTTTACTATAATATATAACTAATATTCGCCTAATATAAAGCTAATTTAGTATTATATTTATGAAAATATTATTGTACAAATCTAATATTTAGTGTTAAATATTTTAATTGTATTTATATTATATTACAAAATTACATATTCCCCTAATAATCTGTAATAAGTACTAATTTTTGTTCATTCATTTAAGCATTGTTGGTTTCCTGCATTGTTTTTTTTTTTAAAACGAAATATTATTCTAATGTCTTTTATATACTTACAAGAAAATACAGTTGATCTCAATAAGGCGACAAACTTAAGAGCTACCCTGATTATTATGATCATAAATTCATATTGAGTATATGTCCAAAACGTTTGGTTTTAAAATTATTAATGTAATAATAAAATATTAACATGGACTAAACACATATAAATCATTGTCTTCAAAACTATTTTTGAGGAATTTATGTCTTGTCAATATTGTCAGAGATCAATCTTATTCCTTTCTATTTTCTAAATGAATAACAATATTGAGATGTTGAATCATTTCGTGACGTCTTGCCATAAATTCGCGTCTGCTAGATGTCTTTATGAAGAACATTACCCAACCGTGTCATCCCCATCATTCAATATTTCCCTTCACAAAATCTCTAGTGAAACGCAAATTAAAAAAAACGGACAAGACTATACGCACCCATCTACAGGTGAAACTCCACAAGTTTGAAGAAATGTATTAAATGAAATTAAGAAACACTACTACAACACCAAAACTGCGTTTGCTTAAACATTACAGCCACAGTTTGAGAATATTAAATCAACTGTTGTATCATATCAAATTCCACTTGCAGCCTTGCCGGCAATTTTCGCCAAAAGTCTTTTTGTCAATGGATGCAACTCAAAATCGCAACAAAATCCTACTATTTTCACAAATATTCTCACCGGAAACTACTTTCCCTGAAATGATTATTAAATTTATTAATATGGGCGAAAAAATCCGCACAAAACTAGTGAATGCCCGTCATCAACATCATTCTCTGTCAATGTGGTGGGCCGGAATTGTTGGAGATCACTTGATAGGCCACATTTTTTTACCGATGCGTTAAATGCGAGTTGACCCAATTCTGAAGAACTACCACTGCTCTGGAAAGTCCTTTGCAATTAAGATACAAATTATTATGCATACGTGCTCATCATTAGTTTTATGCCGCCTATTTCCAGACCAATATTATCCATATCGGTAGATAGACAGTCCACAACCGTGCCTCCTCATCTCAGACTAAATGTGACTCTATCTCTGGATCATCTTAAATCACTATTTATCGACTCCATTGAAAATCATGAACTAAAATCGTAAATCGCACTTTCAACAATTATAAACCCCTAGTATTTTAGAACGACTCGCATCAATACGACAAAGATAAACTGTATTGCATGGGGGCGCCCTTCCAACAGTAGTATAGGTTAATTTTTTACTCATATTTTGTTAATTATATATAACATTAATTATATAACTACTAAAACATGCAATTTTACAAGCATTTTGACATATTTCTAGAAACTTTTATGATCAAATAATAACCTCAGGAACAGCCATTAAAGTTTGTCGCATATATTGAGTATCACCCTGTATATTTATTTTAGATTCCTTAGATATTTGAAATACTTTATAAGGGTAACCGCACACTGGAAACAAAATTGTTTGCAGACTGTTTTGCCTCTATCTGCTGTATCTCGAGACATCAGCGCAAGAGCAAAAGTTTTGATTCTTGCGCACACTAAACACAATTTTTCAGGTACAGATTTAGTTATAAAAATGGATTTTGTGGAAAACTGACAGCTATACATAAATATAAATGGGCAAAAACATAATGTATTGAGACATCCTATTAAATAGTAGATTTACTGAAGAAAAATTCCTCTAAATGAAACCTGTAAATCATTCAGAATTTTTTAAACACTTTACTAAGGGCCAATGTGGAAGAATATTTCAAAAATTTCTAGAAAGAAATTCTTCATGTCTTATTTATACAATAAAGCAAGGAGCATTTTGATGTTCTAAACATATAAGAAATTCAAGCTTGAAGCTAGTGTTGTTGCCATAAGCACACTCATAAACGATAATGAAGGAAATTAGAATAAATCATGCACTAATTTGGTATTGTAAGTTGGTATTAACTTAAAACTAACAGCACAGATAAAAACCAACTCTCCAAGTTGTACCTATTCCTGTGTAATTAGATTAGTAACATTGTAATTTGATAATCAGTTTAAAATAACCAACGTGGTGGTATTATTTTTTTTGCAGAAGCATTCATCTACAGTCAAAATTTTACTCAGGGCATACTTATTTATTTATTTAAGTAAGTACAAAAACAGTTCTAGCCCAAGAGCATTGTAATCGTAAGACATTTAAGACAAAGAAAAGTAGCCAAATCCTAAGATAATTGCAGAAATTAACTATTAATTACAGATATACAATGTGTTGCTAAATAGATGTCACAAAAGAAAATTATTATTTATTATCGATTTCTCACTTTTTTTATTCCTTATAAGAGTTTTTACCTGTCCTAAAACCCACAAATAATACCAGACTTTGAAAATAAATGCCTTAATAATGGGTGAAATAGTAACTTTTTGTAATTTTTTAACGCAAAAGTTCATAATATTATGCTAATATCTAGTTGCATTGATCGTCATCAATCGCCGTATTAGTGGTAACAAATTTGGTCCTTTTAATGTTATACTAATTCAGACAATAAAGGAAACATTTTTAACCAACTTAACCAAATACAATTTTATTATTTTTAGCTATTCTATAATTCCACCGCCTTCCATTACACATAAGTTCACTCTTCTTTGAAATTCTTGATAACAATTATGTAGCATTTTAGGTGTTACAATGTTAATAGCTACGTAATCTACCTATCTACTAACCCAATCAAGTCAGTAAAATCAATACCATTATTACAATGTTAGATTTTTCTTTTAGATTGTTATAATAAAAACTATTATCTATTTCACATAGCAATTGTTGTTGAAAATTGTGAATGAGATGAGAGGAAATTCTTTCCCTGCTAACTCAAATATCGTTGGAAACTCAGGATCGTGCACATGATTTAACAAACCTCTGGCGTCGGTCAAAATACGGTGTCGTACAAAATTCGGATTTGGATTCCAATGAAGTAACGAAAACGTTTCCTCTATTTAAAAAAAAAAACGTTGACCCGTTTGCTAATATCCTTTTTACAATATAGTGTTTTCTAATTGATCAAGTTTTTACATTAAATGAACATGGTTTTGAATTTTAACATGTGTAGATTGTTTTCTTTCATGATCATACGTGAATATAAGTTGTTCATAGACTCATCTGACAATTATTTTTCCTGTAATTTTCATTATTGCATTTAATTTTGATGATGTTAAATGTTCCATTTTTAAAATTGGAATTTTTAAGTCAATATATGATATATATAGCTCTTCTGAGTATTTTTTATTGAAATTTTATACACACGATTGTTAATTTCTCGTAATTGATTAATTTTGTTATTTGAGAACTGCTTTTTTTTCATTTTCACACTCGTTACAAAATCATTCATCAAAGCTTTTCCATCGAAAACATTAAATATTGCAACATTACTTCGGAAATATTATTGCTATTTAGATGTAAAATTAAATGATTTCTCCAATAAAAAAACATCTTTTTGGCCTACTGTGACATTTATGTATATGTAATATTGTAACACACGTTCAAAATAAATTTAAACCCTCAAGCCTAAAAAGACTAGCAATGGCGTTGTGGTTATATTGAAATTTATCAGTAAAAAAACATTTACACTGTATTTACATTATTTTCTCCTGTACCCGCCACCGGCTAAAAGGAGCACCGCCAAATCAATTTCTCATTTTACACTTAAGTAGTAATAATATTTGAATATATTCAATTAAAAAAATCATTCATAGATGATTCCATGGCAAATAAATGCTTAATTATTGAACATTTAATAGTAATTACTTAATAATACTCTTCAATCTGATCATTCAGTAAAGCAAGTACCAAAAAATATGTTCATCTTATATTTATTATGCTTTATTTTTCCATTTTCCTATTTGTGTATTTTTTTTAATTAAGATTTGGGTTTGAATTTTTTTTTACTTTATTATACTGCATGTTTTTTCGTCGTCTCATCCATCTATGTTGGCGAGCCTACGTCCTCACGATTTACATTCGCTTCATTACATTACATTTCGCCTTCAGGCTAAATTAGAAATCTTTTACAGTGTATGATTCCGATGTCTAACCACTCTATGTCACAGATATATAGAAAGAGTAGTTGTTTTAGCTGACGTTGCAGATAAACTGGTAAAATGCTTGCAGGGATCTTCATAAGACGAATAGGGGTAACTGAACTTAGATGATAGATATCTTATAAATTTGTGTTGGATAGATTCGATGTTAATATAAACTACCAATATAAATTGCAAACCTCGGAGACTAAATTACGGAGACATATCCGGCAACACCACTGAGGTGGGCAAACTACAGCTCAAAAGGCAATTTAACACTATGAAAAGGCTTCCTCGCTCGCATCAAAAATCCTAACATGATATAATCAACATGAAAATAGAAAGTCAATCCAGTGTCCAATAAAACACCAAGATCTTTAATCAAATTAACCTTCTTTTTAAACGGTCTTATTGATCGTGTAAGGGAAGCAAATAACTTTTCTATTACGACTGAATTGAATACAATAACATTTGCTGAGATTGAGAAACAACTTATTACATGCACAAAAGTCAATCAGCCAAGCAAGATCATATTGCAATTTCTCACAATCAGTGATACACACATCAGACAACCCTCTTGACTTTTTAAATTGTCCGCATATTTAAGAAATGAATTTTTAAAACAAATGCAGCGGGTCAAGATACGATCCCTGAGGCACACCTAATGTAATATTAGTTGGATTAGAATGTCAGATATAAAACCTTATTGCATGCCTACATCGTATTTACCTGTAAATTTCAGGACTGCGTACACCAGATTTTTCCTGCATCAGCAATTTTACATGAATGAACATTATAAACGAATTTGTACATTCTCATCAACTGCAAATTATTGCACAATTTTCTACTGCGTAATGAAGGCTAATTTGAATAGAATGCGCAACTCGCATTATTTGACTTATTTTCATCAGGTGTTTGAGAATATACGAACACCCTAGAAGTAATAGTTTTTTTGGATCTAGAAACAAAACAAAAATTAGTAATAAACTGTCTATGTCGAAATTCATCATCCTCTATGGTACAAGATTTTCTGTTAGAGAACGTCATTGGGTTATTTAATATCAAGAATGAAGTCATCGTTTCGTTTTACGAAAACACCGGACCATCACTTCAGCAGCATCAAGGTTATTGCTAAATACTAATCGCATTTGTAAGTGCGTACATTCATATAAAACACCATTTACTGGCAATGAGCAGTTCGTATATTATATTTGAATAATAATGATTTTCTTTAACCTATAGCTTAAAAAGTTTCGTTTTCGTGGTTTATGCATGAAGTTGATACCTACATATATGTAATGGGTCGTTTTAAGAAAAGAAAATGATTCAAACGACAGAATTCACGTGAAGCAACATCAACGGAATCTGACTTGTTAATGTGCTGGAGGCATTTATGTAAATATTTAAAAGTTCAATATAGCCCGTGGTATAACCAAAGTAGGAACCTTACTTAGTATAATGAAATTTAGTTCTTAGAATACCGGTTTGGAATATTCAACTTAAATATTGGCGGTTTAAATTAGAAGCTCAATAATAAATTTGTGTGTGTATCATGACGTCAATCTTCTGTGTTCAGTAATACGTTTCATTACTGCACTTTTCTGGATTTCTTCGGAATATTGGAGTTTTACATTTATGCACTTTTCCAAATATAACAAACATAAATATAAATGTTGTGAGTCGTTCTTTATTTTCACTAGCGATGGGCAAGACAGAGGGGAAGTGAATCAGGTTTTATAATGATTAGATATTCTTAGTGCTCTCAGACATAGCTCTTAATTATTTACCATTAACTATGATATACTCACATATAGTCACCTTCGATTATACACTTAAAACAATTGTAATGATGAGAATGATAGGTAATACAATGTAGAAACATATCATACATCGACTGCTTATAACATGCTACTCTACATAGTTACTGCAATAATGATATCTAAAACAAAGAAATTGCTTACACCACGCGCAACGAATAAGTGCAGACTTGGAACAAATACTGCATAGGGTGTACTTTGTGAATCTGTCGGAAAACAGAATCGTACAAGATTTTCAAACTTTGATGACTGATCGCCAATATATCTACTTTTGTATCATGCGTATTTAAATAGATTGAAGAACCTCAGGGATGACAATTGATAATGTGTCAAGATTGTAACTGAATAATACTGTTTTTTTTGTGTAGAGTTAAATCATATTCCAGAAGTACACACTAAAAGATTTAAGTAATTTTTCTTGGTAAAAATTCCTTTTTTTATAATTTTCCGCACTGAATATGGGTAAAAATATACTTATACCCATAATACTTATTTACTCAAATACAGTAATTTCGTTCTTAGAAGAAAAAAATCTAACATTGCAATATTACTAAGAAAAACATTAGTATTTCTTAGGAAAAACTTAAAATTCCTTACAATTTGGAAACTTATAGTCATAAATACAATAATTTTCAACTGATAATGAAATAATGCGTTAACTTGGAATGTTCTGGTTCAAGTCAGACGTACGCAGCAATGCCATGGTGTTCGGCCACACATGGTTCTCTTTTCTTGTTATTTCATAACTATTATACTGATTATATTAGTAAGTGGTATTAATTCATATTAGAAAATCTGTTGTTCTTTTAATGCTTTAAAATCTGTTATGCACTCTGCTACAATTTGAACATGGAATATCCGAAACAAGGTTTTGCAAGGTTATATCTTACCTCACATGAAAGGTTCTTCCATAAATGCACAAATATGGAATACTGCTTTTATAAATCGCCCATGAATGGAGACTAATTTTGTTGGTGCATCAAAACAAATACCTTCCCAGAACATTTTTTATCCAACCATAAAATGGCTCCTTCGAAGAGCTAGATTAAATTAGACTAGGATTGGGGTGCCCTATGGATCTGTTTCGTGACCGTTCCGCGATCTTTCAAGATCTATTGTGATCTCCTTTGTTCCTAGAGGACGCTTTCTAATTTCGTCATTTTAATTAGGCCTATCATCTTTGAAACCGCCTTCTTTGTGTAGCTGCTAGCTGTGGGGTTCTCCACGCCCATTACTAGAAACCTTGTCCTCGCCAGGCCTTTACATTGGCACAGCACATGAACGGGTGTTCCTTCCTCCTCTTGGCAGAATCTGCAGGTTGCGTCATCTGCCAGGCCTATGTTGTACATACGTCTATTTAGTCTACAGTGACCAGTCAGCAGACCTACATTTTGACAGTCTCCGTGTCTTTATTCAGTAGATCTCTAGTAAATTCAGCCTATGTTCCTTTAGGAACTCTGTTTTGCCCTGTTTGCTGTCCACCACTCTTGACTGATTGTTATATCCATTCTATTGATGGATTTTTTTATTTGCGATTTGGTAGTGCCGAAAGAAGGGTCAGCTCCAACGAATGACCTTGACGACCCTTGCTTGGCCAGTTCGTCCGCCGCCTCATTTCCTCTTACGCCCGAGTGGCTAGGGACCCAGGCTAGGGTTACTTTCCTTTCGGGTGCCCACCTTATTTAGGGCGCTTAAATAGCCCCAAATCAGCTTAGAGTTCATGCTTATGGAAGTAATCGCTGTAAGTGTGGACTGACTGTCAGAGAAAATAGCGACGCTTTTACCTGGCTTGATACATCTTTCTATTTCTCGAATAATGGTGTATTGCAGCAACCTCAGCTTGCAACACCGTCGTGTCTTTGCTGAAGCTTACCGAAAGAGCCTTCTTAGGTTTCTTAGCGCATATTCCAGCTCCGACGTCGCAGTCCGTTTTAGAGCTGTCTGTGTACCAGTTTGTGTCCGCTCTTACTGGAGTACCTGCCTCCCAGTCCTTCTTATCTGGTATTATAGCCTGATATTTTTTATCATCGTTGAAATTTTGAACCATAGAGTCACATGGCATTCCTAAAAGAGATGCCTCCTTGAGTTCATCTAACAGGTTTTTATAGTCAGTGCCCAGCAATTTACTTTTCGGTACTTAACTAGTTAAATCGCGGACAGTAACGCTTGGCTCTGCACACCACTTCAGCGTCTGCTGGCCCCTTGGCCACTTATACATATAGCTCCGTACGTTATCGTGGATCTAATCACCCTTGTGTATAGCCAGAGAGTCATTTTGGGGCTAAATCCCCAATTCCTTTCACACCGCCTCCTGCATCTACCTAGGGCGATGGTGGCTTTGCTGGTTGTTTTCTGGATATGTGGGTTCCATGTATGTCTTTGATCAAACGATACCCCCGGTATTTCGCCTCCTTGACTTACGGCATCCTTTCGCCTCCTATCAGTAGTGGCTGTAGGCCTTCTAGCGTTCTTTTTCATGTGAACGTGACAACTTGTGCTTTTTGAGCATTGACTGATAGTCGCTCTTGTTGTACGGAGAGCTGGTGGAATAATAAAATATTTCTCCGGATCTCTGACATACTCTATCACTATCTAAAGATTTATTCTTTAACATTCAGGGTATTCAGACTCCATAGTATTTTTTTAGTTCAATATTTATCTTCCAGTATATGTGTGTTTACCTTTGTGAACAAGATTCTATTAAGGCCGTAGCGAATATATTTAATTTGCCCGACAGCAAATGCACGGTTTTATAATAAAATTATAAACCTGCAGTTTTATTCTTCTAAAGTCTAAAGTATGTACATACGCAAAGTTATCTCTCAACATTTGTAAATATGCGGGGTTGACGATAGTCATAACGGTTGCCATACATAACAGTATCTAAAATTTTCCCCGTTATCCTAATAACCGTTGTAGATATTATTAACTGCTAACAGAAAACCTATAAGCCAACTGTATATTACATTGGAACTCCTTTGTGGAAAATTATTTATAATCCAGGTTGGTCATTGCGTTTTATTTTAAGAACATTATGTTTATTCTATGAGTAACCCAATTGTTGATTTACATTGTTATGCGCCAACGCATACAAAAGCGAACAGGTACAATAAAATTTCGCATTATCGCGGCATACACAGACGATGTATGTATTTTCAACAGTATTTGACGGAACATATTTTCCATTATCGTATGAAATATTACTGGAATCGGCTTAAAATTCTTACATTAACAAATTCGAAACTGACTTGTTAACAAACTTCTAAGTGAGATTTTTAAATGTATACAAATGCAATTATCACTATTTTTAAAAGTGATGTTAGTAATACTGATGGTAGTTCAAACACTAAGACGTATGCAGCACATATTATAAATACAGTGAAAGCTTCCTGAACGGACAGAACCAATAACCGCCTGTCTTCTTTCCGAAATCGATTATAGTTCTATATTTTAACACATTAGGGGCATTCCCACAAGAGGAACCTCCTAGCAGATAGCATTTTTTGTACCCAAGACTAAAAATTTTTCCTATAACGGCCAATAACAGGGCGAATCAGATTTTATGTATATAAGTTTGATGTTCAGTAATTCCCCTTGAATTTTTGGGGATTTACCGTTTATATTTATCAATTGTTCGCTATTCTTTGTGCTCTAGTTTTGCTAGCGAATCCGATGTGCTTGTTTAGTAATAATGTTGCCGAACAAAGAAAGTTATACTAAAAAAAATTAAAAGTTATCATGAATGTAATTTATAAAGAAAAGCTATCAACCCCCCCAATAATAATAATATTAATAATAATTTACTGGCATCACAAGACACGAAAAACGTATAGGTTTTGTCATGTACATTATTATATAAATAATACAAATAAGAAATAAAATTAAAAAATAGGAATATATAAGTCTACACATATTCGTCCAATGTATAAAAAGCACATCTAGATAAATATTCTTTTAGAGACGTTTTAAATTTTTTGATATTTTCGCATTCCTTAATCCGGACAGGTAAAGCGTTAAATAATTTTAAACCTACACATTCTGGTGACTTCTTGCGTTATAATGGTGAACGGCACCATTTCTAACAAATTTGTCCATATTTTTAAAACATTTTGTATTCCCTAAATATATTACTACACGAATGCGTTGTACCCGCTCCTGCCATTATTCTTAAAATTCCCTTCTGCGCAATGAAAACAGTTCCCACTAATGTTGAGTCGCCCCAGAAACATACTCCGTAACGTAATCTAGACTCAACCAAACCGCAGTAGATCGTCATAAGTTGTTCTGTGTACGTCGGACCAACGTACCGGCCCCTGCGGGACACCTAATCCATTTTTTAAACGTGTCGACGTAATTATTTTATTACAGCCTTCTAAATTAAAATTTATGGAAACATATTGCTCTCTATTACTAAGAAAGGAAGATATCCACTGATGCTCTGGCTCTGTAACCCCAGATTCATATAATTTATTCAGCAATACAATATGATTAACGCAGTCGAATACCCTGCTGAGATCACAAAAATCGCCACAGGACACTCACTCTGAATCACCTACCCTAGGATTCTACTGTAAAAAGAATCCATAGCAGTAAAAGCCGATCTGTTCTGCACAAAACCATGTAGATTCTTAGTAATGATTTCAAAATATTTGAAAAATTCATGCAATGCGTTAGAAAAGCATATTCAAAAAACCGAATTCAGGCCAACTGGTCTGTAACTGTTTACATCATGTGGACTATCTCTCGTAAGCACCAGAATTACTTTATTGACCTTCAACACCTTCGGAAAAACACCATTTAGAAGCGATAAGTTAATTAAATATTGGAGGGGGTTAACAATAGCGTTTGCAACTCTTTTAAGGCAACTCTGTTAAGGCATGGATTATTATTATTATTATTATTATTATTTTAACTATAACTGCTGGCAGCATTGGCTAGCAACCTGATTTCACATGGGAAAGAGTACAAGCAAGCTACGGAACCTTTGTTACAGTCTGGTGTAAATTAGATCGTGATTAGAGTAACGAATATAAATTTAGTAGATTTATTAGATAAATAGATGTAAGTTAAATGTAGGTTTGTTAGAATTGGCTGCTGTTACTTTTCTTGCTTTGAGATATCAGCAGCAAAATGGAGGCTTTTGAGCTCCTTATTCCACTGTGGTGAGAAATTGTTGGCCTAGAAGGATGAGAGAAACGGCTTCAGACCCGGAGAGGATCATGGTGCTAACTGGAAACAGCTGAGCTATTGAGATTGGTCGGGTTTAGACTACTTTCCAAATTATAAAGATCCGCGAAGAGGCGACATGATCTCCCACTTAGATTAAGAATATGAATTTAACTTTTTTTATACATTAAACAGGACTAGCATTTGCTCTCAGCGTAAGGTTTTCGTGGTTTCCCTTACTCATATACTGAAAGAAATATTAGCTTCACTTAAACTAATTTTTTACTAAATGCATGTTAATATCTGTTAACACTAACCTCTTAGTTCTTTCAATGTATAGTAATAGCTGAATATCTATAAAGTCGCTGCACGGGCGCAATATTACAAATACCACCCTCACTAGTTCCGCAATAGTAATTAGTACTAGTTAATTAAAAATAGACCAATGATTTGGGAACAATGAGATATATGATAGGTAGCCCTATCTAGTGCCCTTGACTGGAGCATGGAGTTTAAGGATGTTTTTTTCTTGTATCGTTTTAATTTATCAATAACTGGTGTCAGTCTGGTGTAAATAAGCTAGCGGTAAGCAAGATAGGAGAAACCACACTTATGTTCATTCGCCTTATGAGTAGACATTCGTATTGCCTATCGATATCCCAAGAGCCAACAAAACACGAGCATGTCTAATCTTTGTGAAAAAGTATTGGCTTCTCCTATCTTGCCCACTGCTAAACTGAGCACTAAAAATAGTTTTTTTTTTTCAAAATTAAAGGCTTGAACATTGGGAAGAGATCAAGGCATTCCTGTATCAGGTGGGTTTGTAAAGGAAAAGACAAACGAAATCACAGAAAAGTTTGGCTACAAAAATTTTATTGCATTTGATAGATGATTTCAAAGGTACCATAAAAGAAAAACGTTAGTTTCAAGGAATAAAAATTATGATTAGATTAAAAAAAATGCAAAAATTCTTCACTTTAAAGAAGGAACAATTTATGGTCTTTTCTTGGCCTTTTTTTTCCCAATATTCGCGTTAATTATCATCCAGGTACACCTGCATTATTTCGGAATCTATCAGCAGACTGCATAACATTTTATTTCTATGGGATAAAGTTCATTTTTCAAAACACCTAAAAGCAAAAATCGGCGGGATTAAGATTAGGGTTACGATCTGGCCGCAATATAGATTCCTCCTAGATTTCCTTTGCCAAAAATTATTTTGGTTTTTCCAAAAAGTTAACTGGCGTCAGTTGTATGACGACAACTGGTACATTCATTGGATAATGTTCAAGAAGTCGCTTTTTGATAAAGTGTTCAGTGAAAAAAATTAATACAGCTCGCTTGCCAATCGACTGGTCCACACACCAACAGAAAAGCTCTGGGGATTATTTGATGACGGTTTTCGTCACCTCAATAGTGCATGTTATGTTGGTTTAAAACTGCATAGAGACTAAAATTTGCTTCATTGGTAAAAAAAGATTAATGACAGAAAATTTTGCCCTTGATTGTTAAAGTTTATGCTGCACAAGCTAAACAATCATGTTCTAATGGGGAAAGTGTATCTGCTGATGATGATTTGCTATCGAAACGTACGTCCAGTTTAGTGCAGTTTGTGGTGAGGGGTCTAGGAGAAGTTTACAGTAATGGGGAAAGGTTTGTCTAATTGATTCAAAGTTAATGTTCCGCACAGCTCAACTCTTCTCTCTTTAGCTACTAAGCTAAAGCTAGCTCTACTATCTGCAAAACAGCTTGCTCGTGTGCGCACAGCAATCAGTACAATCAGTTCAGGCAATACTGTTATCTTTTGACTTTTCGAAGCATCTATCTTCGCCCTAATGTCATATTAATAACGTACCGTCAAATGGGGTGAAAATGATCACAAATTTATCACTAATTCGGCGTTATACAAATATGAAATAGAGCCAAATCTATACCGCTTTAGATTTGGCGCTATTTTCTTATTTGTAATAAGCCGAGTGGGCGATCAATTCACCCCATTTCACGGTAACTGTATATATTAAAAGTGTGGAGAATCATTTATAAAGGAAATCTTTAAAACCAACAGAATCGAAGACAAAAGAAATCAGGAATACGAGTAATTTCAATTATTACAATTATTAATTTGACAAGTGCCATAAAACATACACCCCAATTAGGCCTAAGTGATTTTGACTAAAATACATTAATTTTGGTTTAATTGTACACTGAGAAAACATATAATTTCTTTTATAAAAGTCCTTATAGTTCTAAAGAAAGAAATGCTAGATAATTATGTCTAAGTTGTAGTATCTAAATGATAGGTTTTGATCAGTCAAGGATGCGGTCTCAACTTACCACCAAAGTTATACTGCGTAGGTTTCATGGGCTTCAAATCAACAATCAGAAATTATGTCTTATTTCCGTTGTTTCTTTTTGGCTTGAGGGTCGTACAGAATAACATGCAGTTATGCCATTTTTTTTTACCATTTTTATGAAGATCGTAAGAGCGTGTGATCATAATGATTAATTTTAGAAAAGAAATAACGAGGGGATTCACAAAAAAAAAGAGAGACAAGAAAAACAGTAATACAAATTATATTATTTTGTTAATATTGCTATTTGATTTAACAAATTCAATAAGTTCACTTAAACGATAGTATTGTTGAATTAAAAAAGAGAGCATTATTAAGAAAATCAAGATTAGGTCTTGTCAGAATTCCAATTAATTCAATGCGATTATAACATTTAAATCGTCACTTCTCAAATCTAATCTTTTCAATTTTTTCAATTAGTGCCCTAATCTAGGCTTCATTACAGCAAATTTTTTACCTACATAATAGCAAATATAATAACTAATACATTTTTAATAATGTAATATTATAGATGGCAGTTTTCCTATTTCAACACAGTACCAATACATATCCAGCATAAAGTGAGTGTACATGGCAGACACTCTAAATATCTGTGGATCTTATGGCTTTAATGAAAGAATTTTTTTTAATTCATCAACAGCATTTCAACAATTAATTCTTTTCACTTTCAAATTAAAAAAGACATTAATTGTTGAAACATTCTTAGATGATTAAAAATTATCTTTCATTTACAGCCATAAGATCACAAACTTCTATCTAGATTAAAATTTATTAGCTACTAGAAATGTACATATGTCATAGGAATGTAATATAAAATCTGGAATTTGAGTTTTCTAGACTTATTTGTTGTTGTTTGTGCTGAATGAGATATTTTATTTCGGCCAAATAAACAAATTTTAAACTAAAAGGCATGCTTTATTAGTTCAAATATTTTCTTTGTTTACGTTCAGATTGAGTTTTAATTCATTTTTTAATATTATAATTAAGTTCTATAGAACTTATTTGTCAATATGTTTAATGAAATAATTTATTTCGTGCCCAATAAACAATTTAAACTAAAAGCATTGCTTTATAGTTCCAAATATTTTCGTTGTTTACATTCAGATGAGTTTTAATTCATTTTTTTAATATTTTAATTATTGTGAATATAATCCCTGTAATTGTGAAATAAACTGTATGCTAATTGAATTAAACTTGCTTTTCTATTTTATTTTGCGACTATTTAAAAGTAATACCTATTGTGTCCCTTGTAAATCTTTTTCTGGATGAATGTGAGAAATTAAAAATAAAAGTTAATTTTACCATCCTGCATATTGTCGACATTCGTACAAAAACTTTTTTTATAATTTTTATGCAAGCGCGCACTAAAATTTTTAACACGGAACCAAAAAAAAAGCTAGCAGGGTATCTGCAGTAGAAGAAATTATGCTTTTTTGCTGTTGTTGTGATTGAGAGTATCAATTGCGCAACAATAATTTGATCATATTCCAACTGACAAGAATTCAATGTTATATAATCCCATAAAGCCAAAGAACAGGATGTCCTCTTGAAGAAATTCTTAATGCAAGACACGGTAAGGCTGCGAGAGCTACATTATAGGTGAACCACGTGCATTTCCTAGAATTTCATGGTCGTACCCATTGGAAGCATGTCCGCTACAAATACCGAAGCCGCATCTTTATTATTTAATTCTCAAACCATTTTCTGGCTACAAAAGAAATAAATAAAACAAAATCGGTTTCACTCCCACTCCATTCTTTTGTTCCATCATTCCACGTGCAAGATTACAGCAGAGCAGACCCGCGCGCAGACAGAGAAGTGTGCAGGAATTACTGGAAACGGGAATGTTGCGTCAGGTGGTTGTTATGTTGCCGTATCTCGTATTTTGCAGGCCAAAGTCACAGTGGACGCGCACTACGTTACCGAGGAGACGACAAATTGCTTATGCAGCCTGGCGCGTTGTTGTTTACGAAACTTTCGAGTCAGTAACAGAAAACAGGTCTTTGGCGGCGCGTTGTTTTTTTTCTTTTCTTGTTAAACATTCAAGGATCTTTTCGCAGAGATTAAAAGGATGTACGAACGGCATGAAGAAATTTCGGTTTAAGTTAGGTAGTACTCGTCACATTTAAAAATTAAATGCCCTATAAAAATACATAAAAAATGATTTTGTATATACAGGTTAATAAATAGTATAATAGAGATTGTTTGTAAGTGAAAATCTTCCATGCTTATGCTTGAAGGAAGGTGTATACGGTGCTACCTGAAGAGAGTAACAGCGTTTGTGTTGGATTTTGTTGACGCCAAAATCACCGCTCTCAACTTACCAGTGTAGATGGAACAGTTAATCCAAAATAATGTGTTTCTGAAAACTTTTTAAACAACACACACACTATAACGTCGCTTTTTTTGTCGCTTCACGCACTATTACACATCAGAAGAGCAGCAAAACGAGCGATAGCACACACAAAAAACAAAAATCCGGTCGCATATACACAAATATAATCCATAAAAACAACTAAACGATATATTCGAAGTAAGGCACACTGGCATTGGTCGGGCAGGACGCGCCAATACTGCTTAACGTGCGAGCGGTCTCGAAATTTGTCGAAAAACTACGAGCCCAAAAAACAACGTTACCTGATGACCGAGGATATGTGACGCCCCGGTCGCTGTGTGCGTACCCGGTGCCAGTGAATTGTGTACGACACTATGCACACGTATTACGAACGGTTGAAGTAAACGCGCACTACGCCAACCGATACCAACGGGTCAATATCGCGTGGCAGACGCCGTACGGAGAGTTCTGTCGGTTGAATTGCCTATAAGCCAGACTAGACTGTGGTCCGTGTAAAATAATGTGCCCCACTCGTTGAGACTGTATGCGTAGACACGGGTGTACGTACGGATCAAGAATATGCGGTAACAACCGGCGACTCACCGCTATACGGCTAATTTATTATTTGTGCGCGATGATAGTGTCTGAAAGAACGATAGATAGCATAGATAGAATGACTGCGTTTCGTTGATTCGCGCTAGCGACTACTCTTTGAACGAGAATCCGTCAATGCCAAACTTAGAAAGTGAATATCGTATCATCGTAGCAAGATAATCAAATCATCTTTAATCGTTCTAAAAGAATTCTAAGTTGAAACGCTTGTATGTAGTGTACCTAATCATATTAGCTCTAATCAATTATTATGAAATTTAGATTCAGCTATTGCATTATTCCTTTAAAGTTCATTTACTATAACAGACGAGGTATGTCATTACTTGCAAATTCGGGCCAGGCAATATCGTATTTTTAAAATAACCAACTAACATATATTATCTGTCTATTTAGTGTTTTTACCAACGTCATTGATATGTGATACAAGTAAAGATAATCTTCTGATTTGACTATTTTATTCAAGTATTGCTATTTAAAAAAAGAAGCAAAGTTTCCGTTTGTCTCGCAGAAAAAGATACAAGGAGTAATTTCCATGATAGTGACAGATGAGAGATGCCATATTACTGCATTGTTTAAGTACAATATTTAAAATAGTGCATCGTTTCCGGTTTTTATCATGGCACTTGTCAGTTATCCAATCTAACCTATAACGTCGTTAGTTTGTGTATTTGGTTTATTATTAGTTGTTTCTCGCCTGTTTTTTCGCTTTCTTTGTATATTTAATGCAATAGAATTGATCTGGGCCTCAGCAAAAGGATATTATAATAAAAATATTCGTAGGGATGGTTATCGTGATCAAAATGTATTGAATATGTGGAATGAAGTACTACAACATTGCACACCCAACACCTGGGAGAACTGTGTGAGGCACACAAAATTAAATAAAAAATTGGTATGAACGGGAAAAAAAGTAGTGAAGATGGACATCGAGCCAATAATAATTGTTAATCCAAACGAATCCTCAAGTTCTGAAGAAGACACGGATAATTAATTGAAAAACAAAGGAACTGTTGTCGTGACATGATAAGTCGGATTTCGAGGCCTGAATTGGCCGAAATGGATTTGAACGATGTATGGTACAAGAAGCAATGGACGTCCTTGGGTGAATGTTCTGTTTTATGGTTTATTGAAGTTTTGAATCACTTATGACATAAATAATATAATTCTGCGAAAAAAAAATAGGTCTTTTATTATATTTGTATCTTTTATTAAGGAGCAATCAGTAAACTTTGTTACTGTGTTAAATGTTCATTATTATACATTAGAAACAGAAATTCTACCAACTGGTGTTAACAGCATCTTAAAAGTGTCTCGTTGAAATTCATGACAGAAATTGCAATTGTTAAAAATATAGTGTGCCGAGTTGCTGACCCAGGCCACCGACAAACAATATTGCGAGTTTTCAACTTATGATCACATACTGTTTGAAAATTTTCTGTATACCTCAGCTTTAGTATCTAAACACCTGGTATAATTTTAACATGCCATGTAGTCGATTATGCCAATCACTCTAAGAGAAGAAGCAATCTCATATTAGCCTTCAATTACTTCTTGGATTTCATCATTAGTCCAAGGGAAGTCAATGTGATTATTTCTTAAATATGCAATAACGTGGGATATTCTTTAAATGATTTTGCTAGGAGTTGATATCAGTAATAACATTTCCTCTGGTCTTAAGTCTGTGTTTCAATAAAATAAATTAAATGAGAATCTCGAATTCAGATGTATGTGTAACATACTTACAAATTCGTAGGATTTGCTATACCGACTAGTAATACGTTAAGTGTCATTCGCATTACGGTATCTTTCTATAACAATATCCACGAAGAAATCGTGTTTCATCCCGAATTTCAAAATTAGTAGGACGCCTACGATTAATTCTTGGTCTTCTAACACGCCCAAAATGTTCAATTAATAACGTCTTCGTCATCAGAAAATTCCAGTAAATTCGTTAATATCAGAGTGACATCAAATGTCACAAACAATTATTTTAAGGTTATATGTTATGGTTATATTCAATTTGAGGGAGATATTAAAGTTTAAGCTTCGTACATAACTCCGCTCAAAATGAAACATTTTTTTTTGTTCGGTTCACGGTTCCAATAATGCTGTGACCAGTAGTATAATACGGTTTGAACGTAAAATTCGAACGTAAACTCAAATCGAATTTAAACCAAATACTGAAAAAACCGCGCATAAGATATCCTGTTTATACGGTTTTTAATTTGACTCCGAAGTATCGATTTGATTCATACGGACAAAAATCGATGACGTTGGTTAAAACTTAAAATAGACAGATAGTAACTTGTTCATGTTCAATTAAAGATACAATGTTAGTGCCTACTGCTTTTTAAATTGCATGCTCGTCACATCTTCCCAATGCATTCCCACCAATTTAGTTATAGCTGTCAACTGTCAAAGGGTTATATTCTGCATTTGCAGTAAAGTGTGGCAACTTGCGTTTATACTTGGTATATATTCATTTAAAATAAGTAGTTATTACAACTAAACCATACCGAAACCATTGTGTAAACAATCGAAGGAGTTAATAGTTTCGTTAATCCTGTATTTCGACGCAGAACGTGGGAATAACGGGCTGTTACTCCCGTTAACTTTCGAGCGAGAAGTATAAAATCCATATATTTTTAATGTCATATTCTTTACAGTATTTCGTTTTTAGAGAATAACGAGTGTTCTAAACATTTATGTTGCAAACATAAGCAAAATTTCATCCATGAGTAAACAAGGAATTACATTCACTAACCCAAAACGAAAATGCATACGAAATAAATGTTGTAAAAATTGATTATTCTACTCATTGTCAATGTGCTATTGGAAACACAATTTATGACATGTACGAAAACAGTGAGTATATGCAAATATTGTTTACAAAAGTGGTTCTTTCACATAAGGTAAAGTCAGGTAAGTGTGTAACCGGGGCAAGTGTGTAGTTTGTTTATATTTATTTTTAAAATTGAAATACGGACGTCCTCTTGTTATAATACTAATGTATTAAACTTCATACTAGTTTTACAAACAAAAGTTCGCATCTCCTAACGTGTAATAACTTGAATATCTTGTGAATATATCATACCTTATTAAACAGACATCAGTTTAGTATTACACTCTTGGCCGAACTAAAGGATAATGCTATTAATATATAAAATGCGGAACGATTACACACTTGCCCCATTTTGCTGGGTAAGTGTGTAGTATTGACAGTGTTTAAAATTTCTTTTTTTTCTGGTAAACCGTTGATAATTATAAAAGGTGTATCTATTGAAGGCTTTCAACGGAGCATATATTACGTACTTCTATGTGTAAAATTTATCAAAATGTCTTATTACGTGAACAGTATTACATTTTCTTCACACTATGCAATTTTTACTACACACTTACCTGACTTTACCTTACATTTTTCAGACTAACGTAACACATTAAACATTTTGAACAGTGCTTTTAAAGAAAAAGACATTTCTATGGTTGAAACACATTGTTGTGGTATATATTATTTGTTCTCAAAAGAAAAGGAAGTTTGTTACGAAACGATGGATGAAATATGGCAGATCTGAGGATGCATACAATTGTATAAAGCAGATTGAATTAAATTAGTCTGGAAATTTGACGTACTTGGTGTACAACATATTGGAAATGAAATTTGAAAGTAATAAATCAAAGAGATTGGTTTTGATAGAGGAGATACTTGCATACTCGTTACTGTGAATACTTTAAGCGATAATGGTCCAGATTAAATTTATTGTACTCACTTGTGCTTTTTTGTTATTTTTTCCACTGCTATCATGATTAACATACTTTAAATCCTGATTTTCAAAAAGAATCATCACTAATATTAATGGTAAATGTTATTTTTAAGAGTTTGTTTATTCACCTGTCAAAAGTGTTTGACAGTTAAATAACCTAACGGTTAGTTTACGTTTTGACGAACAGAAAATTTGCAACACGGTCGTGACGTCATAGCAAACTGACTCACGTAGTACCTCGTCTGTTATAGTAAATGAACCATAGGTATGCGATTATAATCTGTCCATAAATATAACGATTTGACTAATGATGCTTACTGGGGATTATCCACTACCTGCTGCGGCAGGTACCTGGACATTATGCAAATGAGGTAATAGGCAGGATTAGGAGAAATTTGACTTTTTTTTAAGTAGACAATAATTATGTTTCATTTAATATCATGGACTGTTTAGAATTTAAGTTTCATTGTTCTAAAGTAACCAATCAAATTTTAACAGATCATATATGTATATTTGTAACTATATTAAAGAATATTGCATAATGGTATTTTAAATATTAATACCACTTTCTGTCAGTTAACTAATTTGTACGAATCAACATATATAAGAAAGTTATAAATAAAAAAATATACTTGAAAGACAGTTGGCCCAAAGTGCAGATTTTTAAATTGTGGATACTTTTTAAGAATAAAGAAACAAATCAGGGCAATGTTTAAGCACTCCCAGTAGTCAGTCAGTTTGGAAAATAAAACACCCGGGAATTAGAAATATATCGTATATTTCTATAGTCAGCCATCTTTCTTTCCCGCCAACTGCAATTACATCAATAAATAGTAAATAAATTAAGTACCAAACACATGGAAGAAGCAGAAGCAATACACGGTTTTTCGTCGAAATGTTATAGAGTTATGTCTGGAGTACCTCAAAGATGGAACCTAGGACCACTGTTGTTTATCCTTTTTAATGACGATTTGCTCGATCGTATTGATTGTGGTAGATGCGTTTTCGCCGATGATCTAAAAGTATTTCAGGACATTGCTATTATGGCTGATTATCACCATTGATTTTAATTACGTTTTTGATGATTTCCCGCTTGCTCGCAGTTCTACCGTTACAGACCTAGGGGGAGTGTATTTTAATCCTTCCCTCAGTTTTGTGTCTCACACGAATCATATAACATCTTCAGCCTTACAAACGCTAGACTTCGTAATACTAACCTCGCAAATGTTTAAAATTGTGGCCGCTGTAGCTTTATTTTATACCTAGGGGAAGGTGGGGCAAGATGGGAACATTAAGCTTTAGAACACTGCATCAGGATTGCAAATTTATATACAAGGTTCTAAGTACGCTTGTTGTAATCTTTAAACGTATATCTGCTGATGGATGAATTTACAATTTTTCGATGGGTACTCTTGATGTTGTGAGAAAATTTTGAAAAGAAATGCGTAAATATACCATCTTGCGCCACCATAGATGGGGGTTCCAGTTAAGAATGGGTCGTACCATAAATCTAGGTAATAAGTAAAAAAAAAATAGATTCTTAAAATATTCTTAAAAACATGCAGGAACAAAGCTTAAACTCTTTAGAGCGGAACTACTTAAAATAAAAAAAATACTATAACGATAAGAATATTAAACATAATCTTCACAATTGAGACAATAGAAGACGAACTCATCCACGGTATTCGCACAGCCTCCATGTACCCAACCTCGCCATCCATGGCATTGTTCAATACTTCCCCTTACAATACTAACATTGAGCGTCATCTTCCTCAACAGAAGAACTTGATTATTTCCTTGACGTTTTCTAAAAATCTATCTCTTTGCTTTCCTTACAAAATTCGGCTTCTTGATCTCTTCTGTTTTCTTCTTTGTCATTTTTTTTTCGTTTCTCCCTCAGCACTTCTAGTTGCCTTAGGGATTCTTCAGAGTCCTATTTTCTTGTAGCAGATTTTTATACGTAGTGCTTGTAAGGATTGTTGTCTTTCCTTTGTTACGTTTTGATTGAAGCTGTACTTTATTTCTAACATGAGAAATAGGCATTATGTCTTCGAGAAAGCAGAATGGCATATCCAAGCATAACGGACCAGACTGAATAGTGAGACAATGATGTCCCCATGTTGCCCCATACCAATAGCCCCATCTTGCCTCTTTGGGGGCATTTTCTGGTTTATGTTATAATAACATATTAAATATTTGAAATAAACAAATAACATACTATAGAAAATACATGCAATACATGTCAATTAATAAGCACAAAAAAGTGTAGTAGGAAATAATTTACTTATGCTTCCGATACTGGCCGTTGAACTCACCATCAAAATAATAACGAAATTCTTGGAATTGCAAAGTTCACGCACAAACAGCAATAACTTTGTTACTACGACTAGTAAATTTTCCTACATTACAACAAACATAAAACAGCACTTGTCAATATTAGGTCTGCTATTATTTGAAAGATGTTTACTGCCGTATTGTAGATAAGACGATGTCCCCATCATGCCTCGTGGCCCCATGTTGCCCCACCCTCCCCTACATATGTCAGGAGTAAGCTAGAATATGCCAGCTAATTTGGAATCCATTTTATACGAGCCATATTGTACCAATCGAAAAAATTTAGCGTATCTAAGTTCCTCAAATACTTATTTTATCGGTATGAGGGCATTTACTTCTGCAGGGGATCTGATTATGATGTACTGCTTCAAACATTCTATTTTGAATCTCTAGAAATGCGAAGAAAATTATTAGCATAAATTTTTTATACAATCTTATACACAATAACATTGATTGTGCTTACCTGTTGTTACAATTACAATTCTTGATACCAAGAACTTCTGTGCGACTGAGTTCCACTCCTTATATACCAACTGTGACAATTAACTGTGCTTTTCATTCACCGCTATTAGTTATGACGCGTAACTTTAACATGATTTCACACCATTGCGATATAAACTACAGTTCATTGTCTGAAATAACCAATGCATGTAGAATATATTTGGGTTAACTTTGGTTTATGTATTTTTTTATTAGTATGTAATTTAGATAGATAGATAGATAGATAGATAGATAGATAGATAGATAGATAGATAGATAGATAGATAGATAGATAGATAGAGCTTTTATTGTGTATGCCAGCAGCAATACTGAAGACACATTGTCAATGTTTACATATTACAATCACACAATAAATATAAAACTTAAAATACTACACATTTGACATGATAGAGATAAATTCCTCAACGGAGTAGATGCAGTGCTCAAGAAGCAACGCCCTTAGTCGACGTTTAAACACTCGTAAACCGGCAAGAGATTTTATATGGGTTGGTAACAAATTAAATAATTTGATTCCCATCGAAGTAGGGGATCGTCTGGTAATTTCCAGTCTATTTAGTGGCTCCTTATAGTTCTCTTTTGCTCTTGTGTTATAATTATGGATGTCAGAACATTTTAAAAAAGTTAATTGATTATCAAATATATAACAGAGCAACTCCATAATGTATATACTAGGCAAGGGTAGAATAGCCAATCTCTGAAAGTGCGGGCGACAGGATTCGTAACTTCTAATACCCACTAAACATCTCACAACCCTTTTTTGGGCAATAAAAACATCCCGTGATAGTACTGACGAGCCCCAGAATACTATGCCATAGGTTATTCGCGAATAGACTTCACTATAATAAAACTTTAATAAGTCACTGGAGTGCAAACACATATTTTTAAATTTCTAATTTGATAACAAGAAGTGTTAATCTTTTTGATAAGACATTCACAGTGCGACCTCCAATTCAAATGTTCATCCAGAGTCATGCCTAAAAATTTAATTGTTGTTTTACGCTCTATATGTGAACTGTTGTACATTACATTATTTGTAGTATTTATCAAATAGCGCGAAGTATGAAAATACATGTAATTAGTTTTAGTTAAATTAAGCCTTAACTTATTGGAAGTAAACCATCGGGCCAGCTCACTAAGAAGTCTATTTGCTTCAATTTGTACCTCCACAGGATTCCTGCCGACGACAATGGATGATGTATCATCGGCGTATATAAAAGGGATTGTCGCATAAATAAAACAATGTCATTGATAAAAATTAAAAATAAAATTGGCCCTAATATTGAACCCTGCGGAACTCCGACGGTAACAGGAAGACATGATGAATAGACCTTACGCACGCAGCTACTACTCTTGAAGGATATTTTCACAAATTGGACCCTATCAGCAAGATACGAAACGAACCATTCCGACACCACACCACGGACCCCATACCTATCCAATTTGTCAATAAGGTGTTCATGATTGACACAATCGAAGGCTTTAGAAAGGTCACAAAAAACTCCTGCAGGTAGCAGGCCATCATCCAACGCCTGCACTACACTATTTATAAAGGAATGTACAGCAGTGATGGTAGAATGGTGTTCTCTAAAACCATGCTGACTATCGGTGATGATGTTATTTATTTCTAAGTGATTTAATAGCCGAGTCAGCATAGCATATTCATATAGCTTAGTTAAAGAAGAAGTTTGGGATATTGGTCGATAGTTCGATTTTTCTTGTTCTGAGCCTTTCTTATGAACTGGGGTCACACAAGCCACCCTCAAAGCCCTCGGGAAAGTGCCTTTCTCAAAAGACAAGTTAACCAACGCAGTCAATGGCTTAATGATAAATGGCGCAACCCGTCTCAGTAACCCGCAGGGAATATCATCCGCCCCTGAGCTCATTTTGGTTTTTAGTTTGTTTATTACCTGTAAAAATTCAACTTCGCTGAAAGGATAAGCGCACATACTATTATAAATAGGACCCTGAACAGGAGCCAGTGGAAGCGCACCTGGGATGTTATCAATTATATTATGAGGTTCTTCTACAAAAAATGTATTGAATTTTTCGGCGATATCGATGGGATCAGTAATTTCAGTCTCATTTTCTACTAGATTAATATTTTGTCGTACTTTCACCTTTTCTTGTTTGAATTCTGAAATAACGGACCATGTTTCTCTACTGCGGTTTTTAGAATTAAATATTCGTTGTGAATAGAATGATCTTTTTGTTTCAATTACTAGATTTTGATGAAGCTTCTTCATGTTTTTATAATGTTCAGATAAGTCAGGATATTTGACCTGTAATTGGTACATATCTCTCAGTCTGCGACTAGAATCTTTTACAATATTGCTTACCCACGCTTTATTTCTAATTGTGTTCTGAGCTGTAAAGTGTTTAATAGGAAAATAATAGTTAAAATGGTCCATAAAAACCATCAAAAAAAGTATCAAAAGCCTCATCTGAACTTGAAAATTCTGAAAAGTTTGGCCAAGCTACGGTCTCAAGCGAAGAAATAAATTCCTTTACAGAACCCTCATTAAACGAACGCTTATCCTGCCCAACGGTGGAGCTGCCTTCGTGAGTACAAGAAAACAAATCACATACTACAGAGATATAACAGTGGTCAGAGATAACACTAGGATATACATCAGAAACAACGCCCGGGAAGTTAACAAAAACATTGTCAAGCACTGCATCACACCGCGTAGGAACATCTACTATACTAAACATATTAAAAGTTGTCAATAGAGATACCAAGCTTTTACATTTTCCATCGGGTCTCTCGAAGTGTACATTGAAATCACCAATCAAAGCTACATAATACTTATAATTAAAAATAAAATCTAACATGTCGTGGAGTTTCATTAAGAAATTATTAAAGTCGCCATTTGGTGACCTATAACACGTTATAATAATCACTTTGACATTCTTAACAGTCCAAATTAAACCACAAACCTCGATGTCAATTTCACAACAGAACCGGTCTAATTCTAGAGGTGAGATCAATAGCTGAGGGTTAGCCTAGATACCGACCCCCCCATGAATGTGAGATTTTCTATAAAAACTTGCAGCTAAGATAAAGTTCTGAAAATTGAGAGAGTCAAAAATTGTGTTTGTTAGCCCACACCTCAGTTAAGCATATAAAATTCAAGTCAATTTCTATAAAGTCAGTCTCAATTTGCAGAAACTTTTGGAAAAGTTAGACCCCGTACATTTAAATACAATATATTTTAATAATTTACTGTGAGAGTTAATATTAGGATTGACGTTGACAGCTAAAGATTTGTCATTGGAATATACATATGATGAAAATTCAAGTTATTAGATCTTTTATCCTCTTTCTCTCGCACAGTTTCAAGGTTTATGAGATTTTGAAAGTTTATTCCTCCAGCCGATGGACATTCGGAAGCCAAAATATGATGGGCAACATATTGGGCCACCCGTTTCTTAGCAGACAATCCCATATGCACCCCATAGCGAAGCATATCCATCGGAGCTATTAGGGAATTTACATCAACGTAAAATGCCGTTTGACGTTGCTGTGCTTCTGTGATAATGTTATATAACAAATAATTGAAATCATACACCAGCCTATTATAGACTAGTCTGTTTCTACTATAAGGTATGGAAAGCACCACTAAATTGGTATGTTCTAGCGACCTAAAGAGTTTTTCCAATATATCAGCCCTTAAAGTTTCTCCTCTTAGTAGATTATTGGTACCAGCAAGTAGCACCACGTAGTCGAAGAGTCCAAAAGAGGTAGTTAATGCAGTAATATTATCCAATACAGATTCATAAGTTGCATTAGGTTTGAATATAGATTCAATGGAGTACTGTTTGTTGGTTATTTCCGCAAAAATACTTGCCATATCACGCATATGACTGTCGCCGATAAAGGAGAAGCTTTGGTTTTGGTGGTGCGTAACTTGAAATGATTTTTGGAGACATGGTTTTCTTATGCAATACTTTATTTTCTTGGCTCCTTGCTGTATGCTTGGAAGATGATACTTTCACTTGACTCCTTGTATACAATTCTTGCGTATTTGTTATCGCATTTATGTTTCTGGATTCGACTACAGTTTGGGTAGTTTCATCTTTCACGTCGATGATGTTGGTTTGAGTCTCAATACAAGTCATAATTCTTTGTTTACTAACTTCTACTGTTAAATTCTTAATAGTCTTCTGCAAGTTGTCGATTATTTTCTGTTTATATATAAGCTTCGTTTCTGCATCCTCTAATCGTCGAGTAAGTTGTATTTTTTCTTCTCCCATCTGCGCAAGCTCGTACTCAGCACTTGCAAGCTTATTGCGCAAGTCAGTGAGCATATCATTATCGTCATTTGTAGGTAGTTCACTGTCACTAACAATCGTTAAGTAACTGCTATTCATAGGTTCTGTTGAAGATTTTGGTTTGCCGAGCATATTTGTTTTACTGCGTAATGATCTCGATGACATTTTTTTTTTTTTATTATTATTTTTTTTTTATTTTTTTATATATGTATATAAGTGCTTTTAACAAAAAGACTAATTACAAATCACCACAACCAAAAACATGACAGGAGAGTGACAAGGGACACGCTTCTGCGCCAGCGGGGTCCGTCGCGGCGTCTTAAATAACAAACAAGGTTGGACCAACGGAGCTACATAAATTTGAATTTAAAGAGAAATATTGTTTATTATTTAGTATAGGAAATTTGTTTTTATGCATAAACTGCACAGGAACAAAACAACGGTGGAAAAAGTCTCGTAGATAAAATGTGTATGAAATATCGAAGGTCGGCGGATAAATTATAAAATTACCAAGAAGATTTAGGAAAAGGTTTGACAATGTGTATATAGCATTATTCAGAAGATTTAGCTCTATCTAATTATGTAGTTTATACCTTGGTAGTCCAGCTAATGCTGTAGTATTTCCCTCAAAAACACAGACACGAAACAGCAACAGCGTGCGCACAATACGGAAACTTGTATATTATTATTTATGTATGTTGTAAGATATACGTATTTGCTTTTTTACTATTTTTCTTTGTGTTATTTGCTGTCTGTACATTTTATCTATAATTTTGTAATTTATACAATTGTTAATCTGTCGTACAATAAAATTCTGTTCTTATTATTATTATTACAATATGACATGAAACTTGCTACATTTTTCAGAAAGCCTAACCACTAAGAAGATATATTACCAAGGAGGAGAAGAAATCACTTGAGGACATGTGTCGCAACAAAAATCTAATCGTCGTATGATATCATCAAGGCAACGCAATTGTAGTAATGGATGGCGAAGATTACAAGACGACGCTGTTGGACCCACACACTACAAAAAACTTAATAAGGATCCAACCATAAAGATGGAAAGACAAACTGAGAGTGCTATTAAAGAACTATGAATCCAGACAGAAGGACGTTTTAATAGCCTTCTCAATCAGAAAGCCGGTCACCACTACTGCATGGACTTCCAAAGGTACACAAGCTGGAATCTTACGAGACCGATTTTTAATAACTTCCCTAAGCAGTTCTACTGTGTACAAGTTAGCCAAGTATTTGCACAATTCTGTGGAAACACCAGCAGCTACGTGAAAAACTCTGAGCCTTTCGCCGAAATTCTTATTATAGCATTAAAGCACGAAATAACCAAGGAAGATTTATTACTAGCCTTTGACGTTGAATCATTATCCACCAATATACCAGTAATAATTTATAACAAAGGCCTACAACAAGATATTGATTTTTAGCAAGGCACTGGCTAATCTTGACGTACTTCTGGAATGGAGAATTTTTTGAATAAAGAACGAAAATAAGGCGTCTTTCTTTCGCCTTAGCTTTAAGCTATTTCAAATTCTGCGATGAAGTTAATATTGCAGTATTTTGTCGTTTTCAATTCCGACGCTTATAAGAAGTTGACGCTTTAGTAATTGGAACAATGTTTTCTACAGTAATATAACAGTTGTCCGTAGGGATGACGTTTTTGTCATTTAATACCACTATCACTGATTCTTGTAGTGAGGTATGGGGGAAGGGGTATTTCATTTACCGCTAATTGATTTACGACATCTGTGATACTATAGAAGCAGTAAACATCCAATCAGAAAAAAATATTTGCATTCCTCCGTCGATTTTCAAACCGCTTACGGAATTTCCACAATGGTACTACATTCATAAACTTCAGCGAATATTACTGCATTTAAATTCTTATGACTTGCGTAGCTATCGAGAATTAACAAGGTCTTATTGTTCTTGGAGGAATGGAAGTATTTGATAAAATGATTAAGCTGTGTAGGAAAGAGAGTAAACACAACATTTTGGAGAGCCAGCAAAATGGTTATCGATATAATCATTCAACAATTACTGGGATTCATGTAATAAAAGCCTTGGAATCTGAAAAGTTTTGTGTGGGATTTTTTTGTGACCTTAGTCGCGCTTTCGATTGTTGTTGATCATGATATTTTGTTAACCAAACTTGAATGGTATGGAATTAGGGGTGTAGTAGCACAATGGTTTAAATCATATTTGCGTGGTATAGGTTCCAATTGGTAAAGATTCGGCATAAAACAGATTGCTGCATAAATAATTTTAAATTTTCTGTTTTACCTGTTGAAAGAGGAGTGCCTCAATGTAGTGTTTTGGGTCCTGTATTTTTCTTAATTTTTATAAATGACATCGTTGACTTTCTGGTTAATTATAAAATAATTATGTATGCTGATGATACTAGTACTATTGTACTCGTACAAGTAAAAATATCTTAGAAATGGAAAATCAGTCAACTGCAGCTTTGAAAGATATGACAACATGGTTTACTAACTACAAACTGTATTTAAATGGTAATAAAACAAAATATGCAATTTTCCATACTATTCAAAATACAACACAACTTAATTTCAATATATCTTCACAAAATAATGAAATTGAACGAGTTAATGGAATGAATTTTTTGGGTATGGACGAGACATTATCTTGGAGTAATCATTGCCAAAAAATTATAAGTAAATTAAATTCTAGCTGTTACCAAATACGCAATCTTAGGGCAACAACTGATCTTAAATCTTTATTATCATTTTATTATGCTAATATCCACAGCAGACTATCATACGTGTTAGTGTTTGGGGTGCATCACCAGCCGCGCGAAGTGTGTTTTCGGCCCAGAAACGTATTATTCGTTGCATGGCTGGAATTAACTCTAAGGAATCATGTAGGGGAGGGTGGGACAAGATGGGGCCACGAGGCATGATGAGGACATCGTCTTATCTACAAAACGGCAGTAAGCATCTGTCAAATAATAGCAGTCCTAATATTGACAAGTGCTGTTTTATGTTTGTTGTAATGTAGGAAACTTTGCTAGTGGTAATAACAAAGTTATTGCTGTTTGTGCGTGATCTTTGCAATTTCCAGAATTTCTTTATTGTTTTGGTGGCAAGTTCAACGGCCAGTATCGGAAGTATAAGTAAATTATTTACAATTAAACTTTTTTGTGCTTATTAATTGACATGTATTGCATGTATTTTCTATAGTCTGTTATTTGTTTATTTCAAATATTTAATACGTTATTATAACATAACCAGAAAATGTCTTAAAGAGGCAAGATGGGGCATTGGTATGAGCCAACATGGGGGACATCACATCCGTTATGACTGGATATATATTTAAATATAGAATTAAATCGTTTCATTACTTGAAACAGGGTTGTCGTGCGTACAGAAGAGAAGAGAATGAGTATGAGGTACCACAAACAATTCTAGAAAGAAAAGTGGAAGAAGCGCGTCAGCTAGTTGCACCTCTCCAACCTAGAAAATCATTAGGCTAAAAACACTTTTTCCCTCTAAGACGAGACACAGCTAGTTACATATTTGAAATTATGGAATTGGGTCTCTCAGGATTAATAATTCAAAATTTGAGAAATCTTGCTTATCGATGATCTGAACAATTGGGAAAGTTCGTTGTTGAACAAATGCAAAAATTGCAGGAAAAGATTGGCTGATAGGATTTGTGAGATGTGATCTCTATTATGCTTTCTCGAAGACATAATGCCTATTTGTCATGTTAGGAATGAAGTACAGGTTCAATCAAAGCGTAACAAGGGAAAGACAACAATCCTTACAAGCACTGCGTATAAAAATCTGCTACAAGAAAATAGAAGTCTGGAGAATCCCTAAGGCAACTAGAAGTGCTGAGGGAGTGTTACAGGAAAAAAAAATGACAAAGAAAAAACAGAATAGGCCAAGAAGTCGAATTTTGTAAGGAAAGCAAATAATAGATTTTTAGAAAACAAGGAAATAATCAAGTTCTTCTGTTGAGGAAGATGACTATGTCTATGTTTATATTGCCTCGGAAAGTGCGATGAAGATACCAAAGAGGAAGTATGGATACAATACCATGGATGGCGAGGTTGGGTACATAGAGGGTGTGCGAATAATGTGGATGAGTTCGTCTTCTATTGTCTCAAATATGAAGATTAACTTTAATATTCTTATCATTATTGTATTTTTTTTTATTTTAAGTAGTTCCGCTTTAAAGAGTTTTAGCTTTGTTCCTGCATTTCTTTAAGAATGAAATCTATTTTTTACATATTACCCAGATTTATGTTACAACCCATTCTTAACTCGCCTGGAACCCCATCTTGCCCCCATGGTGGGGCAAGATAGTGCTGCTTATTTACATATTTCTTTTTTTCAAAATTTTCTCACAAAATAAACGGGAATTTCTGGTGCCCAATAATGAATGAAGTTTCCACACGTTTATGCATGAGCGTGAGTGTTATAAACATAATTCATATTCCTAAATTTTCTATTAAATTTGACTAAAAACAGTCCTAATGTTTTGGGTTTAAAAATATTCAACGCATTGCCTCAGAGATTAAAAGAGATTATAAATTGCAATCAATTTAAGTACAGTGTTAGAGCATTCCTATTAGAAAGATGTATATATTCTCTTGACGACTATTTCAATTCATGTACCCTGTAGTTTCTGTTTCTATTGTTATTTTTTGTGCATTGACTTTGCCCACATATTTATATATGCATGGAGCATTATTATTATTATTATTATTATTATTATTAGTTCACTTGTCATCTAGCCGGATTTTTGACATAAACCCAGTGTATCGGCCAGTGCATAATCAATTCACTCCGGTTTCCAACAATGCGAAACATCTATTGGGCAAGTGTAACTACTAGAAGCAACAGAAAAAAAGTAGTGTAAGTGAATTTAATAAAGGATAATATTGCCGAGTTTTTAGATAATTAATATTAACTGCGTCATATCAAAAATTAATAGACAAAAACAATTAAATGTCAAATTCATTGATGTTAAAACAGAAATACAAAAAAGATGAGAGAACATCTAAGAATATTCAACTGCAGTACTTGATATTTACACTTCCCATAACACTGGTTGTTAAAGCGGAAACGAATTCTGAAAATCATTGATTCACACGTTTCCGTTTTATTGTTTTGTTAAGAAAACGCTTTACTTGCTGGTTTAACGTTTCAATGCAGCATTACCAATACCACAGTTTGGAGTATTTTTGTCATTGTTAACGCTTCAATGATTACATCATAGAATAGAAGAATAATATTTTAAAAACTATCAACTCAACAACCTCCTCCAACGAGAGAAAAAAGAAACAGAGAAAGACAATATTTGTTATAAGTGGATTTATTTCTTGGCGTGGAGAGTTTTATTTCAATTTTAGTAACGTTAAAATGCGGTAAAATATTTAACGAATGCACATTTGCAGTTTAAAACGTCACACGTGCAAATAAAAATATTCTATCAATAACTGCCTTATCAATCACATCTCCATTCGCAGAGCGCATTTGAAGAGTCGACAAATTTTAGAAATCGTCACCCTTATTGTGAGTGACGTCAAGTCGAATTTACATTTCACAGTGTTCGGATGGTTGACGGTATTGACGGTATATTTTACGGTCGAAGTAATAGTTCTCGTCGCGACGTAAACATTTTTCTACGGAAACGTATCGCCCGATATGTGTGCACACACATCAATAATTTCGTACAAGAATAAAATTCATACCCGGTTTATGACTTGGAACGCGCCCAACTGGATCAGAGTCTGAAACCAGATTTCCGATCGTGATTCTTGGTGTTATTTACTGTTGTATTATTAACAGGACAAAAAGGTCCTCTCTGCCAGTGCGATGGACACGATGAAATAGGTACCAATAAGCTTGTTTTGGATGAATGTTGCTATCACTAGTCTTTCGCTGGTTATTTGGTGTTAGCGGAAATTATACTAAAACCTAAATGCAGTTCATTACAAGGCAAAATATTTCCTGAACCGTAACAGTAGTATTTGGTCTTTATAAAACCATATATAAAAAGCCAAAGTGCTTAACAAAACTGTAAAATATCTTCAATTAAATAAGGCAAAAAAGTTTGTGCTGTGTAGTGTTGTGGCGTTCTTTTTAGCATCTATCTGAACTCACTTAAAAGCAAAGTTAGGTAAAATAGAGCTACTCTACTCACTACATACTACAGCCGAGCTATTCACGCATTCAGTTACATCACTTGGTAAAAGCAAATATAATACTAGTATACATATGGTCAAAGACGTATAGTTCCACTGGCGTACTATAGAGCGGCGCCACTGTAGCTTCTTCGCGGGGCAGTTAAAAAGCGGCGGGGCAAGAGACGTACGAAAATAAGTAGTGGACCAAGCGAACTATGTACTTGATATGGAAGCACTTGGTTATTACAGCTGTGGGTAATTCAGAAATCTATTCCTATTGGCAAAATTCAAATTTCCCACCATAATTTTCAGTAACTTAAAACATTCAACTCTGAATTACCAACGATTTTGTATTACAATACGATCTTCACCAGTAACTATAAATAATCGCGGCAAATATGAATTCTACTCCCCGGCATATAAATAAGTGGATGGTCTGAGGATCGGATGCTAGGTGTTAGTTCTGCGGTTTATATTTATCCAAGTTATTTTACAGAATGAATGTATGTTTGGAGAGTTGTTCTTTATGAACCCATCTATTATACTTTATCGCTATTTAATTAACGTACTAAACAGATATACACTATAATCGATGATTTTTATTGATGATTTATAAAAATTCCAATTTTATGATTTATTATAAAAAGTCTGCATTTGCACTTGGTTGCATACCTATAACATTTTCTAGTATTATGTCTCATTTCCAAAAGCAATCTGGGATTTCCTAAAAGCAGCGAACGAAAAAAAAAATGAAAATCCTTCCTAGGATTAAATGCGGGAAATTTGAATTCTGCTAATTCTCTCCTTTTTTCTACTTATACAAATATATAGTTTGACAGTTCCAACCATTATAAAATATATACAATAATATAATGTCCAACAATTATATTTTCTATATTGATTCTACAAACAACGAAACAAAAAAGCCTATGTCTGATGCTAGCGTACTTGTACTTGTACACTTTGATAAAAACAAAATTGAGGGAAATACCTTAAAAGTGCAACCAGATAATAATAATGTTGCATATTTTTTTTGTAAAGACTCCTCCCAGTAAACCAAATTCAAATTGCGCGCAATTATTTTTAGTAAATTCAACATTAAAGCATGAATTTGTATTACATTAATGGTTATTTGAATACCTTTAAGTTGAAATTACTGAATATAATTGCGGAAAATTTGAATTTTGTTTACTCGGCTGCGATTGAAACTTGTGCTGTAATGTTTTAAGTTACATTTTAAGCAAAATGATTAAAAAAAATTCTTGTTTGATACGCCAACGACTATCCTATGAAAACAGTAAACAATAATTTTGGAAACCAATATGAGCTTATGTTTTTCAAACATCATGGTATTTCTGAGAGTGAATTTAAAAAAAAAATGTATAGATTTTATAGATACACTTTTTTAATGCTTTCTGATATGTTTATTTCAGTTTTTAGCAAGATAATATTCTTTAGCTGTTAACTGTAGATATATTGACAAGAATTAGCAAAAAGAAAACATAAATTTATATATCAAGAAACAAAGATTATTTTAAATGTCTAGTCCACTAAAAGCAAAAATATTTTATCACCGCAAATAAATTAACAGTGGTAAATAAGATATAAATAAATATAATATAATAAAATAAAGCAAATATTCCGTGTGTAGCTTGGCTTTAACACAAAAATATGTTTTAATTTCATTATAACACGAATATTAATCCATTGAGCCAACATGTGCGTTTTGGTTTTTGTTTTATTTATTAAACTGTTACTTGCTTTGACTCCTTTAATAATAATTTTGCGAAATGACAATTCATTTATGAATGCTCTACCTATTCGCTGCGCGCGCAGTTAAACCACTTTCATTCGTCTCGCACCGACTCTTCGGTTATCTTACATTTTTACGCGTTTGTGCAACGGAAAATTCCACTTACGTTTAACCACGCCAGATCACGTTTAATATTTGTTTGGTCGTACACTTTTCTAAAATCAGCCTAGCTGGGATATCTATAGTACGCCAGCGGAACTATTCTTTGCCCGTATATATATTTATATTGTATTTGGTAAAAGTAACGGATTTACCTCATATATGCCCAACATTTAGTGTTTGCACTGGTTGTATTAGTTTTATGTTTTTAGTTAATGGGGTTACATTTAAAGAAAACAGTCATCCTTCTTTTTTCCTTTTTTGTGCAATTACCCCTCCCATGATGACGCTATAATTTTAATTTGAAATTACATCTAAAAAACCTTTTTTTTTTTAATTAAAATAAAAATACCATCTCCACCCCTGCTAAACTCAAGCTGTTAGTGGATTTTTGTAATTTCTTGAAATGCGAAAATCAACCACAAATTTCCATATTTTTTTTTTTTGTGTTGGGTTGCCACAATAACACCCAATACTTTTTTATTTCGTCATATGCACTTTTTCATAATCTTTCATTTTTGTTAGGAGTATGGTGTATCTAAAACTTATACTTTCTGAGATAATTCAACATTTTTAGAAATCGTCACATAAATGAGATTTATTCATAAAAAGTAGGCTGTGGAATTATTTTAATAAATAATATAATATTAATGTACACAAAAATATGTCCCTAAATAACAAACAAATTTTCTAAACTTTTACTTGCTAAGTGCAACATAGTAATTTAATAAAATTAAATAACATATAACACAAATGAAATTACATTAAATGTTCGATATAGCCTCCTTCTCGTTCGACACTAAACTTGCAATCGCGTTCAAAATGATTCATTAACATGTTGCCATTTATTGTACGAAATGCGTCACGAATACGATCAAGTATACTTCCTTTTGTTGTGGTCTTTGATAAACTAAATTTTTCACATATCCCCATAATTTCTTAATTCTGGAGACCGTGGTGGCCATCTTACTGGACCTTCCTTCCCCGCCTATCCACCTATCCACAAAATTTCTTTCTAAACGTCTCTTAACTACTCTGCTATAATGGGCTAGAGCATCATCGTGTTGAAGCCACATTCTTTGTCTTACATTGAGTGGAATATCTTCTAATAAAATCGGTAATTGATTCTCCAAAAGATTCAAATAGGTCTCGCCGTCAACATTCCTTTCAACAAAATATGGTCCAATCAAGTGAGATCCCACTATTCGTGCCCAAACATTTTTCTACAGACCATCGATGTTGGTGATCCAATGGTCTTATGAGATGGGGATTTGCTGTGTCATAGTAATGAAGATTATGACGGTTCTCATCGTCATTTTTGTGAAAGGTTCCCTCACCAGTAACTAAAAGATAATTGAAAAAAATATTTCCTTCGTGAAATTTGTTTAAAGTTCTAAAAATAAGTGTGGTTTTATTTGAAAATTTAAGTTGAGTACGGACCTAGGAGAGTATTTTCTTGGCGCAATTGTTCTAAGGCCCATTCAGAAAATTTTAAACGTTTTTGAAAATCACCGACTTCCAGTTCTTGAACCAATTAAATATGAAATGTATGAAATTTATGTTTTCGCTCGAGACTGAAGTTTGGCCGATGTTAAGATCATTACTTATTGTACGTATGCGTGCATGAGGATTTTGCACCACGCTTAACAGTATAGCAAAGTCATTTTCTTCATGGGCAACATGCTTGTCGCATTCTTCTTTTCCTATTTAATTTTTCCTGTGCATTCAAACCTTTCTCGAAGTCTTTCAAATGCTAGAGCGGTGGGATGTCTGGGATTACGAAATCGTTGACCGTAAATTTGGCAAGCAAGCATAGAATGTCGTTCTCCTTCACTCAAAACATACACCATATCAACAAGTTCCACCCGCGTGAAATTCATTTTAATTAACACTAAATAAAAAAAATTCTACAGCGTGTTTGACAGTTTGGTAATGTCATAAAAAATAGTTTCACCGCCTACCTTTTATAAATAAATGTTATTTGTGGGTCAATTTCTAAAAATGTGGAATTATCTCACCCAGAGAACAAGTGGTTACATTCACGTGAATTTAACGTTGTTTCAACCAATACAACGTTAAATTCACGTAAATGTAACCAACTTGTTCTCACTGGGAAAGTATAAGTTTTAGACACACCCTACTGCTAACAAAAATCATAAAAATAAGATCATAAAAAAGTGCATATGAAATAAAAAAATATAGGGTGTTCAATTTAAAATAACAAAGTAAAAGCCGTTTAAATATCAAACAAATTGATTGCTTCTGGAGACCACCCTGTATAATTTTACCAAATAACATTCAATTCATAAGAAAGATTTTCTAAGCTACTTAGGAAATTTTAGAGTTTAATTGTTTTTTTAATTTAATTAAATGATAATGCCGAAAAAAATGTTAAATGAATACGTGCATTTTGAAAATTTTATGTAAAAAGTCAAATCACTTGGCAACCTTGCATTCGAAATTTGAAACGAACATATGTATTTGTCGCATTCATTACAACAAATAAATATGTCTAAAAAAATAAATATGGTTTCATTTGAAAAAATTAAGTTGAGTACGGTCCTGGAAAAATGATACACCCTGTGAACGTGAAAATATTTTTATAACGTGCACTTCTTTCCGTCATGTATGATTAACATAATACACATTAAAATTTTTCTTATGAGAGATGTTAAAGTCAATATCAACCATTATCGGACTATTGACTCACCCGGGGTATACTAGTTTTATTATTTTCTCCAAGCCAAGTGTTGAAAATATGACTTTTGTCGGAAAGCTATGAATGAGTAAATATTTGTTTTCCGTCCTGCATCAAATTATTCTTTCAATTCACCTTGAATGCCATAGAAAAGCACATTGATCCACAGAAAAAAAATCGCTTTTTGACTTTCTACAATCAGAAAAATTTTTGTACTTAAAATATTGAAAAAATACTTTATTCACATCGCGTATTTCGGAAGCTTAAAGCGTGGTCAAAAGTGTTATTTTTACACGGACAACCAACTTACGTTAGTTTAGATCTCGCAGTTGAAATGGCTACTGACCAACATTTACCGTCTATTGATGACATAAACGTAATGTCAATCAAACACAAAGTCGCAATTTGACACATTAATTGACAGAGCAGACGGAGATATAGGTTGTGCAATCGGCGAACGCGAAATCGTTAAGTTTTTATTAGCTCAAAATAGAATCCATATTTTTATATATTGTTTTATTCGGTGAAAGAGTTGTGATGCTAGACTGAAATTTTTTTAAAAATATACATTTGCAAACTCTAATTTCTATGAAAATACAAATTCGTTTAAAACTTTTCTTTCAAATACTAAATAATAAAAAATGAATGGTGTTCGATCCTCCCTATTCATATTATTAATAATAATAAATATATTTCCCAGCATAAATGAAATGTACATAAAAAAGTGATATACAAATACAAGAAGAAACCAAAATAGGGAATAATTCATACAATACAAATAACCAAATACATAAACAAAAAAGAAAAAAAATAAATTTCACATTTTCGACAAATCTCAAGGAGTTACAGAGTACCTTCTAATAGTTATATACTGTGACACCCATACACAGTGCATTCTTATGGGTTAAAGTAAGCCTATGCATGAGTATATGAATGTCTATATTTCTAATACCGTAATAATGACAAGGATTATTTACTAAAAATAACTCATGCCTGTGTCTAAAAATATAAGGAGCCATTTCTAATAAATAATAAAATCGATAATTGTAAGAATATTTAACTTTTTAAACAAATTTCCACGTGGGAACGAAAAAGGAACGCCTGCCATTATGCAATCTCAGTAAATCTATGCTAATGATGCCTTTTAAATGACTTAAACTAAAGATAGAGCTACTTACATTAGACATTATGTTATTACCATATTCATCCTATTTTAGGTCTGAACTAAAAGTAAGACCTAAAATTTTAATTGAAGTTGTTTGTTCAATTGTTGAACCTCCTATATGCAACTGCACATTTTTTGTAGAAGTTGAAGTTGTAACTGCAGAAGAAGTAGTACGTTCTGTTTTTGTTGTATTTAATGAAAGTTTTTTCCGGCGAACCATTTATCTAATAAGTTGAGCAAATTATTTGTTTCATTTTGAACATTTTCCGGTGTCCCACTCATGAGAGCAGTGGTATCGTCAGCATAGGTAGTTAAAAAGAAGCGTTCCATGAACAGAATAATATCGTGAATAAAAATTGACAACAATAGGGTGATAAAACAGCACTTTGCGGTACCCCTATTGTAATTCCTAACTGACCAGATTCGTACATATATTTTCCAGTACAATTCGATACAGAGATCCTGGTAATCTGCGTTCTATCATATAGATATGACTTTAAAACTACTCCGCGTACTCCAATTCTTTCTAATTTATTTAGCAGAAGACTATGTTGGACACAATCAAACGCCTTGCTTAAGTCATAAAAGACAGCAATCGGGATTTGTCTCTTTTCTATGCGTTTTATCATGTATATGGATATATCCAGGATTGCAGTAACTTTGAAACCCCTCCTGCCTGAAGCCATATTGATTATCAGAGATAATATTGTGTCTATGTAAAAATCTATTTAGTATTGCATATTCTATAAGTTTACTTATAGAAATGGAATAACCACAGAAATTTTCAAACAAATTGGAAATACACCCTATAGCAAGTATGGGCAACCTTTGACATGTTGTGGGCCAAACTTTAGTGTGCAAATACGTTCGTGGGCCGCGTTTAAAAGTAGTGCATTTTAAAGTAGTGTTCATAATTTTTAGCGATAGATCAGACAAATAATACGACAATGTTATTATAATGCAATTTATTAAAATAAGAAAATGAAATGAAAAAAATAGGTACAACATTATAATTAAATCGTGAAATTTGGAATTATTACAAACTACGAAAGTTAAATAACGACAACGAAATCAATGAGACCCTTGAGCTTGAATTTGGGAAACTAATCCATCGATGTTTGGATGAATTCCACTGATACAAAGACGTAAAAAAATTTCCAAATTATCTCAGCCTTGTACGATGTTTTGATTTATTAACTTTTATCATTGAAAAGAACTGTTCGCATTTAAGTACTGCCAAACGCACAAATCAATCTTCTTGCGAATTTTCTAAGCTCCGGAAAATGGTCTTCTTCGAGGTATTTTTTGTAGAAATCGCACAACTCCACGTCTTCAAATTTAGATTTTAGGAGTGAGTTTTCTTGAAGCTCGATTAACTCCGTTTGTAAGTGTATTGGAGCATTTTGTACATTACTTTTTGTTGGAGTAGCTAATAAATTGAAACTGTCTTCCATGTTTTTAAAATCGCTAAATCTGTTCGAAAATTGCTCGGACAATTCTTGTTTTTGAAGTTTCAAATTTAAATCATTCAAATGGCCTGTAAGATCGACCAGAAATGCTAAGTCACATATCCATTTTGGGTCACTCAATTCAGATATTGGTTTACCTTTTATTTGCATAAAATCTGCTATCTCATTTCTAAGCTCGTAAAACCGTTTCAGCATTTTTCTTTTGCTTAACCATCTGACTTCACAATGACATGTTACGTCGTCATATTCGGCTGATATTTCATCCAAAAACGCCTTGAACTGACGATGGTTAAGCCCTCGGGATCGAATAAAATTGATAGTTTTTACTACCACATTTACGTGGTGGATAATGCAATGAAGGACTATTAAATCATCTTTTTGCACATTTAATTCAGTTGATATTTCATAAAAAATTCCAATGAAACCTTTACGTAAGCCGACCATAGAAGGTGCACCATCTGTGCATACACCAACTAGTTTTGACCATGGCAAACCAAAACTTGTGAATACCTTTTCAATTAAAAATGTCCTCTCCTGTAGTGGTTCCTTTTAGCGGCTGTAAAGCAAGCAATTCCTCAGTAACAGTGAACTCTTTAACAACACCTCGAATAAATATAGCCAGTTGAGCTGTGTCAGACAAATCGGTGCTCTCGTTTAATGCTATGGAAATGTTTCAAAACAGCATACGGTCAGTCAAAGTTGTTTTATATCATTAGCCATCATTTCTATACGTCGGGCAACAGTTCATCTTGACAAACTAATTTTTTCAAATTCATTTTTCTTTTCAGAACACAAAACACTGCAAACTTCTAACATATACTCCTTGATAAATTCTCCTTCGGCAAATGGTTTTAATGACTTTGCCAATTTTGAACTAACTATAAACGCTTTCACAACATTATGAAGTTGTGTTCTTTGTTTATGAAACATTTGCGGTAAGCTTCTGGATTTTGTCTTTTCTTATTTGTCCTGTCAGTGAGTGCAGCATAGAATGCTTAGTTGCGTAATGCCTCTTTATATTGAATTATTTCATCACTGAAATGGATTGATTACACAACAAGCAAATAGGCTTACCATTGTGCAAGATAAAAAAGAATTCTTCAGTCCATTTTTCTTGAAACAGGCGACCCTCTGCATCTACTTTTCGTTTCTTTCCACCAGACATCATTTTCGTTTACTTTTCGTTCGATAAACTTAAATAACAAAATATAATTAGTAAGCACCCAAGATGCATGCAAAGTCACAAAGCAAACTGACGGCACTAGCAGTTCGCTAGGATATCGCTTGTCGAAGTTATCACCTCGGTAGCTCAAATAGAACTGAACTAAAGTTCGGGCCATCCACCCGCTTATATAGGCAAAATGAAGGAATGATCTAGAATCGTCTAGTGCAGAACTTTTGAGAAGCTATAATCTTTTGTTGTGCCGCCAGTGAGGCGGCAAACATCAAAGGCTTTGATGTTTGCCGCCTCACTCTTTGATGATTGCCGCCACTCGGCTTGCTCGCTCACTTGATTCCGCAGGAGCAAGCAACGAACTCCATATCACTCGATCTTCCTCATTTGGAGTGAGTATGAGTAAGTAGTGTAATATTTTTTTTTAATTGGGTTTTTCAAAATGTCTCGCGGGCCGGATCAAATCTTACAGCGGGCCGGTTATTGCCCACATATGCCCTATAGAATAGACATATTGATCAAGTAGATTAGAGGATTCACTATTAAATACTTAACTTCCTTAAAAATGGCAGTTGAAATGCCGTCTAAACTAGGCGAACTGTCACTGTGAAGTTCATTAAAAATTGACAATACTTCTGCTTCTGTAAAAGAAAAAACAAAAACTGATTAATAATTTAATTGAATAACGTCATTACTAAAAGGTCGATTTGTGATGTATTTTTTAATATATGTGGAAGATTATAAAAGTATTGATTAAAACTATTTGCAATTTCAATGAGTGAATTTACAATTATTAATAGTATAATTAAATTCTGACTCGAAATAATTATAGGTTTGGTAAAAAAAAATATATGTGTGAAAATGTATTTCTCCATACAAGAGAATAGTAACATTGTTTCTCTATGTGGTATTAGTTGAAATTAATCAAAATTGCTGCTTTCATGTATACCAAATATTTATTTTTTATGGAACGGGAGAGATATTTATATACAGTACATGTTCGCATAGTCGCTGAAGTAGAAAGAGAGAATTGTACAATGTGTCGTTTTCAAGCCGACATGATTGCGTATGTGCGTATTCCGTTTCCCCCTATAAAAACGATCAATACAAGAGTAAATGTCATAAAATATTAAAGTGCCCGCATTGTTGCGGTTTGGCGGCAAAAACGTCGGTCGGTTAATTCAATTCCGCCACGAAATTTAATAACGTACCCATCGGATTATTTTAACCGTTTAATTAATCGATTAAATATAACTGGATTTATGGGCAACGTGATATTATTTCCTCCCTTATGAAAAAAAAATCTACTTAAAACGTTAATGTTCCCTTCCTTTCGGGTGCAATACCTATTTTCTGCACGAGACATTTTTGCCTGTCAGTGCATTTTTCATTTCAACACTGCCGCAAGTGTTTCTTTGCGTTCTAAAAATAAAATACGATGGCAGTTGTAGTAGCGTACAGGCGGTTACGAAACGTTTACACAAAGAGATTCATTTCGGAATATAGGCGAACACATGGCCGGGGTTTAACCATTTCTTTGGCCCGTTTGAATTACAACGAGGTCAGGGAATTGTGTCCTGTTTTGTAAACTCGCTCCAATTTTACATTTGACACATGATCTCCGGTAGTTTTGCGCAAGTAAACTTCCTTTACTTTAATATTTCGAGATCGTGCTTTTTGATTCAAGTTCTAGCATTAATTTCGGTTGTAATCCATTAGTAAGGAAAGAAAGAAATAGAGACAAAAAATAATCATTATATTATATTTATAAAATCAGTGAATATGTATTAAAGGTAAATTATAGTGGGCATTGCAGATTAGCATACGTACATGCTACAAAGAAGGAACTCAATATGTTTTATTTTCCTATTGGTGCTTGACACCAAAGTGGATCTAAAACACCAGTATTTATTTCATTCTTTATTGAAAAAGAAATGATACCCAATTAGCAGGTATTTAGTAAAATAATTATCACGCAGACAGGTTAGATTCGATTTCAAGCTATAATTTTGGTTCCTTGAAAATTTATATTGACAGCAAATAAATTCTATTCTTATAGTCCCTAAACGATGGATGAAGCATCTTTCAAACAATAAGAGGGTTTCTTAGTTTACGTGCTGTCAATTAAAACTATAAATCCTTTTGTATATTTGGGTAAGCACGCCGATCACTTAAAGAAACAAAGTCCACTGGGACATTATTCAACTGAACATAAAGGATATTAATTTAACATGTTAATGTAATATATTTCTTACTACCGCATACATATCTTGAAAAATGAAAAGATTTAATTATCTCCTAAGTTTTCAAATTAATTTCCATTTAATGGTGATTATAATAAACACTAGGAAAACACCCACGTTCACCTTATAGACTGTGGAATATTTTGGCTTCCCCCTTTTTTCGGATTTTTCATCTACACACAAAAAAAATCTATTATCAATCTGAATATTTTTATTTATTCAGAAATCGAAACTTAATATATATTTAAATGAACTTAATCTTGTTGGTTAGAACATAAGAGTAAATTCTTTGAAAATACAATACACTCTTAGAACAAATAGTATAACTATTTGCATTGAAGTATATTTCCTCCAATTGAACATTGTTATTGTTGTAAGGAATAAATCTATGCAATCATAGTGAGAAAGTCTGTAGACTCAAAATAAAATCTGTTATACGTTTGGTATAATGAATTACTATATAAAATTATTAAATGTTTTGTACTGAAAACATGAAATATCAAATTGAAATTACCATAATATTGAAACATTTGAAACAAATTTTACCCCACCATTTATTGCACTAAAACTTATCTGTCATTAGTTTCCTCTTTTTTAGGAGGCTTTAGTGGCTTTTGCATATACATACGCTTTAGTTGGCGTCAGTTTCTGATTGACCCGCGAACAGTATTGTTGGTTATGAGTGTAAGTAAATCTAAATGGATACTCCAGCCATTTCACAGCTACTTAGAGAATGGGGCTGATGCACAAATGCTATCATTAAAATATTCGAAGGTAAGTACGTACGTGTTATCTAATATTAAAGGATTACTGGTTCAAAAAGCTTTGAAATAATATTTAGAGTCAGCGCCATTGTGTCGGTAATATATGAACATAGTAGGTATGTACATTAACAAACATATGTAGGTATTTACTAGTTATTAGTTTTCAGTAGATAATACCAGCAAACTATTATACTGATTGAAATTATATCAGTAACCAACGCCGACTAAATATCAGGCCCAGGCATTAAGTGGGAAGTATCCCGAAAACACCGCACAACATCTATACCTCTACGCATCAATATCCCGTGCGCACTCCTGGAGTACCCCGATACGCTACCTTCTCCCAAACATTGTAAAACTATAAAGTATGACAGTAAATTTATTTAGCTACATAATATTTCTTTATTTATTAACTTTCCCCTACCGAGGTTTTTTGGTGTTACAGACACAAAATTAGTAGGTAATTATTACCCTTGAATATGTAGTAGAAATGTTTAGATTAAGCAGGTAAGTATTATCAGTTCAATATACTTATATTTTGGAAGCAAATAATGGCAATACTTCAAATAATACTTTTTATATACTTCTATCAAATGTACATAAATTATGAAAGCATAAACATGATAGTTTCCAGTTGAGAAACTCTATTTACTCAAATCTAAAATAATTATTTTTGTGGTGAAAATATTATATGTTCATAATGAGTTTAGTATATTGATTATATTTGAACTAAAAAATTGTTTCGTCTAACAAATTCACGGGTTTAGAAAACTGAACAAATTTTATTCTCAATATAAATACATCATCTTCTTGCTTATATAGGAAATTATGTTATATTCAATGTGATATGTGTATTGCTTTTCCCTATTAGCTTTTTGCGTATTCGCCATTGTCTATTTCCTCTTCCATATTCTCTTTTTCTCATTCCCTGTCCCTTTTCCTTATTCCTTTCTCCCTACTCCTTATGTAATATTTCACATTTCCTGATACATATATATTTTAAAAAACGAAATGATTTAATTGTTCTTTAAGTTATCGACTTAATCTATTTAATGATAACTACAATGAAGAATTAATACGACTATACCTATTGTTTAAATAATTCATAACAAACTTCAATCAAGTTGCGCAAATGTTCCTAAAATTGTAATCAAAGCTATTATTAGGTTCTAAAAACATTTTCTAATGAGACTTTTTGGGGTGAGTTTTGATGCTTAATGTTAATTATTAATAGTAATGCTGAAAATTCTTGCGCATAAAGAAAAGCTGTGGAAAAACACATCGAGCACCTAAACTATTCGAAGTATTTGAACTAAAAGTATCTTTGAGAGCGCTATCATTCTGTAATTCGACGACTTCTTCCTGCATTACATCAGTTAGGCATTGATTTTCACACTGAATAGGTTTCTAATACCTCTCCGGCTTACACCAAAATCTACCATATTCAATAACTTGAAAATTGCTCTCTAAGGATTTGTAAATAATAGGCAACACCTTAATAGATTTCCAAAGTTATATTCATACTGCTTAGACGTTGGTTATCAATAAGTTTCTTTGGCAAGGCAATGGCAGAATACTTTATATCAATAAGAACACTTATATTCAAGCACAAGAATGTTTGGGCACCTCTAGGTCGATATTTTTCGAAAATTCGAAGTTGCAAATTCAAATTATTCAAGTGGTGAATAAATGCCTACAACATAAACCAAACTCATTTCGAATTTCGCATCACAAAATTATTTTAACATGTTGGTCGTTTTTTTTTTCGGATTCAAAGAGAATTTGATTTCCTCTTTTAGTTCTTACGATTCTTTGAACATATTTCCCTTGGACTACCAACAAACTTCTGTATAATAAACTACCATTTGATGTATTGAATCCAAAGCAATACACAGTTTTTCTGGAAAACACCAATACTTGAAGCATTACATTTTAAAAAGCTCACAATTTTTACGCAGAGTTTAGAAGTCATTGGTCAAATGCATACATGAAGTCTTCATATCCAGAACACAACCAATAAAGCCACAATCGCCCTAGGTAGGTGTAGAAGGCTGTAAGGAATTGGGAACTTAACCTTAGGATAACTCTGCTGTTATACACAAGGGTAATTAGACCCATGATAACATACGGAGCTATAGTATGATGGTCAAAGGTGCGGCAGGTGGGGGTGGCCAAAACGCTAGGTAGCGTATAAACACTAGAGTGTTTGCGTCGATGAGATCGACCTCTGCCCACCGCAATGGAAATAATTCTTAACTTGCCACCGTTACATATTTCAACATAAGGAACTGCCAAGTCTACAACACATAGACTTATGCAGTGTCAAATATCAATAAATAAATGGAGCTGGAATATACGCAAAGAAGCCTAAAAAGGCTCTTTCGGTAAGCTTCAGCAAAGATAAAATAGTATTCCAAGCTGAGGTTGCTGCAATTCACCATTATGTCCGAGAAATATAAAGATGGATCGAGCCAGGTAAAGGCATCGCAGTTTCTCATTCCACACATAAAGCGATGTGTGGATTTGGGTCTGCGTAAGCGCCCTCAATAAGGTGGGTATCCAAAGGGAAATAAATTATGGGTACAAAATAGGCCTGGTAGATGATGTAACCTGCAGATTCTGCCAAGAGAAGGAAGAAACACAAGTTCATCTGTTGTGCCAATGAGAAGGCCTGGCGAGGACAAGGTTTTTAGTAATATCCGTGGAGGACCGCACAGTTAGCAGCTACACAAAGAAGCTGTTCTCATACATGGTAAGTCTAATTAAGAGGGCAAAATTAGAGAGCGTCCTCTAGGAAAAAAGGGGATCACAATAGATCTGAAAAGGTCGCGGTGAAACAGGTCCATAGGCCACCCAATCCTAATCTAATCTAATCTAGAAGCCAGGGTTTGATGATAAATAGTGCAAAGGTTATTTGATTTTGATGATGTGTTTCCCAAAACGGTTACCGATAATTTTGAAAACAAAGACTCCTCTCAAAGTGGTTTCAACTTCATGGTGTAGTAAATTTAAAAATGGGACGAAAACAGTGTACCACATCAGTGGTCCCATCATTATGTAGAGCAAATGATGTGATTTTTCTTAGTTTCTTTCTTCAATATCCTGCGACATTTCCTGAGTTCGATAATACCTGCGTCGTTCAACAACGATATCTCTTGTATCGTGTGTTTGGTTTCTCCTCCTAGAACATTTTCTACAGCTCTAATTCAATTTGATTGCAAAGTATTTCTATAATAAAAAGTAAGAGTTTAGCAAAGAACAAACTTCAATTCAAATAGAAACTGGTACCATTTTAATTGCCATAATAAAGGTACAACAGTTACATACATGTGGAAACATATTCAGATTGGTTCGTCTCAATTATTTTGCGAATAGAATGTAGCTGAAGCCTTCAAACACTACAATACGCTCTGCAGTTGCCAAGCGTTGTAAATTACATTTGTGTTGCTTAACAAACCTTTTTCCATTGGCAAGTGGATACTCATCCAGTCCTTTATCAATGAATTAGTAATTTGTTCGCACTTAATCTCATTCGGTATGTAGTACATTTGTCAGACGACACAACTGAGACGCCTCTCTGGACATGAATATCTGTCGCCAGACAGTACAACGGCCCGCACCGTGCTTGCATACATATGCTGTGTAAATACCTATATGCCTAGCTGTAATTGCGTAATTCGTATGAATAAAGGAGGCGTCGTACGTACACATATATCTGTTCCGCCCGACTTAATTCCAAATTAATTGCGGTAGTGAATTTAAAACACATTTTAAAATTAAACTACACGACAGTCGCAGCCGGTATTAAGATTTGTAAGCGAGGACGCGGTTTTCGCGTTGTGGCGTCAAAGGAAAACGAAATGCCAGCAGGAACTGCTGGACACTGATGAAACCGAATAATTAATGAAGAAATTTGTTGTGGATCCAGTTGAAGTAAATGTGTCTATCTTGTTGGACACGTGCATTTATAAAGCTAAAGTTTATTCCACGTAATATTTCACTGCCCGTCTTGCCAGCATGTGTATTATGCTTTCAGAAAAGGCTTCAAACCACGTGACTTGCTTTAAGTATGCAACCAATCTTGCAATGTGGTAATAGCTAACAAATAATTCCTTGATTTCAAGAAAATTTGGATTGACATACTTAACGCTTCTAAGAGATTGAAAATAACATTTTCTTGTCGAAATTGCAGTAATTAAAGGTAATAAAGTGGTAAAATAAAGTAGATGTGTATGTACTATGTATCAGATAAGTTAATGAATGTCAAGTACAATAACTTATTATTAGATTTATTTGCAATTTATTTTGAAAAATGTTGTGTCTTTAGGCAAACGAAAATTTGAAAGTATGACAATTCTTTTTGGCCAGAGAAGCACACGAAACGCACCGCTCAAATGACTGACTAAAGCACCGTAGGCGATATGTATATGACCGAAATAGTTTGATTTGGGAAACGCAACGCCTTCCAGTTAGAAATAAAGAAAAAAAAGCGCATACCTAACATCCGTAATAGCCACTAATAAATTCTTTATCTTGTTTTTTCAAGCAATATTTATATACTTATTTCTGCTGGCAATTGCCCTAGTATTTTCAGTAAATGTCAGCGCAATGTTTGGTGTTTATTTGTATTGTTTCTGTAACTTTGTATCAATTAAGTAATAATAAATAACTAAAAATGAGGAATGCAAAAAAATTGTGGAAATGGAAATTAAAATCAATTTCAAGTAATAAAAATGACTAAATCGTGATTAGAACTTATAAAATAAGTAGAAATAAAAGAATTACAGGGACCAATATCAATCCAAGCAGTCAAACAAGTACCTAAATAAAAGTGAATTAGTACATGATATAATTAATTAGATTATTAGGTAGGTGTAATGAATACATCCGGCAAATAACGGTAACCCATACTACTGTCTCCCTTCGCAGTTCCTACTTGACTAGTGCTTATTCACCATTGACCTACTCGAGCGATAGATATTACGTCCTCACTCCCGATTTTTACGAAGTCGGTAATTCACGACGTATCTAGTATTTGGGGCGGTTTTAGCTGTAGATGTAGTGAGCCCGAATGTAATCAGATTTTTACAACTCTGGGTAAAATTCTTAAAATGAAATAGCAAATATAACAAGGGAGTTATTCCTGGAAAATACATCATAATAGTGTTTTAAGTAAAAAAAATACAAGCCATTTGCTTAGGTAAACAAAAAGAGAAAATAAAAATTGTGTTTTCCTTTCTTTGTAAGGAATACGTGGGGTTGTGGATAAAATACCCATTATATTTTACTCAACAATCTTCGCTTAAATAACTCATGTGCTATGTGTTGTGTTATGTTTTCGTCGATATAAAATCACAAAAACACATGAATAATTTTCCGTTAGTTAGGTGGAGAAATGTAAATAAGTGACTCATGTATGTACGTACAGTTTAAACACTAAATATATGCATGTGTGAAGGAAATACGTTAGTATTTATATTTAAGTAGATAAGTATTCCCGATAAGAACTTAATATATTTTTTATTTTAAATTGTCTTTTAAATTAATCTACACTAAGTTTTTTGCGTGGGTATTATTTAAGTTAGCAATAAACAAGGTGATAAATTTCTGTCGGCTGAACTAAACTGATTCAAAACTTTATAAAATTAATACAAAAAACGGAGGGAGAGGGGAAGGGGGAGTTGCTCGGAGATTGGCCCCACCACTCAATATTGTCACGGACCGCCGTTGTACAAAATTAAGGCACAGGCAATGCCTATGTGCATGTTTTATCACCCGATGCTACTCAACACTGGATTCCAAATAGTCTGTCGACTACCCAAGTGGAAATTTAAAAGCATCTACATCATTGCTTCGATATAACTTTTATCGGTATAATAATTGAATAAATATCTTACAATTTATACGTAAAAAAATAATTGCATAAATAACATACAGAAAAATTATTTGGATAATCTTAAAAATATATCACACATGCTCAAATTATTTACTATCGCGTTTCTGCGCGAATGAATAAAGGTATGAAAATAATTTCCCGATTGTATAAAACCAATTAGTTAAATTTTCCTATTTCCTCGATTATTAAAATGGCAAGTTTTCAAAGTATAATCAATTCCTTAGGATATTCATATGTTAAACATATGCAAACTGGTGACAGTAGGAATCCGTACAGCGCTCACGTACCGAAGGCAAAACACCCGGAGAAAAGAAATTTCAACACGAAGCTTTTCCACATATATAGAACTTACCTCGTTGGTAACCTCAAGCTTAACGATGAGGTTAGCGGGAGTGGGGTCACCATATTCTGCTGCCCTCGAGAGGGGATCTCTCTATAGCCCGCAACGTTGTTCGCGAATATCCAATTGTGAACTTCAGAGGGATCATGATTCATTCATAGGGGATATTTCCTCTCAAGATTTCTGTATTAAAGAAAAAAATGAAAATATTTTACCTTTTTGAGGTATACGGAGAATTGTTCGGTGAAAATTCAGAGAGCAAGATAGAAGAGAGGAAGGTAGATATCGAACAGACGCGGAAGAAGATCTTAATAAGAGATAAGCAATGGAAAATGTGCACACGTACGTATAGGTTATACAGGGGGAAATATTAAGAATTAATAATAATACGGAGAGACAGAAAGAGATTCATTTATTCAGAGCAGGAAGAAGTGTTCAACATCAAATATTAATTACTACAATTCCACAACAGACACATACAACACAGTCCTTACGTTATAGCACACGACATGGGATATTTATAACACTATCAATTCAAGGTATTTATTGTAAGGTTGTAAGGTTGACTAAAATGTTACACGTTTCTAACCAGAATAATTTGGTGTAATCCATTTCTGAATATGTAGGAGTTAACTAACATGGAAAGAAGCGATTGAAATAATGGTCCACTTTCTCACAATTTGTTTTAATTAGAGCTACCGGTTTCGTCTAAATGAGAACATTCTCAGGCAAGTTGCAGAAACAATACAATCGTGTTTGGACAATAATGGAACTCAGTTTGAAAATATGATGTAACAAATTTCTAGCTATTTTACATTTCTAGTTCGAATAAAAAGAAATTGTCTAATAAACAGTGATCATATATTTGTGTATTTCAGGTTTGTGTTTGTCATGGACTACTAAATTAATAACGTAGATAACTTGTACATTTAAATTTCATTGGATAACTGGTAGAAATCGACCCCATATTTTTGAAAAAAGAAAAAAAACACTCTCCAACTAGATGCCATTGCCTACTACGATTTACATTTAAAAAAATTCAACTTCATGCCGCAGGCGAAAAATGAATGCGTAAAATTAAAATCTGATTTAACTAGTCGGTTCTACTCGTAAAGGTGCCTGAATAATGTTAAAACAGTTTCTTCGTATCATTAAAGTCAAGCGAGTTATTAGGCATTCTGAAAAAGTCGAAAAAATCAATTTTTGGCTATAACTCAAAACAAAAGAATATAACTAAATTTTAGTTTTCGCCATTGACCATATCTCGGAAAAAGAGATTGAGACTTGGTCACTCGATTTTTCCACCGAGATGCCGTATTCTGACAAGTAATTTGGACCACTCTGTACATTAAAAAAAGCAATTAATAATGAAAATTTAAAAAAAATAAATGTTGATTTTCATATTTAATTAATTTCTTAATGGGAAATTCTTATGATTGGATTGTTTCTGTAGCTTTGCTGAAGATGTTCTCATTTGGACCATTATTTCAATTCCCTTATTTCCTAAGAATAAGTTGGAACTAACAAATTAATGTATTTCTGCTATTAACTGTAATATTTGCCGTCCTGAGGGCCTTTCAAGATCTAATATCGACATATGTTCGGTTAAACGCTCAAACTTACATCTCCTTTTAGCTTAATTGGTAAAGCATTCGTCCGATAAACGAGAAGATGTAGGTTCAAATCCTGCGTGAGGAGAAAATTTTTGTTGGGAAAAATCCTTCCTAATTATTACAGGTAATAGCAGAAATACATTAATTTGTTAATTTCTCACTGTAAAAATTTGCTTTCAATCCTTGCACAAGTTGAAACTGTTTCTATGAAAGGATGAGTATTGGTGGTATCAAAAATATTAACCTAACTTCACTTAATTTCCCTAGCACATTTTTTGCTGTAGGCGAAGTGTAAGGCCTCTTTCAGACGAGGCGATTAGTTGATTCCACTAGTTGAACGGACAGTTGTCAAGGAGCATACTGGTATAAACCCTTTCACAAGGAGTCAACTTGTCTGCTTCGGCGGTTTCAATAGGTCTTCAATGACAATTAACTAGTTGAGAGTAAACCAGACAACCTAGTTGAATTAACTAAATCGCCTCATCTGAAACAGGCCTAAATGCGCACTTTGACAAACAGTCAAACATCGTAAGCTTTCTGATCTTCACAAACATAAAATAAAGTTCTCGAATATTCTCTACATTGAATCTTCATTTTTGCATTTCATCATCTAACAGAAGCAAGAACATCCCTTCGTTTCTATTTCAAAACAATTTTAATTTATCATCCATTCAATAACAACTATGATGTAATGTAACAGACACATAAAATGTCGATTCTCTTCTGCACCAAATTAACTAATTTTTACATAAGAGTCTTAAAGAAAATGTTAATAGAGATTGTAAGTATGTAATAAATTTACAAAAATCGCATTTCGCTGCTTGTAACTGTAAAAGAAGAAAAACTGTAGGGTTCTTCAAAAATAGAAATTAGTTAACAATTCTTGATGTAATAAGAGCAGTAATCCTAAGTCAAGCTTAGGTTTCCTTGCTTGAAAGATAGTATGATTTCTATTAAACTGTAATATTCGAAATGGAATCTTCCTCTGTAAACTGCATCTTACTGCGCAGGTTCGCTTTTGTTTAATTGAAGCAAAAATACTAACTCAAAAACTTGTAAGGAGAGCTCAATAAAGTTAATCAACGATAGAGAAAGACGAAATGATAATTTTATCATGCAGTTATTTTGAATGGGCAGCTAAAAATACAGTTTTTTCTATATCTTTACACCACTGTTGAATACATAGAAAAAGTAGTTATATTTAATGAAGCATAATAAATTTCAATAAATTGCTTCGTAAAGTACTTAGACAGCGGGTTGACAATGCTGAGTTATATTGACATTTTTATAAAAATAGAACATATCCCTGTGGTCAACGATGACCACAATAAAGCACGCAACACACGATAACCTAATTGACGTCCTGTTATGATCCAGGATTTGTCTATGGTATATCCACGGACACGAACCAAACATTCATATTCTAAATATAACATGAAATGGATATCTTATCACGTATATCTGTTGCAGTCAAAGTATGAATTCAGTGAATGTATACATTAACTAGTCAAAGTAACGCACTCTATGAAAGCTTTAACTAGTGAATGTATACATTGAGTGACTACGCTTATTGTTAGTTAAAGTATCCATGCAGTTAAGTTTTAAGCGGATGGACATCGCACTGTGAACGGAAGCAATTTAGCTACCAAAATCAAGGCCAAACCCTGTATAATATTGTGTATGGTAGACAAAACACTTATGCAATTGATTGCATTTGAATTGAATTATATTCCTGCGCTTGTTTTACCGTTATTTCGAAGCAAAATGTTTAAAGGTTAGGTCGTGATTTCGCTTACGTTTTATTTCGAAATTTAGAGTGCTGTAGTAATCTAGAAATTTAAATATACTACTCTTATTATTTGAACTTAGTTACACAGGTATCCTACCTATCCTACCGACCTAGGCCATTTGATTTTTTGAACTTCCACTAGGAATTTTCAAAATCAAATTCCTACTAGAAGTTAAAAAAAAAATCTAATGACCCAGTTCGACGGGACACTCAGTATATTCGCTATTGGTACTCAGAAAAAAAAAAAATCAAAGTAAAAAAATTACGTCAATATTGCATTTTTGTTGCCAGCAATTGGAGATGTTTCCCGCCGAAAGTGTCACCTGGTAGGTTTATAGTTATTTCGTTAGTTAGTGCTAATTACTAGTAGTACAGTTAAGCAAAAGGTAGTTATTAATTATTGTTTCATATAGCCTTTTACTATCTTATATTCTGTATTAGTATTTGATTTCCAAGTAAGATTCGTATATTTGATGCGAATCCTAATCTTACTTGCCATCTTTACTGTAGATCGTATCTTTAATTTAAAAATTTATAAACGCTACGTAAACTTAGGCCTCTTTCAGACGAAGCGGTTTGGTTGATTCAACTAAGTGGCTTAATGGTTAACCCTCAACTAGTTGAATGTCATCAAAGGCTGGGCCTGTTTCAAATGAGGAAGGAAAGTGGACACTTTCCTGCCTGCTGGAAAAAAATATATAATATATAATAACGCTGTCGGTGACTGGATACGAAACTATTTTCTAAGTGCATAGAATTTCGGCGGTTCAATACCTATTCTTACTGATCGGTGCAACTAATCGCTTCGTCTGAAAGAGGCCTTAGGTATGAAACTGTAATAGGCGAATCGCGAAATATTAATTTACAAAATAAACAGCTTCCTTCTGTTTTTTCCAAAGTGTTCAGTCGGATATTTCTTTTTCTAAAATGCAACAAAATTACAATATGTATACTTATTTTTCATTTTAAAACAATTTTAATGGCAAGTCCTTCTACTAAAACATTTAACGGCAATCGATTATAATGTTGAAGAGTTTTTGAAACGAATATTATGCTTATAGCCCAAATATTAGCGACTTGTTGTTTAGTTGATATTAATTGCATTCTTTTTGTCAGTTTAATTGTCAATTAGGTGCTTTCATAAACACACTAACATCCATCTAATTTTCCGCTGAGTTCTCTTTTCATTATCTAAAGCAGATGTAAAATAACAACATTCATAGACAAACAGATTTCACAAATTACTTATATGTATGCTACCAGTGTTAGCCCTTTTACCAAAATGCTAAAATTTCATACAATTATTACTCAGAACGAGCTACAGACGAAAACACTGTTAGTCCTCGTTTAATCTAAACAAGAAACCGAGCACTGTAAATAGGATATTAATTACACTATAATAATTACCCTGGTACGTTAATTAACAATTTTGTTATCGTTAACGTACTGTTTGTATACACCTCCAGTTTGCTCTACGCACACGGGGGGTGCACGTCGTTTTAGAAGATTAAAATAACATACCGCAACGTACATGTTCCATACGTTAATAATTCCGGGAAAACGTTTAATTAAGGCTATTTCGTCGGCCGATTTTATAATAGTTTACCACCAACTTAATAGTTAGAGACAGATATTACACTATATTTATCCATGGTTATCAATTTAACCTGACAAAGAAGATGTCGAAACACGTAATGTTAAAACAATAATCGAATGAGAGTTTTGGAAAGTTCATGGGCAAAATAGGATCCAGTATTTACATAAGTTTCCCGAGTTTATTGTTATATCAAATAAGTATTTATTTAGAATATAAATCTCGAAAGTGTTTAACTTCAAAGTCAAAATATTATTCTCCACTGTTACTAGTTAATAATGGTTTACATTTTGTAAACGTGTATTCGTAGTTTACGCATGTGATGTAGACATATTAAAACTCTTACATAACAGTAATTGTAGTGTAATTGTAATTATATTACAGTTGTAATGTAATTGTATTGTAAATTGCTGAATTATAATTGAGCCTCAGTATATAAAGATTTGTAATCGCTAAATACTGCTTATTAAAGGCATACTATTTCCCAGAGAAACGGCACCTTTTTGCATAAATTGTAGATGCAAAACGGTTTTGTGGCAGAACAGTTTCTTTTGTATAATTATTGTTATTTGAATGCATCCAGGCGAATCTTATTCGTACTTATTCCTATATACCGGTTGAATCATTTCCATCCGAATTTGAAATCCTGAATAGGAACCTTTATTTTTTATCGCAGATTGAGATTTTACGTCGAAAACTACGTACGATCTGTCCGATGATTTTTCAATTCGCCACAGATGGCTGTAATCGCAACAAATGGAACAGAAATTAAAACAATTACATATACACTACGCCAACCAAAACAAAATACAAACAAAACTATTACTTTTACACAGAAATCTTAAAGACATATATGATTACATAGAGATCGAAGATATCATAAACACCATAGATGAAGAAATATTTTACAGCACGTACTAACAGAGACAAAAGAAGAAGAGGAAACTACGGGAATTACGAAAGAGAAAGAATACCAGACAATATACAACATGAAATGGGGAATCACGCAACACATCACTTCCACTCAAATATTTGGCAAATATCGACCTCAACACAGATGAAACCAAAAAGGATTAAAATTCACAATAAATAAAAACAACGAATCCTTACCAATGATAGCAATTGAGATGGAACGCGCGATAAAGAACTACCCCTAAGAGGCAGAAATTAGCAACGAATGCGTCGCCTTTATCAAGAAGAGAGAAAAGATTGAGAAGCGTAAGTATGCCTCAGACAATTCTTTGAACATTGACCTTTATAGAAGAGTTAAATCTTTGAAAACTAAAATTGAAACTGCGGGTATTGTCATCACAAATGCAGATAAGAACGCAGGCATTGTCCTGTTAAATAAAACTGATTACATAAATAAGACAATAGAATTTATAGATAATAATGATTTCATAAAATTAAATAAAAACCCTTTACCTGTGATAATAGAAAAAACAAAACAATGTATAAAACAAACAAAATACACCTTACAAAAGATTACAAACACAAACCCTACAAACTATATACATATGAACCCACAACTTCCCAAATTAAAAGCACTGCCAAAACAAACAAACACACAATATACACCAACACCCATTAATGATACAATTGTTAAAAATGACTGAATACAAACCGATATACGTCATCGATAACCAGAAACAACTAATCAATATGCTAGAGCAAAACACAACAAATTATACAATGGTTTCCTACGATATTGAAAATCTATACACTAATATACCTACAAACTATACAATTGACAAAACCATAAATATAATAAAACAGAAAATAGACAATACACCAATAAATAGCGATGACATACCCGAGATTATTAATATATTAGACTTAGTCACAAAACAGAATTATTGTCAGTTTAACGGAGAATTTTATAAAATGACAGATGGCTTACCGATGGGTAGTCCTATATCTAGTGTGATAGCAAATATTTATCTAGATCACATTGAACAAGAATATATTTTAAACGATAAGAATCCCTTCAGAAAACATATCCATCTTTGGTGTAGATATATGGACGATGTATTCTGTCTATGGAAGGATGAATTAGATGAAATTAACAATTTCCTTACGTATATAAACAATATACATACAAAACTACACTCCACACACGAAATAGAAGATAACAACACACTAAATTTCTTATATTTACAAATACAAAAACAAAACAACAAATTCCACTATATGCCATATACTGTAAACCTACTACAACCAATAATATAATCCCATACGATTCCATACATCATCCTTCACAGAAATATGCAGCACTAAATTATTACATACAAAGATTACATAATATACCCCTTACTACAACTGAATATAATAAAGAAATTAGCATCATAAAACAAATTGCTCACAATAAAAAATTTCCAAATAACACAATAGACAAACTCATCTATAAACATAAAATAAAAACTGATCCACTTTATATAAAAGAAAATAAAAACATTTATAGAAATTTACATACAACAACCTCTCTACATCAATAAACAACCTTTTCAAACCATTTAATATACAATTAGCGTATAAGTCACCTCATAATCTACAAAGTATGCTTTGCACACATGCAGAAAATAAAGACAAACTACAACGAAACGGAGTTTACAGAATAAAATGCCATGATTGTGATGCTACTTACATAGGGGAAACTGGCAGAAAATTAGATACCACAATTAAAGAACACAGGAAACAAAATAACTCAAATTTTTATCAACATTTACTAGAATTTGGACATAAAAGCATTTGTGATGATAACATTACTTACTTCACACCGTGATAAGGGTCAAAACTTAGACTGTTGGAGGCATACCAAATAGAACGGCATAAGAAAATACCTAACATACACCTTTTAAATGAATAAATAGATATAACATAAACAATCTTCTTATTTGATTTGACAACCAGTTTAACACAGCACTAACATCCCATATTTAGACAATCTGAATAACTTTTACACACACATACACAAAACACACACACACATTCAAACATACTAAAAAAAATTTAAACAATTTTCGCGGTTCAGTTTACAATAACTACATTAGACACGGTTTTCATATGTTTGAATCATTTGTATCATTGTCATTCTGTGTGGAAAGTTTTTCTTATACTTAAATTTTATATTTAATTTATATGTATAATTCTTGGTGTCCGCTTAATTTATTTTCATGTTTGGTGTTTTTTATTTTGATAATCGACAATTTTACCTTTTTTCACGTGTAAGTACACTTTTAATACATAATTTTTAAAATGTCATTTGTGATTGTTGACTTATATATTTTTACATCTGCTAGTTTTAATTTCTTCAGTTTTATATTAAAAAAAAAAATTAACACAATTACTTATACTAATCAATTAATCATTTGCATTCCAGTGATCTGAAGATGGCCGAAACTAGTAATCATATAATAAATATTAAATGAACGAAAGAACGAGTTTTATGACTCTTATCTAACCTTCACATATAACGTTCATTGGATACTTAGAATATAAGAAATTAAAACATTTAAAAAACAGAAAAACACGTGTTTCGTATTTTTCGACAGACCATTTAATAATGTTACGAAAAATAGCTCGCGATTGCGGATTATTTCAAAGTAGTCCTTCGAGAATTTTAAAGCACTATAAATATCTTCCTTACCACGTATCTTTACACCAAGATTTGCATAGCATTGATTTTGAAAATTGCTTAACATTTTGTCAGCAGGTAAAACAGGTGGGAAAATAATATACCAATTATGAAAATAAGTAAACTTTAATTTTTTGACTAATTCTCTTCTAAAATTTTAGATAAGATGCTTTTATAATTCCATTCTCATATCATAAAAATTTAAATGTAACTATAATTATAATTTATTATAATGTAACTAAATAATTGTTTATTACAGATTAATTTTCATTGTTTTAATTTCATTTGAAAAAGCAAGCAATGTTATACATGTGTGAAGCGTCTGAGATAATAAACTTCAAAATTATTTAGATCATTTTATTCCAATTCCGACAATACCAAGATTCATCCAATTTACCCATATATTCGTGAGCGTGCGTCCACATCAGAATTCTGATATAATGCCCGTCCACACTACAACGAATCATTTCTTTTATGCGCTGAAACCGACAGAGTTGTAATGTCGCTGTATCCCGAAGCACTTAGTCACACCGGTTACATTCGCCTTACATTACAATTACATTCGAGCTAGCTGCTGGTGTTTTCAAGTCTTTCATCCTGTTGAAAATTGACATTTGTGCTGTAACAGTTTTTAAATTTTGAAGTCAAAACCTACAGGAAAAAGCATTCGGCCCACCAGTGTATGACAATGGTGGTAGTAACACCTTGAAGTTAAGTGGCTAGAAATTTTATTCATATAGGAAAACGTTTTGTATATTTGTTCCATTCCCTCAAGAATAATTGGTTTGACTTTATTGAAATTTTGATAAAGGGGCAAATTCTGTAAATAATCAAAATAGAATCATGTTAAAAATTAACTTTTAACAGACCTTCTTAAAATTTTCGATATAGACAGTAGTTGGAGTAAATGATCGCGTTCAAGTTGAGAACACATGAGAAAATACAACAACAATAATTATAAAAAAATGTGTATACACAATGTACAGACATACAATATTATGTATCAAAATCATTAAAAAAAAAATAGTAAACAAAAATAAATTTAAATGGCCTTAGAAGTCCCAGTCTCATAGGAATGAATGCATGACAGAAATGAACAATCAATTTTGTTGTCTAACACAGGTGACCTTAGAAAAGTAGAGAATTATAAACACCATGTCGTTGACTTCAGTTTTTAAATTTATGAAAATATTATTAACACCCGCCTTATGAATTTTTTAACTTACAATCATTTACTATCAACTACGCAGATCGCATTAATATATGGAAAATCAACATGTAGTGCTATTCATAGTGCTTTGAGTGTGGTGTATGAAGCCTTAGGCAAAAAGAACGTTGCAGCAGGTATATTTTTTTGATTTATCAAGCGCTTTTGACACGGTAGGTCATGGATTACTTCCTGCTAAGCTTTATTCTTTGGGCGTCAGAAGTTTGGCTTATAATCCTTTGTCGTCCTACTTGGCAAATAGATATACCACGGTAAGCATCACAGGAGAAGCTGCTAACACGATCACGACGAGTGAGCCTTTCTTAATTGACGTATCTTGCAGTGTTCCGCAGGGATCCGTTTTGGGACCGTCATTATTTTCGGTGTACACGAACGAACTTAAGGCTCATCTGTCTTATTCCTTGTTGCCCAGTATGCTGATGATAAAAGCATCAGTATTATGTAATAATGTCGTGGACAGCATGATAGATTGCTCCTGTTCAAATAGACTTGTTTTGAATGGTTCCAAAACTGGTTTAATACATTTTGTTCCGATAACTCGCAGCGGCTTTTCAAGCATCTATGTATACGTTCACGGTAGAAGTATATCGAGAGGGAATGTATTAATTTCCTGGGATTCCCTCCACCACAAACTTTGCTCAACAGTATGTGCTAACAGATCACTGCAAAGTAGTGTCAGTCTACATTCTACGGAATCATTCTCTTATGCATAGGCTACCTTATGGTATTGTGTTCTGGGAATAGATTGTTTGTGGAGCAAAATGGGAGTTGCACCCACAGATTCCCTTTGTTTGAGGCCCTCGATATTTTACCATTGTCTGGTCTATTTATTTACGAAGACTTAATGTAATGTATAAAAGTAATGAAACAGACTTTGCAAAAAATCAAGATATATTCAACGATATGACGGCACGAGGTCGCCATAGTTTGAGTATTCCGACGCATAAATCAAATTTATAAATCCAGCTCTATTATTAAGCCACTATTATATCTGTGGCTTGGTGCAAGAAGGGCCAATGTCATATCTTTTAGTGGTTTTGGGTTCTACGTCTTACGTTGCTACGGATTTGAACAAATTCCTTGCCAACTAATTATCCCAAAACCAGTGATTTTGACATTAGCCTTAGATATAATTACATATATATCTGTGCCTTGGTGCAAGAAGGGTCAATGTAATGTCTTTTTGTGGTTTTGGGTTCTACATCTTATATTGGTACAAATTTGAACAAATTCCTTGCCAACTAATTATCCCAAAACCAGTGATTTTCACATTGGCCCATCTTGCACCAAGGCACAGATACATATATACCAGAACCAAATATCGCTCACTTCAAAAACCCAATTTAAAAGTGAAGTTAAGAATATCTATTGCCGCACACATACTAGACTGTGGAAGAGTATCTTCGACAGCAATTTGCCATATGAAGTGCTATCTTTATTGTTGATTTTATATACCTATTTTGTATATATGTGTTTTATTAAAGATTACAGCAGTCAAGTATTATTATTATTTATTAGCGTATATAGTGTAAATCTATCAATATCTGTATAAGTCCCCGGTTTGATATATTTCGCGTGCGCCTATTTGAATTTCCAACTACGCCCAACAGATGGCGACTACCTGTATAGAGTGGAGATCATCGCAGACAATTAAACCACCCATAGAGGGCACTGTTGAAGGCAGTGTTGTATGTTTGATTGATACGCAATTGGAACATCAAGGAAAGATTACATACAAACACGCCGCAAACAAGGACAATACAGTTCTATTGGATAGTTCTGTAGAGACAATCAATGTGGAAATAAATAGTTGATATAAAGTGTGAATATAAGTAAGTAGTATTAAGAGAAGTCAGTTTTTTCTAATGGCATTTTTAAATTGAATTTAACATCTGCAGTTGAATGAAAAAATTTTTTCTTACTTCAATTGTATATACCTATATTTTATCAGTATGGCCCAAGTCACTTAATTTTTGTGCGAAGTATGGATGAAAGATAGACGAATAGAATAGGTAACCTTAAGCCTCATGGAAATAGTGAATTTTCGATTAACCTGGGAAAATTGGTGATGGAATCTCGGATATCCTGAAAATATATTAATATGATAGAAACGCTGTTTGTTTGATAAAAAAAAGTCTATATACCGTAACATTAACTTGTGTGCTAGAAGTAATCATCACTTAAATGATTATAAGACTTCTATATAGGTAGTATAATTTCAGAACTTTTGTAATGACGGGCATCCAAAGTATATGTAATAACAGTAATATGGTATTACTAATAATTTAGTTCGAAATTGATATATTTTAACCTTCAATGCTGGCGTAAATTACAATAGCACACAAATTCCTGTAATATAATTTAATCAACATATATAAGCGACCTGTCAACGAATATTAATACAGCGTCTGTCTGATAATCCATAATACTTATTCATACCTATTACATAGGTCGATACATACAATAATGGAAACCCCAATTTTTGTATTACCAGGTCGATAGCTAGGCTAGCAGAGTTTATTTGACGTACGCTATCAGGTTTGTCAGGTATTGTGCGTAAATTAATTAATACCGTCTTATGATATGTGCCGCATTGTAGCAATTTCCGGCCCAGATGGGTTGCGGTTTACAAATGTCTGCCTGTAATTATCGCTCGCGAGGTATCAAATATACAATTAATAATATCATCTTCCGCAACGTAGCATCGATTCGCACGGTTGCAATTAGCGACCGGATTTTTCCGTACAAGCGTATTCCTGTGGGTTGTGTGATACGTCGTTAACAAGTTAACATTATGAAGTAGAATCAATATTTACTTCAGGATAGTTTTATATAAAAATCTCGGTAGTAGAGAGGATATTAAGTATCCTGTGTATTACACTGTAGACGAGAAAAAAATGTTGAACTGAAAAATGAGAAAAAAGATGACATGGCTGACTTTGTTTGATGTGAAATTAAAATTTAGATGCATGTACACATATTATATCAAGTATTTATTTAAAAATGTCATTTCTATTTAATTCTATGAAATTTTTAAAATAATTTGAGGTTCGTTTAACCCTTGATGTATCAAAAAATTATTGAGAAATTACGAAAGATGAGAAAGAGATGGCAGATGAAAACATCTACTTCGCAACATAGGGAAAATACCAGCACAAAAAAAATAATAATAAACTGAATAAAAACAATACAAAACTATGATGAACAAACAAGAGTAAATTCGTACTAAATTGACCAGATTCAAGACAATCTGGTATAAGCAATCATTAGGGAACTTATCAAATAAGGCGCCATGGATCGATAAGATCTAGTCTAATCAAAGAAAATATCGGAAAACTAATACCGATAATAAAGAACCTCGTAAATCACGTAATAGGAGAAGAAATTATATATTATTATTTAAGAAAGGAGATAGTAAAAAAGGCAGAAAACTACAGAGCAATCGCTCACTACTAACAACTTTAAACAAAGCATTCGAGAAAAGTATAAATGAAACTGTCAAATTATTTTTTAAAAAATAGCATAATTCATCAAACCAATACCAATATGTTTTCCAAAATTCAAGAACTACTTCTACCAATTCGTCTTAAGAACACATCAAAGAAAAAATGGAAAAAGGAAATACAGTAATAGCGATCTTCAGAAGAAAAAAAACTATCATACACAAATCAAAAATTAGAAAAAAATGGGAATTCTTGGAAGCTGATACTAACTTCAAGCACGGTGAATTTGAAGAAATATTAAATAACAATAAAAAAATATGTAGGATTAATTAAGAAATTGTCTTTTTCCACAAATTCTTTATTAATTGAGTGTGCGACCTGTTTCATACCTCTAGATCCATCGTCAGGCTAGACAAAGGTTAATTGCAACAATGAAGACGAACGAATCGCATCCATTAAGTAATGAAAGTTTGATAGATTAAATTAATTAATTAAACAATAAAGACAAACTGTGGAAAAGAATTAAGTAAGATCTGTGATCAATAGAACTAATTAAAATATAATTAGTCGTCAGTGAAGCTTTTGTTGAAATTTTAAAATTATGAAAACCCTAAAACTACGAAAATAATGAAATAAAATGTGTAAATCATTCATGGAATGAAGGCAAAAAGAAGGTGTTCACATTAAAATAATTAAATGTCAAGATGAAGCACAAAACAATGTTAAAATTACAGAAGGAACAATAAAAGCTTTAGAAAGAGTTTTTTTTTTTACATTTTAAGAGTATAGAATAGTGACATCTATATCTACACTAAAAAAATTAAAATTGAATAAAAACGTTTTTTTGTGTTTCTTCTTGGTTTTTAATTAGTTTAACTTGGATATCCTTATTTTTACTTTAATTCAATAGTATATACTTTGCACATTCTATTTTAATATTATCATAATTTTTAGAATTGTTATAATTTTGACAAAACCTTTGTAAGTATTTTAATTAATTCTCATCGATCCCGCATATGCAATAATCAAAAGAAAAAGGGGGCTATTTTGAGCTAGGTTATTATATTTCATACACATGCAGCAACGTTGCGACCAATTTTGATCTTGTTCAAGCTATTAAATTAATATAAAATTGTTATAACTTTCTTTTTGATGGTGCACACTAGAATTGATATTAATAGAAAGAAAAAAAAAACGGGAATTATTACATTAAAAAGTAGCAAATACACACAAAAAAATTATTATCAATCTGAATATTTTTATTTATTCAGAAATCGAAACTTAATATATATTTAAATGAACTAAATCTTGTTGGTTAGAACATAAGAGTAAATTCTCTGAAAACACAATATATTCTTTGAACAAATGTAACAATTGAAGTATACTTCCTCCAAATGAACATTGTTATTGTTGTAAGGAATAAATCTATGCAATCATAGTGAGAAAGTCTAGATTCAAAATAAAATAAAATTACTATATAAAAGAACTAGAACAAAATGGAATGAAGCTAAAAAAATGGAAAATTGGAACACAAGAAGCAGAAATAAATGAAAGGGTTGAGAAAACAATGAATTTGTACTATACTATGCAAAATAAATTCATAAATAAAAAAGAAATATCACAAAAAACCAAAATTAAAGTATTTAAATGAATTATTAGACCCGTACTAACTTACGGCTGCGAATCATGGATACTAAATGAAAAACAAGAAAGTAAAATACAAGCAGCAGAAATGAAGTTCCTAATATTAAAGCATTACTGATTTAAAAAAAATTGAAATAATACTTAGAGTCAGCGCCAACATTGTAGGTGTGTACACTAACAAACATATGTAGGTATTTACTAGTTATTAGTTTTCAGAAGATAATATCAAGCAAATTACTATACTGAAAATTATATCAGTAACCAACGCCGACTTGATACCAGGCCCAGGCATTGAGTGGGAAGTATCCCGAGAACACCGGTCGCAACGACGGATATGCATCTGTACCTCTACGCATCAATATCCCGTGCGCACTTCTGGAGTACCCCGATACGCTACCTTCTCCCAAACATTTTAAAATTATAAAGTATGACAGTAAATTTATTTAATTACATAATATTTCTTTATTTATTAATTTTCTCCTACCGAGGTTTTTTGGTGTTGCAGACACAAAATTAGTAGGTAATTATTACCCTTGAATAGTAGAAATGCTTAGATTAAGCAGATAAGTATTATCAGTTTTATGTTGGAAGCAAATAATCGCAATACTTCAAATAATACTTTTTATATACTTCTATCAAATGTATATAAATTATCAAGGCATAAATATGATAGCTTCCAGTTGAGCAGTTGAGAAAATCTATTTATTCAAATCTAAAATAATTATTTTTGTGGTGAAAATATTATATGTTACATAATGATTTTAGATATTGATTACATTTGAACTAAAAAATTGTTTCGTCTAATAAATTCACGGGTTTGGAAAACAAATTTTATTCTGAATATAAATACATCATCTTTTTGCTTATATAGGAAGTTATGTTATATTCAATGTGATGCATTTATATTCAAATTGAGTAATTATTTTTTGTGTGTAGATATTTTCAATTTTATACATTTAATTATTTGAATAATTCCTGTTCCTTTTTTAATTCTTCTGAAGTGATAATTGAGTTTCCGGATCGATAGAAGTAATTATTGAGCAGTAAAGATTGCCTCCATTTGAAAAAAATATTCATCGAAGTAGCATCTAAATATTTCCATTGAGTTAAATGTTAAATATAAAGATTCAGTTGCACCACTAATGCTATAATTAAGGGATTGTCATCTTCATAATCTGCAAGTCCTGTTATTATTATTTCTATTAATATAACTACAGCATGTAATTTAGTCTATTTTATTAATATATAGATATATCATATATAGGATTACCTAATATGAGTTTTCATATCTTCCTATCTTGACAGTTTTGCAGATTGTTATGTCTTTATCGATAATCTGACCAAATTCTAAAATGAAATTATATTAATTATATAATTAGTTCATTCAACCGTGCAATTTCCATTTTCACTATCACTACATCATTGAATGTATCATAATGTAATTCATAAATATTATTATTGTGCAACATTATTTACTTTCGATACAAGATATAGTTGGCTATTACTCTGACGGTTATAATATAATACACAATAGATTGTGGAAGTTCTGGAACGTTAGGTCATTCACTGTTTGTATAAATACCTTCCTAGAAGTATAGAGATGGTGTGAGGAATTTCAAGGTTCTACACTAATAGATTTTAAAAGAGCAATCAAATTAGCACACATGATGGCAATTGGCAATTATATGGACAAAACGCTGAGGTGGCTCTATATATAAAAACGCCATTGATATTATAAACGTGTTTTAGTGGTAAATCGAAGTACGATTAGAGTTTAAGCCATACATTATATCCTTGATCTGATGTCATACTGAATTCCTGATCTTCTTTATTTATAAATAGGTAGACTATGAATTAAAATAATTTAGTAAAATTGAAATAAACCAGTTTATTTATTTAGTGTTATTGAAAACTGAAATTGTACTTGATCGATTTTCTTGTCAAAAAAAAAAAAACAAAGACTAAATTATTAAATTAATATTTTTCATATAGGTATGCTTGGATACTAAATATAATAAAATGCCTACCCACAAAATACCATACAAACCTGATTACATTAATGATGATTTTTCTACTTATGCACTGATTATTAAATAACTTTAAAAAATACACTATTTGCCACACTCAAATTGCTCACAATATCCTGCCAGAAAGTAGGTACCTATTTTTTTCTTTTATGAAAACTTACAAATATCAGTTTCTTATAGAATTCACTAGTCACAAATAATTAACTATAGAAAGATTTATTTATTGCTGACGAATAAAAAGAAAAGATACTTTTATTTGTCGTACACGGATGCTTTTAATAAATACTTTTACGGATACTTTATATCAATAATATTTTGACCAACTCTGATGAAGACCCTAATTCTTTTCACCAATTTATCTACCCAAAAACTTCTCTACAAGAAGTTATTGTAGAAAGTAATACAATTTTTTTTCATTAGTAATCTGTGTTAAATACTTGCTAATTCGCAATAAACTGATCGAATTATTTACGAGGATCAGAGTGAAACGTCTACCTCAGTACTACTACACTAACTACATTATATATTTTATACTTACAGAAGTACCTGCAAATTCCATCTGTATTTAGGTAGAGAAAAAAAATAGAGTTTTAATTTTGTCAGTTCATATAAGAGTATCATATTTTCAAACCACGTCTTTTCCTAATTTTATTTGTAATTTGATATCTACACTCAGAAAAGTACCTGCTTTGAACTAATCAAAATGTTAATTTAACAATGCTGTTTGGTTATACCTATATGGCAAACCAAATTTTTTTGGTGCAGGAACGAAAAAAAATTGTTAGATATTTGTTGTTGATTGTTATAGTAATCCTAGCAAAAGTTCAATGCAACCCTTTAAAACATATCACGTGAAAAATAATTGTTGAAATAATTTAGTTATGATATCCAAAATAATAAGTCAACCAATTCCTCTTAGTTGAAATATATATTGTGCTTCTATTTATCAATTTTCGAATATTCCGTTTAAATGAATATTTAATTGAACGAACTATAATCTTTAATAATAATAATAATAATAATCTTGTTTTAATAACGCACTTATTTGGGGGAGACATGCGGTCGATGTTGTAAACACGCTAAGTGTTTGTTGCGCATATTGGGGGTTGATCGCGAGGATCACTCCGTCGCTGTAGTATTCGATTAAGAAAGTCGCCCTTTCAACGATCACAACTCTTATTAGACGTTTATCTAGTAAATATACCAGATTAATATGTTATAAACGTACTTATCTCCCTAGTTGTGCTCAATATGTTCTGTTACTGGAGTGAAATAGGAGAAACGCCATCTCTGAGGCAATTTCTTTAATACGTGAATGTATTTAACGTATGTGCTGTGCTATAACGGGAGAAAACTGTTACACAATAGATGTGCTGCTATCGCACTGATATTCTTCAATTTCGACAATCCAAAACGTCATTTGATTTAATGCTTCAGATTTGTCTATATAACCGCATCTTTAGGTGTCTATGCTAAAGTCACAGCGAATTTGAAGTTTTGTTTTCATGGCGTACTATAAGATAGACATAACTTGTCAAACTTGTCAACAACTTCTCTGGCTGGTCTCACTGCAGTTTGCTCACCCAACAACTCAAAATTCTGCTCTTATAGTGACCTTGCTTGTGTTGTGTAAAAAAATTGGTGGAATAAACATCCTTGCTCCAACATTTTAGGCCAGGTACGTATATCTTTTGTGTATATTTCCAGTTAATCATGTTCATTTGTTCATTAAGAAGTTAAGTAATGGGAGTTGGACCTCACAAAGAAGCATTTTTTATTCATTATCTTTTTCAGGAATTAATTTTTGGGATTAAGGGTTTGTTTGAAATATTTTCTGAACAAATTGATAACATGCGCATATTATTTAACTCATTTTAAAGAATGCCAAAAGGATAACCCAAGCAGGTTATTTTTGGGTATTCAGGTTTTGTAGCTCCAAAACTTCTTCGTAGTTCTCTATAAAACAAAAAAGCATAGTTGTTACCAGTGATTGAAATAAAAAATCACTTAAAGATACAAAATAGCCTTTCTTGAAATTAAATTAAATGCAATATCAATTGAAGAGTTTTGGAATTACCGCGTTCGAATTGATGTTAATAATCAGCTCGTTTAGCGTTGTTGAGCTAAGAATGAAATTCGTTTAGTATCAATTTATACAGAAAACATAAAATTGAAAAAATCAACGATTGATTCTAAATACATTGCAGAAAAAGGAGACTTATTGGGGAAAAAAAACATTCTTTCTGAAGTCGCTATATAATTGTTAATTTACCACAATATTATGGATTTTAGGTCGTAAATATCTATTCTAATCTATTCAAAATAAGCAGTTCCATGTAATATCAAAAGGAATGGATTTGTTCTTCAATAGATCATCTAATCTAGATAAACCAGTTTAATATTGATGTGCATAGGCGTCTGCGTATTATACGAAACAAAACGCTAGCAGCAATTGTTACACAGTTCTACTGTTTTTCCACTTTGTGACACTCTTTTGGTGATATTTCATGTGAGGCTGGTGAGCGCAATTCGTAACATTGCCTATTTGGCATGTTCTCACGGGCTTTTGCAGAGAATTGCCCATGACGAAAGAATTGCCTGAGAAGCATTGAAACATTGCATTGTTTGTCCTTGAGCGCACTCATATCGCAAAACTACAGCTTATAGTCTAGTGATACAAATATTAAATTTCTAATTTGGTAGCTGGGTACTACTGTATTTAAACTTTTCATAAAATTAATAAGCATTTTATAAATCCGACATTTTTAAAATTTAATTTTCAGATTTGAAAATCTGAGATTACATGTATCAAAAATGGTAACATAATTGTAAAAAGTGTAAATTATAAATAAAATGTTTTGTTTAATAAATGACAAAATTGTTTTGTTTACTATGATTTTGACTATATTATTATGTTTTATTTAAAGATTGCGTTTTAAAATAGGAAGTTTCGATTATTTGTTTTTGAATTTTGTAATTAAATAGTTCTTTAAAAATATTGTATTTAGTTATAAAATTAAATTATATAATTTTGTGAAATATTGTATATCGGTTTTATCATTGACTGCATTTTTATGTTTATAAATTTGAATTATTTCAAGCATATTACGTGTTTTTAAATTTTGTTCTTTGTTTAAAATTCTTACCTTGTTGAAATCAAAGGTATGATTTTGAGTTATTTCATGTTTTTTTTTTTTTAAAGCTGTAAGATTTTTATTATATTTGTGTCCTTTTATTCTATTTTTCAAATATTGCATGGTTTCACCTATATATACACCATTACAATTTTGACAGTCTATTTTATAAACTATGAGTGATGTTTTACTTTTTTCAATTTTTGATTTTAATTTTGAATAGATTTGGTTTTGTAGTTTGTTTGTGTTTTCATAGGCAATTTTGTAATTATATGGTTTGAAAATTTGATTTATTTTTTCGGATAAATGTTTAACATAAGGAATTTTTACAAATTTTGTAATTGTTTGACTATTATTTTATATTTTTTGTTGATTTATTATAAAAAAAAAAAAAAATTCTTTGTTTATAAGAAGATTTGGATAATTATTTTGTTCTAGAATATTTTTTGCTTTGTTAATAGTATTTGATCGAAAAATTGGACTTGTTAATTTTATTGCTCTGTCAGCTAAACTAATAATAACACTAACTTTTTGAGATAAAGGTTGTGAAGACTTTGACTAAAATTTAGATAACGTCCAGACCATGTTGGTTTAGTATACCATTTAGTTAAAATTTTGTTATCATTGTTGATGAGTTTGAGGTCTAAAAAGGTAATGCTATTGTTTTCTTCGATTTCATTGAAATGTTCATTGAAAAGTTAGTGTTATTATTAGTTTAGCTGACAGAGCAATAAAATTAACAAGTCCAGTTTTTCGATTAGATACTATTAACAAAGCAAAACATATTCTAGAACAAAATAATTATCCAAATTCTCTTATAAACAAAATATTCAAACAAAGACTTTTTTCTTTTTTATAATAAATCAACAAAAAATATAAATAATAGTCAAACAATTACAAAATTTATAAAGATTCCTTATGTTAAACATTTATCCGAAAAAATAAATCACATTTTCAAACCATATAATTACAAAATTGCCTTTCAAAACACAAACAAACTACAAAACCAAATCTATTCCAAATTAAAATCAAAAATTGAAAAAAGTAAAACATCACACATAGTTTATAAAATAGACTGTCAAAATTGTTGTGGTGTATATATAGGTGAAACCATGCTATATTTGGAAAATAGAATAAAAGGACACAAATATAATAAAAATCTTACAGCTTTAAAAAAAAACATGAAATAACTCAAAATCATACCTTTGATTTCAACAACGTAACAATTTTAAACAAGAACAAAATTAAAAACACGTAATATACTTGAAATAATTCAAATTTATAAACATCAAAATGCAGTCAATGATAAAACCGATATACAATATTTCACAAAATTATATAATTTAATTTTATGACTAAATACAATATTTTTAAAGAACTATTTAATTACAAAATTCAAAAACAAATAATCAAAACATCCTATTTTAAAACGCAATCTTTAAATAAAACATAATAATATATTCAAAATCATAGTAAACAAACCAATTTTGTCATTTATTAAACAAAACATTTTATTTATAATTTACACTTTTTACATTTATTTATATACTTGAAAAAGCTTTGCAAAAAAGCGACGTACTCATGTTTTTAATATTGACGACCTAAAAACCAAGAAAAAAAAAATTAAATATAATTACCAAATGTAAATCAAAGAAACTAAAGAAATGCTCGTGAAAGGCTCTGGCATTACTTAGAAGCTCTAAAACTTGAAAAATCTAATTGTAAGCCATAAAGCTGAACCTTAAAGATGATGATGAGAAATGATGTAAGATCTCCACCACAGAAGATATCAGATATAGACGGAAAGGGAGCCGACTTTCGAGTCATCTGCATGGACGAAAAACCAAAGTAACATTATCCAAATTAAAGCGTAACAACATTTTCGCGTACGTTTAGTTCGACGACAGGCGTATTTAATTAAACCTAACGACGTCAAGCCGAGGTACTGTCGACGTGTCAACATTGAAATAGAAATCTGAGGGTGTGACTTTTAGATAGAGCTAAGAAGATAGCGACCACCACCCCGGTTCGCGACGTCGTGCTATTTTAATTAGCGTGTTTCATTTGTTTGCGATAACGTTCCGCATTATAAGGTTCCGGTTCTCCAACGACGTTTAATAATCTGCACTTAAAGTAACGAGCTTCGGTGAACGAACGAGCGAACAACTTTGGACACAATGAGATAATTCGAGTTGCCGGCTTTAGTTTTTACCCATTTATATCGCTGTGCCGCCTTAAAAGCGCCGGAAAATTATGATCTTGATATCGCGGAGAACGTATAAAGCGACCGTTCTAATTATTGCCTTGTCGTGCTTCCGTTACTGAGGAAGTTTCGATTTAAAGACTGCTACAGGAACAATCGTTTCTTTTTTTTCTATTCCTACTGTTGTGATTTTTAAAATACGCAGCATTCAGTAGCGGCACATATAATATTTTAATGTATTGTTACGCTACAGAGTAGCATATAGCCCTAATTAAAAAAAATAAATTTTAAAGAAACACATTAATTAAATTAAAAAAAAAACAAATTTTATATATCCCAGTGTCATCTATCTTTATTTATTTTGATTCAGAAGTGTGCTCTCTCACCAGCCAGATGGCATGCAGGGCGAGAAATTTCCGATCGAGGGGCGGTGACATAAAAAAAATATTGAATAGCTGGTTACTTTCTTATATCTTTCAGTAAGAGTGAAGATTCTGAGCAAGAGTGTTGTCAATTGTCCTCTCCATCAAATTCACTGTCAATTACAGGTTTAAATGATATCATAGGCATGATAATGTCGTGCCTCAATCGATTCAAACTCTTACGTAAAATTAAAACATTTAAGTGTGGATAAAAGTGATTTTATTTAATAAAAAAAAATTCTAAAGGTGAACTTGTTTAAAATCAGACATAAATCTTAGGATATTTATCTCAGGTAAGTCCGTGAGTCCGTTTAATTAATAACAGTAAAATTTTTATTTAGTAATTCCACCTTTTGCAATTCAAATTCATAGTTTCGTACGTAAATACGTTTAAATTGAATTTCAAAATTCCGCGATTTCTAACCGTTCAAACGGAGTTATGTTAGGCTTAAAGAGACGTGTGAAACAGAGTAGCCAACCTTGATGGTAAATTACTGGATATTGGTTCGTAACGTACATACATAACAAATACTTACAAACCTAATTACACACATTTCCCCAAAGTAACCGCGAACGGTTTCGCCTACGATACAACCAATTTTCTAACCTCAATTCTTTCTGAACGAATAAAAATGCAATTTCTTATAAGTATAATTAAATTTAGATTAGAATGGAAATAAAACGTTTATTTTTAGGTAGATTTGACGAGGAATAAGGCCGGATTCTGCAGATATCGAAGTGGTCAGGACTGTTCAGGTGTCGAATGAGGGCCCTGGTACATCATAGGTACTTCAGATCACGGAGTCTGGCTCAATCAGGACAGGAACATCATAACAGGAAACTCAGGAAAATCGTCGTTGAAGAAAAATTACCCAAAAAGGTTGCGGGTAATTTGGACAATATTTGTGTGATGAACTTTGTTTAACAAATAAACATTATTTTTTAGATTGTAAAATGAAATAAAATTGGATTTTATCGAAATAGCCGTTAAATTTTTCAAGAACAAAATGAGATAGGTCTGCCTCTAACAGAGTTCGGTTAGTGAATGGTTCGAATTGAAAATGTTTTAACTGACTTGAAAGCGATTGTCTTCGTCAAGGAGTCCAACTGTTTGTAAAAATTCGTTAATATAACCGAAATAAGGGAAACATCCATTGTTTTATATATGCAAATGGCCATGTGATCGAAAAGGATAATCGACTGTTCAAACGAAATGAAAATAAATAAAATCACAAAATCTGGAATCACCTTACACTTGGAATATGATAAAAGTATGTGTTTCTGGATTGTGAGAAAAATACATTTGAAATTTTTAAACACTTATTACTATGTAAAATTAACAATCTTAAAATTCATCATTGCACCTAAAAGGTAGGCAACCATTTATACACATAGAATTGTTATAGAACTCAATTTCCAGTAATTTTATCATGTCTCTCTGTTGACATATCAAAGCAATTGGACTGCCAATGCAAATACAAACGTTATTAGACTAAATTTAACTGACATAAATACACGGTAAAAATAATAAGAATTGTTCACTTGAATTAAACGTGGATCCAAATTTGATCTGTCAATAGCTATTGTAATAGTACACTATTCAAATTTTAATATTGATTTTCGATGTGTAGGTGTATCACTGCTGACCAACTTTACTTCCTGAAGGGAAAATTCTGGAGAAAAATGCCTTGGAGGACTTGCCAAATGCAGAGATTTCCTACATCACCTGGACATCGTCTAGCTGCCTGCTGCTACATATTATATCCTTTTTCTATTATATCTAATTAAGTTTTAAAATATAACTAAGTAAAATAGTAACATTCCCTTTTTAAATAATAGTAGAATATTTTCGCCATAACAGTATATATCATTTCAAATTAAACACATCTATCATAATATTAATACTGCTGTGGCTTGGCACCCCGGTTTTGGTAAATTTAGTGTTCCGATTTGCCTTTATCAATGTTTCGGGCAAGTTTTCTCAGATATTTTATTTTGTATAAGAGTTAGTTATTGATTTGAGTGTTTAATTTATTTATTTAAATGTTCAGGTTGTTTAAATTAATTTCACTTTTAAATTTGTTAGCATTTGCTCATGTAGCTTATGTCCTTCTTAGAAGTTTTCTTCTTCTATGATCATTGTGCGAGGCGTAGCGCACGCAGCTGTAGAATTTTATATGTATGCGATTGTTTAACCCTGTGAGGCCAGTTCCTTGACAAGATACCGGTGTAAGTAGACGTAAATTTATATTGTTAGCTGCCATTTTGGTATTTCATTTTTATTTAAAGATTTGTTTCCTTTATTTCGATTTATTTCATCCATCAAGGAACTCGCTAAATAATAATTGGTATTATATTGTTGTGTGCACAATTTAGATGTAAGATCTTTTATTATTTCGTGCAGGAAGATAGATATTTTAGTTTAAAGAATTAATTTTTCGTTTTTTTATATTTTGCTGTTTTGTAATTATTTCTAATCACCTCGGGTTGGGTGAATAGAAGCTTTGCGCTTGCTTTTAGTTTTCATTTATGTAAATTTACTTGATTTGTTAATTTAGTTTGTTTTAATTTTGAAACCACGTGGATTTTCGTGAAAAAGAATTATCTTCCTGGACATTTGTACCATTTGCTTTGATTTAAGCCAGGACTCTCAGTCCAGGGTTTTTATTTTCTGCAAAATTGTAATTAACAATTTTTTTTTATATATATAATAAATATTATTGATTGTTATTAACGTCATTCTAAATTCTGTTCTTTTATTTTTGACTAAATCTTTTTAATTTTTGGAGAATTAAAGATAGTCACATTTCTTTCACCCACAATTTACTTTTCATGACTAAATTTAAGTTTAATTTGCGAGGGTAAGCCTGAGTTTAATTGTTTTTTGTGCCCTTTTAAATTTTTATCCTTTGAGCTAGCTAATTTAATTTTTCACTTTTATTTTTCATTTTGCATTTTCTTTGGTACCTTCAGTACACAGCAATACGTTTATTATATTTCACAAATATGTATTGCTATACTGCTAATGATGGAGTAACCCCATTCCAATACATCTAGGCCCTGTTGCACGTATGTTATTAAACAAAAACAACACGCCATGTAAAACAGGTATAGTATATACAGGGTCTTAGGTAAACATGCGGCAAAAATTCAAGGGGTTATTCCTTGGCCTATTCTAAGAATATTTTGTCCTATGATGATTTTTGAAAAACTCCTTTTTTTCGAAGATACAGGGCGAACAAGATTTGCGACAGTAACAACATTTTATTATCAAAAAGTACATGTAAAGTTGCTCAATCTACAATAAATGTTCAAAATGGCTTCCTCCAGCCTGGATACAAGCATTCAACCTTCCCGTCATTGATTGTCGAACTCTTTCAAACACATCAGAGTCGTTTCTAACCCAGCAATTATCCGATTTTGCAAATCATCAAACTATTGACTTCAGAGATCTCTCTAGGAGGTTTAAGTCTGGGGATCGAGCAGGCCATGCGTGTGGCCCACCTCGACTAATCCAGCGATCTATGGCTGTAAAAAAATTACGAGTAATTAAACTGAAATGTGGTGGTGCAGCATCGTGCATAAATCACATTGCAATTCTTGTCGCGTATGGTACATCCTCCAGAAACTCAGGCAGTGTTGCTTCCAAAAAGTTGCAATACACCACACCAGTAAGTCTTCCTGGTAGAAATACCGATCCAATTAGATAGTCACCCACAATTCCAACCCAAACATTCAACGAGAACTGATGTTGAAAACGATCTTCAAATACCTCATGCGAATTTTCATCTGTCCACGCATGGTTATTATAAAAATTCCTTATTGCATTTCTTGAGAAACTGGGTTCATCGATAAAAAGAATCTGTCAGGAATAGAGGGATGTGAACTAATGTTTGCAATATCCATTGACATAATACAATACGTGAAGGAAAATCAGCCGGTAGTATCACCTGAACGCGTTGAATGTGGTATGGATACAACAAATTGTCCTTAACAATTTTCCAAACTGTCCAATGACTTACATTCAAAGTATTTGCAGTTTTTCGCGTAGCACTACCAGGGTCTTCCTCTATCGTCTCCAGCACATTCTGTTTCAATTGTACCGTTCTTGCAGTCATTGATCTTCCTGGCTCTCCACTTCGTTTCATTGAGCCTGTTTCACGAAGACGTCGATGAATGTTTTCAAAGATTTTTCGGTCGGGGACACTACGGGCAGGAAATCGTTCAATGCAGAATCGTCTAGCTTCTAATGAGTTGCCATCAGCAAGTCCATTCATGAAATGCATGTCTGTAATCTCGGCGTTCGTATACATCATGACAGAGGATTTCACTAATTATTAAAGACACGTCAAACAGCCAAACGTCACTCAATCTAAACAAATGCGACCGATGAGACGTATTCAAATGAGATCCACTACTGGATAAAACAGCCGTTTCATGTGATCGAGATCGAAAAAACAACAACGCATTGTAAACAATTTTTTGTACTTGTATCTTCGAAACAAAGGGGTTTTTCAAAGATCATCATAGGACAAAATATTCTTAGAATAAGCCAAGGGATAACCCCTTGAATTTTTGCAGCATGTTTAGCTAACACCCTGTATATTCTTACCTTTATATAGGCATATTATAATTCGTTAATAAATAATATGAATAAAAAGAGCCAAAGTTCGAGTCTTGAGGGACTTCAGAGGTAAAATAAAGAGAAAGCAGAGTTGTCGCTGTTATACCAGAGGGGTGCAGGTAATAGTTATTTACATTAGAGTGCGGTTGTTGTCATTTACAGCGCAAAAATTCCAGAAGTCTCTGTATATGTTTCAATTCAAGAAAAGAACTCGCTTAGCCGCGCTGAATACAAAAACAAATCAAAAAGATTTTATTGTATTCTTATTCCCGTATGTAATTTTCATTTCTACTTTAATTAGATTAGAAAGATAGAAATAAATATGAAAAACAGTCTAGTTTACGGTTCTCTAAAACAATTATTCGAAATAAGTATAAAGAATAGAAGTTAATGTTACAATTATAATTAATATCGATGTTGAAATTAAGTAACAAAATACTACTTCAATAATTCCAACAATAAATCATTTCGCTAGTGCTTGCCACTCCAAATAGGCTAGACCAGTGTTTCCCAAATAGTGTTTCGCGGAAGTCTGGCGCTCCTCAGTGCCCTGCTCGGAGTTCCGCCAAACAACTTCCTTAGTAATAAACAGTATTTAAAGGTATGACCACGAACCCAAAGCCACGAAAAATGTACACAGAATTTACCCGCTAGCGTTTCTAAGAAAAGAAAATACAACGTACTACGTACTTGTCATTTGGGTTTATCATGGTAGGCGACGCAAATGCACCAGACGGCAAGTGTTTGTTATGTAAAAAAATATTGGCAAAAAGTTCTTTAGTTCCCGCTAAATTACAGTGGCATCTGCAGACAAACCATCCCGAATTCAAAGACAAGAGCCTTTCGTGTTTTTTTTCAAAGAAAGTCAGAGTCACATGAAAACAGTAAGCAATTTATGACGAAAATTGTCAAAACAGACAATGAAAATGCAACTTATAAAGTGAGCTATCGGTTTGCATTGGCTGGAGTAGCCTATTCAATTGCCGTATCATTGATAAAACCTTGTGTAGAGGACATTGTGGAGACTGTTTTAAACTGCAGTAGCAGTCATTGCATTCTCCACAGACATGCACTTGTAAGTCGCCACATTCCATATGCACTCAAAGATGTTTTAAGTGATTGTGTGTGATGATATGGGTAGTCGTCACACATCGCTTCTTCTATAGGCCGAAGTCCGGTGGTTTTGAATTACGTCAAGAACCCTTGACATTTTTCCTCGACCATAGATTTCGATTATCGGATAAAGTAGAAATATCTTCGTGGTTGTCGACAGTCGCGTATCCTGATGATATTTTCTCAAAATTGAATGAGACGTATTTGGCGTTACAAAGGGTACAGGTAAGCAATAACCGAATGATGAGCTATTGAGTCATGACAGTTTAGTATAGCAAACTTATCAGGTACAGAATAATACATTAGTTACAACCACTAGTTACGCCCAATCATTAGCAACCTATGTCATGGAAGTACAAAACACGGTTTCAATAATAATAATAATTTTCGAAAATCAGATTCTTTGAGGAATCCCACGCTTTATGAAACAAGATAGTCTTAAAAACGTATACATAACTGGGGCTATGAGAACTTACCCAACAGCAGCTATCGAGGTAGTATTAGATCTTACCCCTCGTCATATTGTAATAGAGAGATAGAGAGATCTCCATATTGCAGTAGAGGACGTGGCAAAAAGAACCACCCTCAGAATGGTCAAGGAATGAACGATTAGGCATAGGTCTCAATCGCCTGATGGCGATCAAACCTGGGACATATCCCGGAATGACGTCAAAAAAATTCAGCTTTGTGAAGGAATTCACCACAAAGTTTAGTAACAAAAGCGAGTGGAATCAGAACACCATCTTGAAATTGAATAGAAGTGTCATCAAATGGTACACTGATGGCTTCAAAACGACAGAAGGAACTGGAATAGAAATATATGGGCCTAGAACAACGTACTTCGAAAGCTTGGGTACATACCCAAGTATCTTCCAGGCGGAGATACACGCTGTTGAAAGATGTGTCCAGTTCAATATTTATAGAAATTATCGGAAGCAAGAGATTGGCTTCATGACTGATAGTCAAGCAGCCGTCAAGGCGCTGAGCTCACATGAAATCAGTTCCAAGATGGTCTGGGAATGCTTATGAAAATTAAACGAGCTAGGCAAAAGGAATAAGGTAACCCTCCTGTGGGTTCCGGAACACACAGGAGTGGAAGGACACAAGATAACGGATAATCTCGCAAAAAGGGGACTGGAATACCTTTTGTAGGGCCTGAACCCTTTTGCGGGATAAGTAGCAATACAACACTGAAAAAACTGAACAGAGAAATGGAGCAGAGAAAATCTAATTATTGGGAGACTCTCCAGAGAATGAGGCAAAGTAGAATTCTTCTGGAAACCTATAACTAGAAAAGGTTAACAGAATGCATCAATCTGAGTAAGAACAATGTTCGTATATTAACAGGAATACTTTCAGGCCATTGTAAACTGAAAGGACATCTGAATAAGTTTGGATTCGCAAAGGAATCTGAATGTAGATTTTGTGGGAAACAGGATGAAACACCCATCCATCTCCTCACATTGCGTAGCACTGTGCAACTCAAGGGCGTTGCACCTGGGTGCATGTGAAATCGAAGATGGAGACCTACCTGCCCTACCTAACCTGGGGCCTTCTAATATCCTACACTTTCTGAAAGGAACAGGATTGGAAGGCCAGCTGTAAAACAGCAAGAATAGGGAACACAATAGGTCGCACTGTAATAAGACCATCCCCACATATATACATTCATCTTATGTTTTCCGATTATTGATTTGCTCTAAATGTGCTACATTCAGATGTAGCGGATATCTTTTAGAATAATAGAAGAAACTACAGGAAATTGGAAAATAAAAGAAAGATTTAGTTACAAATTCCCACATTAATAAACACCTGCATGGATATCTAACATAATTTATCCGCACATAAAAATCTTGGACGTGGATAATTGTAGCTTTTCAACCTTCTTTACACATAAATGCAGTACTCCTACTTACAACTTAGATCACAATCAAAGATAAACGTTAATGATATTGAGACTCATTTATCCCACAATAAGAAAATTATCACCTATTTCGTTAGGAACTTCGATATTTAACATCTTGTAGTAGTAGATATAATCTCCACAAATGCGGGCGCGCTCGCATGCAGACGCAATGATGTCATTCGACGTTGTTCCGAGTCATTAGAGTCGTTTAACATGATCTCATCTTGCACCACTCGATTGGACTAAATAATAATGGTCGGTCGGTTTCATTCAATTAACCCACGCCTAATTCCATTTAATTACGTATTGTTCGGTCTTTCAAACCGTCCGGACGACGTAAAACGAATCTTACGTTCATAAATTAAAGTTAGGAAGAAGAATTAAGGTCATCCCCGAGCGCAATTATGTACTGCCGATTTCTATGGCGTGGAGAATTTATTATACCGTCATGAATGGCGTTTATTTTAGATCGAGTGTGTAATTGGACGTTTCTGGTTTCAAGAGTTGGCTTATATTTAGTTTGAATAGTAAATTGAGCGGCCGGCTTGGCTGCTTTTCATATCGTATGGCATGTAAAAATAAACTGCGCTCTGCTTTGTGTGTGAAATATAGAGAAATATGTCCAGTCAATAAATTATTAGGAAATCGAATGATATTTTCATTATCAGGATTTAATTTTTGCACTCAAGAAAGTCGACGAGAATTTACGTTGCGTAATATGTAAAAATACATTCTATGTCATGTATTTCTTTGAATGCAAGAATGCTGCTTGCGATGTAGTAAATTTGCTAATTTTTTCAAATAAAAACATATTTTTTTAAAGAAACTTCCTTCAAAAAGTTGAACCATTACAAATTGTGCCAGGGAATTACATGATAACTTTTAAATATGCCTTACTAGTTGAAAATTTACTGCATATACAGGGTGGATCAGATATAGAGGTAAATATAATAATATGTAGCAGCTGTAATCATATACAATCAAAAAGTCTTAATGCACAGGGAGTCTATCTGTAAGCATTAACGAGAAAAAAAATATTATAAATGCCGTGGGCTAGAGCCGCACCTGTGCCCAACCTAAATGTTGCCCCAAGTATACCCCCACATACCACTATTATTCAGCCATTACCGCTGTTAGTTTTGTGTGGATCGCCGCTTGGAGTGCAAGCCACTTCGAACATTTTATTTAAATTCTTCCCGTCTCAAAAAAACGATCCTTTTCAGGACCCATCATGATTTCATATAAAGAAAATCGAAGCTTGATGCATCGGCAAAAGCGCGGGAATGTATAGATTCATTTTCCGCGCGACATCATAGTAAAAAGGACGTGTTTGCAAACTCTTTCTGTATCTACATTTATTTCTGTGTAATTCGATTCAATTCATTTTGCGTTATATGATTAAATAAATCCAAAAGAGATAACTCAGATTCATGTGGTACCGTTTATTAACAACTAACTCTCGATTCAACAAAGCAAAAGAAAAATATTTACGTTTTTTTTAACTACTGAAGTCGCATATCCGGTGAAACTCGAACGTCTTATCAGGATATTAAAAATAATACTTTGTAGACTTACGTAGAATGCTCTTAACACATAATACCACGTTTAGCGGGTGCTTAACATGACGTTTCTTTGCATCAGGTCCGGACTAAAGAATTTTTGGCTCTAAATTTTACTTTTTTTTTATTCTTTAATGATGAAATCCGGTTTCGGTGGGTTTGTGCTTTATATGCCGTGTAGTTAACACCCAAGCAAAATTTACTTTTTTATTTGATACACCCTGTATAATACAGCTCAATAATAAATTTCACAGTAATTTTCAATTCCTGCTTTTTATAAATTGCAATTGATTAATTTGGAATTTGTTTTTGTTCTTAGTACTTCTACTTCTCGTTATATTTTTAATAAAATTATTAGTTGTACCTTAGTTTTAAGACACACCGTTCACATAATTAAACCTGTTCATACATTAGAGCGCCCTTGTCCAATCACATACGTGTATAATTTGTTGTAAGCTTTGGAAATAACAGAAATAGTAATACACTACCATTTTTTGACTTCTTCTTTTATGTTATCCAAAATCCTTTATGTCACATATGCCCTCTTTCATAATTTACAAGTCACTAGAAATTCCTTTCACTAATAATTACTAAAAATACTCGAAGGCTTCATTGTCGTTAGCTTCTTCTCTTATTATGTCAAAGTTTTATATTTGTTTTCTTTTAGGCGCTATAAATTTTTAGATGTGATCGAACTTTTCATATACGTATCAGTGTATTCCTGAAGATGCAATAAGTTACTGTGAAATACGAATACAATAATAATTTGACAATAATTTTACAAATATACTTTATACTCGCAATTTAACGTAAATCAATTCAGTGTTTAGCTTAACAGGCTATTTAATATAATAGAAGTGGTTATTTTGAAATAACATATAGCAATATTTAACTCCAGTTTAACTTAACTCAGTTTTTTTTTCTGAGTGCGTATTTTTGCAACAATAACCATCACAAAAAAAATTAATTGTCTGTCAATTATTTGTCTAATTTTATGTTTTAAGAAATATAACAAAAAATGGCAAACCAGCCATATGTAGTTATAGGAAAAATAGAAGAAATGAATCCTCTTTTACAACAATTAGACAGGAGTGGGATATCACGTTGCCTACAGATTTTCCAAGAGCAGGCAAAACACGAGTGCATCTAACAAGGAAAGCCTACCCAAGTCGATCTCCCCGATTTTGATAAAATTTGGTAGAAATGTAAAACACCGAAAAGTATTTGATACTTATTCTTCTTGAATTCTTAGTAATTTGACTTGAAAGTGCATTATATTTACTTCCGGAATTATTCGACTTACAACAGATTATTCTACGGTCACGTAAAAAATCTCTGAATTATTCCTAGAAAAACACAAATAACCTTTTTATGTCATGTACCTTTTAATTACCTATTTCACAGTTGTATTATTATGAACAGCTATAAGTTGTTTTAATACACCAAAAGCCAACAGATTCTTGAAATAATTATTCATTTTCAAAAATCAACTCGTTTCCATTGACAATTCAGTAAACTTTAAGCTACCTCACTTTTGTTCATAACGTTCCTGTTATCCATATAATTGCAAGGGCTCATATGGCGTTATTTTATTCCATACAACGTAGTGTAAATAACATGCATGTTATTTTATACCGCACACTTATCGGATACAGCATACCACTTCAGACTGAAATAACGTAAAAACGTTATATTTGTTTGTAACGTACACGTTATTAATAACGTAAATGACCCCAGTGACCAACTATATTTATTTCATATTTTATAAATATTTAAAAAATATTAAATCTTTCTTGAATATTAGTTATATTAATATAATATGCATAAAATATATTATAGAAAATATATTAGGAAAACATTTAAAAAATATATGTTATGTAGCATTAATAATATTTTATTGCAAATGTTTTCTCAATATATTTTTCATAACTCTGCAAGAATATTTTGCTTTGTATTTCTGTAAATATTTATTTCATATAAAAAAGATTGAATTTTTGCTTTTGTACATTTGGTGCGTAGGACGAATAATATAAAATGGTTAAAATATGCATACATATTAAGTAGGTATGTAACTATTTAAAATGATAGTTTAAAGATTAAATTAGATAATATATATATCTAATATGATTTAATTAGTATCTAAGTTGAGCGCTGCAACTTTTCTATTAATATATCTGCATTTTGTATTATATTATTTGTAATATTTGTAAGTTGCGAACGTCAACACAACACCTCTATTCATTACGGTGCCGGTGTTATATGGTTTAGTATTGTTTATGCGTCTATGGATTAGGTACGTAGAATGTATACGCGTACGTGCGTATCATCAACGTTTTCATTCGTTTGTCCGTTACATGTTATAGTTTATAATAGTATATAATAGATTAGGGTTAACTGTGTAATTAATTGTTGCGGGGTGTGTTTTAGTTTTTGTGGTGACTACGAGGTAAGCAAAACTTTGAACATGTCATGGCATTTATAAGATAATTGGAATGCTCAATATCGCTATGTACAGAAATTGTTTAATAATATAATTGTAGGAATTTTATGCATCATATATGTACTGCATCTACCAGATAAATTGCTAGTTGATTTGCTTAAGAGATTCATCTCGGTAGATAAGCGTTATAACCTCAAATAGAGGTTAGATACGTTTGTGTTGTTTTATTGTTGTACGTAGAATGTTTTCAAATATTATGAAATAAAGTAAAAATAAGTATCGTAAGTATTAGAATGTAGCTAGCACTCCAATTATTGTAAATGCTCCAAATGTATTAATAGGTGTTGATAATGTTGTACGATGTTTTATTCATGGTATGATCTAATACAATTGGCATTGTTTTAGAGGCCACAAGGAAACGCCATGAGAGCGCCACTACCGAAGATATGAAAAAAGCCATAGGTTGTACCTGGCACCAGCCAAGGCTAGACTTAAAAATGAGTATTTTTATTTTATTGCTTATTCAAATAAAATGATAATAAATACGTTTGTTTTTATTTAGAACACTTCAATTAAAAATAGTGATTAATTTGATAAACTTCAGTATGCCTTAAAAGATGCCAGATTATTGATTAATAACTTGTATGGTGAGTGTGAAAAACAAGTTCTTTGCCTTTTAGACAACACTATGTATGTTTAACTTTTCGTTTCGCGTATCGACGTTATATACGTCTAAATAACCAGGAACAATTTTAGTTGCATTTTGACAAATTAAATAGATTGCATAAAAGATTCTCAATTTTCATATAAATATTTAGAAAAAATATAGCGCTTACATTAATTTTAAAATATGGAATAAATATTTTAATTGAATATTTTATCTATATTTAGAAAAAAATATGAAAAATATATTCACGAAAAATATTTATAAAATATGTTTTTAAAAATATCTATGTAATATTTCTGGCTTTAGGGGATACAACATAAGAGGGAATATGCATATTATGCTCTTCGATTGCGTGTTTCAGGTATGTTCATGGTTGTGTATTATGTATTGTGCATAGTATCTGAAAATAAATTATATCACATATTATTTTAAGATTTTAACACTTTAACTGCGCTGTGTATATATATGTGGAATACGGCGTACCATATCAATAAAAATCACGCAGAGCTCATGCGCTCAAAGGCTACAAACTATAAGCCGCTAGTTGAAAATATCGTACTTCGTATTTCAGAGAATACACTTCAGTAGAAAATACATATTGCATCTTGATGGACATGTGAGCTCCGACAAAAAAATTATCAGCTTTGACAACACATCTATAACAAAGCTATTGTGTTTAGTTCACGGAAAAGGTAAAATTCTTTCAACTTAGATAATCTCAAGTATACATTAGCATAACCACTTAAATAGTTATGCTGTTTAAATTATGCGTATACAATAACAGAAATGACTTTAATTTAGATTAGAAGATGGAAGAGTAGATAAATCGTTCCATAAAACTATGTAATAAAATTAAAATATGCATACGCTGAAAGCAGTGCCCCGAAACAAGAACGTAGTCCATTTCATTATATAAACGGCTTAAAACTAATAAACTGTATACTTTGCCAACTCCATGTCTTCACGATGCTTACTTTTGAAGTAGTTTATGACAGGGTAATAACCACCTTTCATAAGCCAAAGTATATTATGTATGACAAGAGTGAATTTCGTAGAATGCAGAAGAGCAATAGAATCATATGTGTATAATGTATACACCATTAACGCAGACTTGTAATGGGAAATCTGTCTTTCAGGAAGCAATAATAAATGTTACTCGAAAATTCATTCTTCAAAACTTTCCTAATGGATTCTGTGAGAACGGTTTCTTCGATTGTTCTTTTAATAATTCTAATCGCCTCAAATTTTCTACAGTCTCTTTAGCTACTACATGAGAAAAGCTATATTATCCTGTACACATCTATTGATTGCTGTTCTCTCTAATTAGGTCAGATTCTAAACCCTGACCCGCAGAATCCAACGCTATGCAATCATCCATTGTGCCCTTATTTTCCAAAAACCAGTAGTCCTAGTTTCAGATAACAGCTGCACGTATTTCAGTGCACCGATGTACGAGCTACCTATGCAGCATCGGTTTCTCTTTTTTTTTCCGGTTCACCAAGGGTGAATGCATTGCATGCAGTTACGCACAAAGGATTAATGATGAAGCACGCCTTTGGGAGTCTATTGTTGTGCACGGGGTCGCCATTAGAGGATTTACATTTGTATACCATAATTATGCATACCGAAATTAGATTCAATGTTAGATTGCCTACACAATGTACGCTCTAATTATGGGATTGTTTCTCCCGGTTATTACACGAAATTTTGGGCATATAATTGTTGTACACTAATCACTTCGAGATTATAATATTCCAGTTCTAACATACGAAAATAACATCTACTATATAAGTGTGTATGATCTACAACAGGAGTAGATTACTTCTTTATGTCTATTTGCGTATTTTTCTTCAACTTTTATAAATTTTAATAAACTTGATTTTGCAACAAAAAAAAACATACCTATCTAAAATTTCGTTTTTTTTTTCGTTTTATAACTAATTTTTTTTTCATCGGTTGATATAAGGTGGCGCAAAATTTAAATCCCATTTTTTGTGTATAGAAGTGAAATTAATTAATAAAAGCTCATATTGTAAAGCGGAAATATTTACTTAAATCTTAAAAATTTCTTTTGTTATGCTCTAAAAATAATATCCACTAAATGACCATCACCAGCGTTAATGCAGTGATGCGCATTTTAAAAGGTTGTGAGCAAGTCAATTTCCCCGCTCGCAAGTTTTAGTTCGACAGGACTAACGCTATATGGATACTGAATAACAAAATTTGTACTAACATTGCCATCTATGTCTATACAACGTGTGTATAAAATTGTCGCAAAAGCTACACGTAGCGACATACTTCCTTCGTTTCTGAATCGAAAATCTAAATGGTAAAATATGGTACTATGCTTCATGCGTCTTCAGGAGCCATTTGAAAGTAATATACATTTGGCAACACTGTAGTCGCATACTACCGTAATGGTAGTTACAATACTTGTGAACATTGACAGAGCAGAATTACAAATGACAAATTGGAAAACACAAATGATACATAGGGAAAAGCAATAAGAAAGCTTTATTAAAACAGAATTAGTAGTTTTGACTTTTCGAACGCATCTCTTGTAATAAATTAGCGACACTATTACCTACGCATATGTTCAAATTGATATCCGTCTGTTTGTAAACACATTTGCAATCTACGACGTATTGTCTGTATTACTTGTTCAAGCCTTTCCGGTGTAATTTCTAATACTGTCGCGTTAATTCGTCCTATAACTTCGTCAGCGTCTTGTGGAGGTGTTGCGTAAATTTTCACCTTTATGAAACCCCAAACAAAAAAGTCTAAAGGATTTAGGTCGGGAGACCTTGCAGGCTATAAGATAGGACCACCGCGACCAATCCACCTGTTAGGGGAAGTGTTCATCCAACCACTCTCTCACATTACGAGAAAAATGTGTGGGAGCTCCATCATGCATGTAAAACATGTTACGGCGTACATTCAATGGCATCTCGTCAATAACTTGTTCTAATACATTTAAATACCCGTTGGCATCAAGTCGATTTGGCAGATAGATTGGCCCAACGACACGGTGATTTATTATAGCCAGCCAAACATTAACTGAAAACTTTCTTTGGTGACCGTATTCCCGAAACGCATGAGGATTTTTATCTGCCCAGTGGTGAAAATTATGAATATTGAGTACCACCATCTCTGGTAAACATAGACTCGTCGGTCCAAAGAACACCTCTTAAAAAGTCGTCATCTTCTTGAATCCTATTTAAGATACTATGACAAAAGTTTAAACGGTGTATGTTATCGTTTTCATAGAGCGGCTGCACCTTAGTTATATGGTATGGATAAAGACGGTTTTCACGTAGAACCAAATGAACAGTCTTATTACTGCGGATATTGAATGTGGACGCCAACTGCCGAGTACTGACGGAGGGATCTTCATGTACTGCGTCTAGAATTTCCTCTTCCAGTTGTAATGTACGCCGTTGTCTAGGTCGCCCAGCGTTGGCATTTCTTTTCTTAAACGAACCAGTTTCACGTAGACGTTGGTCCAGCCGTTGAAATACGTTTCCAGTAGGATGTCTCCGGTTTGGAAAACGTACGCGATATTCCTGTTCTGCCTATTAGCATTCCATTAAAAAACCGTATACCATATACATATCGGCATATTCATTAAATGTAAAAACATTGTAAATAAACAAAACAATAATACGAGAACGATAAAAACACTGAAACAGAAAAACTAATCAAGAGAATACGAGTAATCACGAAAAAGAGCAGAGCTTGCATAAAATTGAACACTTCAGATTAATGTCAAAATTTGACAGTAATTGTTTTGATTGAAAATAAATTAGAATACAAAGGCATTGTCCTACAATGTTGCCAAATGTGTTTTCCATGAGAGGATGCTTGTGAAGAAATGTTGAAACCAGGCTCTAAAATCAAAAAGAAACTGTTTACGAAAAAACAGGAATAAGAAATCGTCTAAATTCAAAATTGCAGCTATCTATACCGACAAATAACGAACACAAACGCTTATTAAGGAACTAAAAAACCGAACTTCAAGAACCTCGTGAAGACTTATGAAGCATAGTACAATATTTTACCATTTAGATTTTCGATTCAGAAACGAACGAAGTATGTCGCTACGTGTAGCTTTTGAGACAATTTATACACACGTTGTATAACATATTTATTATCTATGCGCGACACAAGACGTCAGAACTCGTCAGAAGGCATAGCATCAGATGAATCTGGACACCGTTCATTTAAGGTACACGAAAAAGATGATGTATGACTGATCTAAACTTGTGTAGTAACACAACATAACACAGCACATCAGAACAATATGTTCCTGTGTTCCTGTATTCGTGCATACTATCCAATGCTACCACACTAAGGGCCGATTTCTTCACGCAAGGATAAAAGTCCCGTATGCGTATCTGTTGGATAACGTTATCTATAAGATATGAATTAAGTAGATTTCTTCAGATAACTGCTAGCAATTTTATCCGATGGATAGAAATCGACAAGATGACATTTGACAATGTTGTAAAAATATGTGCGGCTAGTATCAGTTAGGAAATTAATACGGGAATATCAGCGAATACTAATGAGTGTGTTTATACGAACCATTTGACCGAACATAACCACAAAACTAAATAGTTATTGTATGGTTATTATTATTAATGATTTATGTAATATTAGTGTAGGATAAGTAACATTTTTATTATAGTTGAAATGGACGTAAGTAACCAATATGTTATTTTTACAATATATAGCATTTGTATACCATACATGGGTACTATAGTATGTTACATATTTATAATGCATAAAATTTATGAAATAAATGTTCATTTGTGTCCATTTATTTCACATTGTTTTAGAATACAAAAAAGGCAAAGAAAAACGTTGTCCTAACTTTACAGAAGGAAAAAAGGAAACATTAATAGATGTAGTATATAAGTTTAGAAATGTCATAGAAAATAAAATAACAAATGCAACGACTTGGAAACAAAAACAGGACACACGGGACAAAATTACAAATGAATGTAATGCTATTATGGGCACAAATAGAGCTACTAAGACGATAAAGGTAAAATATGAAGGCATGAAAAATGAACTAAAAAAGAAATGTGCAAAAATTAAATACGAAGGAACTCAAACTGGAGGAGGATTACCTGAAACAAAAACAAAGTTAACAGCATACGGAGACAAAATATTAGCTACAACACAAATATCTATGTTAGTCTATATCGCCTCGCTTTAAAAATGATCAAGTAGAAGGTTAGATACCATAGGTATGAATTATTCCATATATTCACTTGAATTTGAAGTTATTTCAGATATAGGGGTACCAGATGCGAACGTAGATAACAATCAGGGGGAAGAAATAATTATACAGTTTATGCCTTCCGATGGTATGTAGTAATTAGTTATAAAACAAATTCTTTATCTGGTAACTCTTCTGTAGATATATTAAATACAGAAAGCTGTACCAGTGTACCGACTAATCATATTACTGATACATGTCAAGATCCCATAGGTTTGCATACAGATAGAGAGTTGACAGGTAAAATATTCATTTGTTTATATGTATAAAATGTACATTTCTTTAATTACAGTTAAACCCGTTGAACAGAGACAAAGGAAAAGACAAAAAGCAAGAACCGAATACGGTCAAGAATCAATAAAATTAAAAAAGATAGTATTAGAATTACAAGAGCAATATTGCAAATGAGATCACTGCGAAGACTGAAATATATAAATTAACTATAGAAAACTTAAAAGCCGATATGGAAATCAAACGCAAAAAAAATTATTTAATTTTAATATTATTGCATGTAAAGCATTCTGAACAAATAAAACACTTCTATTTTTTAATGTATTTATTTTAAAGCTTATTTTTGCGGTTATACTTTTATAAACATATCCTATGCGGAAAAATACTTATATAGTTTTATTTACAAAATATTTATCGTGTAAAGTAATTAGTGATGAGTGCACGTCTAACAGCATTGTCTTCATAAATCGGAAGTTGATAGTCATTATCATTCAACATCTTCAACGACGTCAAGAAAATCATCTTTTTCATTTGCACAAATGTTTTGCAGAACTGCTGTAGCAACAATAATATCTTGAATTGTTTTAATTTTGAATCTTACGCCAATACTTAAAACAGGAAAGCGACGTTTCCATACTCCAAATAAACGTTCTATACTATTCCTTGTACGTATATGAGCAGTATTGTAATGCTTTTCAGCTGCTGTTCCAGGATATTGTAGTGCTGTAAGTACTTTTTAAGGAAATATGCATTATCACCAAGTATTACTGCCTGGTTAACTTCATTTGCCTCAAGCAGTCTACATATATTACTTTGTGAACAGATGATTGCATCATGAGCAGAACCAGGCCATCGACTTACAACATCAAGTATTTTCATCTCATAATCGCATAAAACTTGTATATTAATTGAAAAATATCCCTTTCTATTTCTAAAAACTTCTGCATTTACCCCACCTATATTCAATTTAAATCACTTTATATTTCAATTGATAATAAGCAACTGATATATCTACAAACCTGGTGACTGAATCCTGATATGAGTACAGTGAATGCATACCATAGCTTTGGGAAAACCATGCACCCTATGAAATCCAATTTGCAGTTTCTGTATTTCTTCATCAGTCGATGGCATTTTTATATATTCTGGCCGAAGTGATGCTATGACTCTTGAAACATGTTTCACAACTCGACAAGCAGTGGAAATACTAACCCCTGAGAAATCTGCTACTGCCCTCAAAAATTCACCAGCAGCATAGAATCGTAATGTCAGTAATAATTGCAGTAAAGGTGTCAAAACTCTTTCAACTTCTTGTGTTTACATAAAACATGTAGGTACACTTATCTAATAACAGTCTACAGTTTAAATGAAAGTTTAAAACTTACCTATTCCAATTATGTTGCAATCTTTCTTCAATAATTAGCATTAATGTCAAGACAGTCTCCTTCTTCATTCTAAAACGATAAAAAAAATCTGTATTATCCCAAACATTAAAATGGTCATTCCGAATCCTCAAATTGTAAGGACGTCTAATCATCAACAAAATATCCTCATCGTCATCCTCACTCGAAAATATGTCTACATCCATTAATAAATCCATTTTACACACTTCCCTCTTCGTTTTTTACATCTATATCACCAAGGGTTTCTGTATGCTTTTCCACCATTAAAAATAAAAGGAAAGAGGTTATGTTAATGCAATACATACCTATTAACTTGAGGATAATAATTTGTCAGTAGGGTTGAGTAACAGATAACTTATGCGTCACATATCTGTAGGATGACATTTATCCATAGATGAAGAAAATAAGTTTTATCACTTATATGTTAGTTAATCGTATAGTTATCCTTGATTGAAGAAATCGACCCTAAATCGTTTTACCGAATGTTCGCGATTTTCCAGTTTATGTCTACACGATTCGTGCAGAGTTCGGTAGTTGCCGAACATTTGGCAACTTGAAACATTTGACCAATAAAATTCACGATGATATATGCATGTACATGTAATTCTACTTGAGACCAAATTGCACTCATAGTGCCATTCAATAAATTGATATCGTACCACTCAGAAGTGACAATAGTGGCCGATGAACAACAAAATTGCGTTTAAACCTCTATAAATTATTTATTACATCGTAGGTATATGCAAGTACAGGAAATAGACATTAAAAATTACAGTACTGAGAAAAGAGAAACTGCATTTCCGTGGAACAAGAGACGCTGTAGCACTAACCTTGGTTTTGTTCGCACTGCTGCCATCACAACGTACGCACCATTAGCCAATGTCTTTAACCATTCCTGCATGCCGTCAATTTTTCTAAATAAAACTACTGACGGTCCTGGACCCGGTGTATTACAAGTGTTACGGCCAATATAGATTCCGAAGAAAACCCAAATATTATTAACTCCACAAGCCAGGGGCGTACCCCAATCTAGCTCGCACACTTGATGTTTCCCCACGGGCTGTGCACACGTAACATTGTCGTACTCGGGAAACATTTTTTTACACTGATCTCTCTCTAATATCTGCACATCAGTTATAGAAAGTAACGAGAAATATACGGACGTGTGCGCATTAAAGAGCCCATTGTCCCAGCTGATAATCGCACAGGATAAGTGAGTTTCAATTAGATGGACATCGCCGTAATATAGGACGGCGGGATGTACGAAATGATTAAAAGAAATGACTTGCTGCAACTCCACCAGGGCCAAATCGAATGTCTTCGGTAACTTGCTATAGGCTTCGTGCCTTATCCATCGACCGATTTGTTCCGTTGAGTTACCTGAGTCATAGAACCTGGAGGTAACAAACATAACATTTATTTTACCCTCATAATACGGATACTCGGCACATTTGGCGTAAGTTAGTATGTACACTGAGTTTACTATCGTACCAGTGCAGAGGGGCCGGCTAAATCGTGTTAGGTTGTCGCTTCTGGGTTGCAGTCTAACTACAGACTGGTAAGGATATTTAAGTAGAAAATCTGTCCGCACCAACTCACTTTTTAATGACGTCGCTAAACAAACGACTACTAAAAGTGCATCCCTGGACAATACCACGTCGCGCATGAGGAACATTTGGTTTAAAACTTAATGTAACAGAGAGGATAATTAAAAATATAGCAGTTGTCAACAATAAATGTCAATACTGAAACTTAAACGTCAACAACATTTATATTTATAATATTACGCTTATGAGAAACACAAGAATAATCTGTAGTAAGAAAACGACTGGCTTGCTACTTCTTCATCACTGCAGCTTTTTTTATGAGAATTTGGCACTTACATTGTTGAACATTTGTTGAACTTAAAATACACAGAGATTCAAAATGATTGTCGTAAGAAAAAAACTGTTTTCCGGAAAAAAATTATCTATACTTATCACCAATTTAATGAGCGAAGTTAGCTACATACAAATTTCATACATTAAATGAATTTTCTTGACATTTAGCGACATTGGCGTGCGTGTTGTACTATCCTTCGTTTATTTATCTTATAAATTTTTTCAAACCGTTTATATTTACATCTAATATCACCAACAATAGTATTTTTGAATACTGCAAGAAAATAAGGGAATTTATCTGTGGTAAGGCAGCAAATTATTTCATAACATAGACCTAATCTATAGAACATTTACGTATCTGTTTAAGTGTACAATGCCCTACACACCAGAGCACGAAACATTCATTTTGGAAGCTTATTTCCGAAATGGGCAGCGGAATCATGAAGGGAAATGGATATACTCTGTAGATTTATGTATTCAAGAATTCCAGATGAAGAATTCGATGATTTGATTTTAAGCAGACATATTTATAGACTTGTGCACCGCTTTCTAGAAACAGGGAGCGTTCGTAAAAGCAAGTCATCCGGTCGTCAGACAGTTCTTACAGAAAACAAAATTGAGGATGTACGAACTCGTCTAGATCAGAGTCCCACTAAACCATTGCGTCAATTAGCTCAACAAACAGGTAAAAAATCAATATTAACATTAAGTGAAATAGTTTATTACATTCTATAATTTTACAGGCTTATCATACACTTCAGCGCAACGAGCTGTCAAAAGAAAGTTACATTTTCATCCCTATAAAGTTTCTATGGTACAGGGGAATTATTACCATTAGACCACGATAGGCGATTGGAATATTGTCACTGGTTTAATAACAATTTAAGGGACGATGACTTGCTAAACAAATCATTTTTCTCAGATGAAGCCAGGTTTCATCTAACGGGCTACATTAATTCACAAAACTATCGTATCTGGTCTGCAGAAAATCCACACGAATTTCGAGAAACGCAATTGCATCCCGTAAAAGTTGGAGTTTGGTTAGCTATGTCCATGCAACGAATAATAGGGCCAATTTTCTTCGAGGAAACTGTAGCAGCCCAACGTTACCAACAGATGTTGGAATTGCTTATCACAGATTGCAAGAAAATGAGCTGGAAGCAGGTTATTTCCAGCATGATAATGCTCCAGCACATACTGCTCGACAAACCTGCCAATACCTCCAACAGTTTTTTGCAGACAGGGTCGTTGGAACACAAAGATGGCCACCAAGATCGCCCGATCTAACCCCATTAGATTACTTCATGTTTGGCTATCTAAAAAATAGGATCTATAGAAACCGCATGCATACCATAGAAGAACTGAGAGATGCCATTATCAATGCAGTACAGAGTATAACTGCACAACAACTAATCAATGTCTTCGAAAGCATGAAACTAAGAGTTGACGCTTGCATTAATGCTCATGGTGGACAGTTTGAACACGCTCTTTAAACAATTTTTAAGTTTTGTCACTTAATAATTATACTAATTGTATGTTATAATTTAAAGTAATAAATAAATTTAGTTGAACACCAGTTAGTACTGAATTGTAAAATCATAATTTAGTAAAGTTAAATTAATTACATTTCATTTTTACAAGCAGAAGCACCAATCCATAGTCGTTTATATAATGCGAGTTCAAATATAGGTTACGTTTTCCTTATTTATGACAGATCCGTTACTTTCTTGTGTTCCAACACTGACTTAGTTCAAACCTTCATTACAAACACGCGGCATATACCTACACCCTGCTACTATCTATAGGAGCGGATTTGACAATCATTTTGAATCACATGGTACTGGATTACATAGAAATTGCAACACCAATAAGGCCAACGCGTGAATCTGAGCCAGATCTATTAATTTTATATAGCAAAATCATAGTCACGCCCTCGCGTCACTTTGGTAGATTTTCTTTAAGCTGGTTTTACACTTGTCAATTTCTAGATCAATAACTAGGACTTGGAGAACTTGATGTCATTGATGTGTTTTACACTTGTCAACTTGTAGTTCGATTTTAAGTTCAATTTCTAGTTTAAGTTCTGTTCAAGTTTAAGATAATATCCAACTGTTTTACATCTCTCAAGAAATTGATTGATTTCAAGAACTTAGTCATGTTCTAGAAACTAACATACTTAGAAAGTGTTCTATTTTTGCATCAAATTATCTTCAATTCTGTAGAAATTTCCGTAATTGGTACTCGTGAAATAATTGACTCAGATTAATATTATGTATTTCATAGTTTAAAGAAATATGCATGAAAATGTAGATTAAACAAAAAGGAAACGAAACTAACACGTAGATAGTAAGAACGAAAAGAACTTCAACCACAACAGTTGAAATTGCAGTAAATTCTTATTTTGCTGTTTTTTATTTAACAACAAAGATACATTTTTTAGTTGTTAGTTAAAAATACCAGTTGTACATTAAATATGCTTTGTTTACTAATCAGTGTTAAACCGTATTCGTGTATGTTTATTATTAGTTAGGGCGAAATTGCTACCTCACAAAATTATGATGAGGTATGACACCTTCTCTTTATATGAACGCATTATACCCCTCCTACAATTTTCAAATTAATATATGTTATTAAAAGGCAAATGGGCATTATTTACGCAAAAAGTGGTGGGTATAAAGCTCCTAAAAAAAGTTTTGGAACATAATATCTTTTTTCTGTGGCTATAATGAACACTTTTTGGTTATATTTAGTAAATTTCACTGCTGCCGCCAGTGTGACCACACCTAACTGCACCTAATAAACGTCAAAATCGCGTCGACCATAACCTGGAAATAACACTTTTCAAACACAATTTTCACTACTTCCTTTTCATTTCCTAAAAAAATGAATGTCCTTTTGGGGCTCAACAAGTCGTGTTCTATCCGTTAGTATGCATATAAATAGTGAATTCAGCGGTCGAGGTACGGAACTCTTACCGTTTATTCAGTTATACCAATACATAAGTGTATGAGTATCTCTGATCAAGAAATCCACCATAAATCTTTCGAAGAAATCTTCGAGACAGAGAATGCTTAACCTCAAACCTTTATCCGCCTTTGTTTTAAGTATGCAACATCACTCCAAGAAATAATAATATCCCTGTTGTGACAGAGCGCTACCACACCGAACGTTACAAAAGAACCTAACCGATTCTAATATTCCCGATTTCAAGTTCTATTAATTGACAAATGTAATACAGCAACAAGTTCTATTTTAAGAAATAGATATTGATCTCTATGAAGATCCTAATATTTATTGACAAGTATAAAACGGCAACAAGTTCAAGAACTACAAATTGATCAATTTTAAAGTCTAGAAATTGATGAAAATATTGACAAGTGTAAAACCAGCCTTAGACTTTCTCCTTGGCGCTGAAGTTGCCTTCGTGCGTCGCGTATAGAAAAATGACGTTCGAACCATGATAGATGATAGCTAAGGTAATCGTGAGGAGTAGATTAGATTAGATTAGGATTGGGATGGCCTATGGACTTTTCAGATCTATTGTGATGGCCTTTTTCCTAGAAGACGCTATCTAATTTTACCCTCTTAATTAGACTTATCATCTTTGAGAGCGGCTTCTTTGTGTAGCTGCTAGCTGTGGGATTGTCCACGCCCATTACTAGAAACCTTGTCCTCGTCAGCCCTTCACATTGGCACAGCACATGAACTGGTGTTTCTTCTTCCTCTTGGTAGAATCTGCAGGTTGCGCCATCTGCCAGGCCTATGTTGTACATATGCCCATTTAGTGTACAGCGACTATTCAGCAGACCTACTATCATTTCGACAGCCTTTCTGTATTTATTCAGTAGGTCTCCAGTAAATTCAGGCTTCTGTTCCTTTAGAAACCCTTTTGCCTATCTCTGTCCCAGTTATTTTTGCCACCACTCTCTGAAGTGATTATAAATCCATTCATTGATGGATTTTTTAATTTGCGATTTGGTAGTGCCGAAAGAAGGGCCAGCTCCAAGGAATAATCTTGACGAGCCTCGCCTGGCCAACTCTAGGCCCAGGCCCTATGTATGTAAGCACTTTTTTTGCTTATCAGGAGTTCCTGTAAAGCCAATCTGCATCCTAATCATTGTTATGGGCCTAGAAAAGAACCGTTTACCGTAATTGATACAAGCAGGACTAGAACTAGCGGCTCCTCGCACTAGTCGAAATTCCTCGAGACACTCAACTAATGTAGAAGCTTGGAGCTTCTATTTTTATTTTAACAAATAAAACAGCTACACAAAACCTATGGTAACTAAATTCAATAAATTCGATATTTTTCGTTAAAAGAAATGCTTTGTACCGGATAAATTGCACTCCATATTAACATTACAACAATATACACACGTATCCATTAATTAGTGCCAGTTTTCCCTAAACAGGAAACAAACCATATAATTTAATATATTTTTCATTTAAATTGCTGTATTATTAGGGTTACCTATTGGAAATTGATTAAAAATATACAAACGTTCGTTGCATGGTGCGATTTTTTTATGTAAATAAATGCAATTGGATGCGTTATTAAATTTTCATCGTAGCAATTTCGAAACGTCAATCTAGCGTAAACTAATTATTCCGTTTGGATTAAAATGCGCTCAGTTTTTTCATACCCAAACTCACATACATATGTGCGTTTGCATGTTGCATGGCTAAACATGCTTTAGTTCTGCTTTTTGCCGGCCGGAATAATGTAATATTCCGTATGTTACAAATGTATGTATAGAACCGATAAATTATGCCTTCAGAAGCATATTACGTATCTTTGGGTTGCCGGAGTAAAATATTGTATGCAAGTGCGAACGTTCCTGTTGATTAAGGTTACGTATTTAAATATTAAAGATGTTCAATTATTCATAAAATTTCAGAGAGGATGTTGATTTGTCGGTAAAATAATGGATGTAATAACCTACAGTAGGAGTTAGCGGGTGATTGGCCTCACCACTCAATATTGTCACGGGCCGCCACTGCATCCTAGTGTTATCTATTTCATTAATTTTTAATCGTAAGTGTGCCCTCTCAAATGCAGGTGGCATGCGGGGTGAGAATTTCTAACTGCAACAGTCTAGAGGACGCACTAGCATTAAACAAATTACGAATAGATAGATACCCTTCTTTTTCTTTAGTGTGACCGAAAACGCTGTAGGAAAATGTCGCTCAAATGTCCTCTACTCCAATATTCAAAGCTAAAGTGCTTAGTTTAAGTGAAATAGTGTACATTTGACTCTGGTACATAAATTATGATCGACTTTGTACAATAAAAAGAAAAACAATTAAGTGCAAACAAATGCGGTTTTTTTGCGTTGTAAGGGATCATAGCCCATCAGCCACATTAACTAACAAAATATATCATTAATACCAAGATTTAAAATTAAATTTGAATTCCACATTTCTTAATAAAGTTATCTGAATATGTATTACAGCTGTAGGAAAAGTTACTTTATGTTTTAGTAAGCCGGCAATTAGCTCACATCGTTCTCTCATCTCATGTTTTGAGCATCCCAGGAACAAATAGCTCAAGTCGGCTAATTCATAACTACACGAGCAAGCAGGCAAATCGATTATCTTTAATCTATAAAGGTGTGCTAGAAAACTACCGTGCCCAAATTTCATCCTAGCGATTGTGAAGAAAAATAGCGAGAAACCACGCGACCGCTATCCCAACGGGACTGAAAAACAGATGGGTGAATTTTGATGTACTGTATGGCGTTTTCTTTGCATACTGTTTGCCATCTTTGCTGCCATTTTTCGCGAATTTTGGCACTAACCTCACTCAAGTAAACAGTTTTATGTATAGTTTCCTCACTACCTTCCTCATTAGGTACTATACCAGCATGAGCTTTCACTCAAAAGAACTTAACTATCCTGTGTTGCTCCTCCAATTCAGAACAACTCAGTAGAACAGCCAACACCAATGGATGCAGTTTTGTAAACCATTTTCTCTTTCGTAAAGCTTGCAAAAAACTCAGAGAGTCCGTTATAATAGCAAGTTTCTCGACACCCAGGTGCTTTACATAGTCAAGAGCCTCCAGAAATTGCCTTAGCTTGAGCTGAAAAAAAATATTCATCAACGGCTTAAGGCGAAAAGATGTCAGCAAAACTGAGCCTTGCGCTGACTTCCATTGCGGTTCGCAAAAATGTCCGTGGAAAAATTTGTTTATCGGCGACAAAAAGAACTGGAATATTACATCAACTATAGAAATTTGTTGTCCTTTGTGTGTCTCTTTGGATGGATCATGGCAGAAAAGAGGTTATACACGCCAGAACGGGATTGTCGGTGCTGCCAAAGTAGACAGCAAAAAAGTGCTAGATCCTTTCCAAGAAGATATGGATAAACACTTGACGCGTCGTGGCGAATCTCTAACATTTTAGTAGTGCTATTGGTATCCGATAAAATTGAGATCCGAATCCAAAATTATCCGGTATCCGGATCCTAGAATCCGGATCTACTATCTGAATCTACTATCCGACTTTTGGATCCGAATTCACTATCTGGTTCTCAGACCCGGATCTACTATCCGGTTTTCGAATCCGGATCAATATCCAGTTCTCAGATCCGGATCACTATCCGGTTTTTGGATCCAGATCCACTAACTGATTGTCAGATTCGAATCTGGAAGAGACAATTTATTCTTATTTATTATTAAATTTATTTATTATTTTACTTGTCCGTATACAATTTTTTCTTTTTCTTTTTTTTTCAATAAAATCAAATAAAATTATAGTAGTTTTTATCCACCCAGCGACCTCTCTGGTAAGTGAAAGAATACTGTGAAAAGTGACCTCCTACCTAACAGGTGGCACGGGACGCTTCTAGGAGCACCAAATCGCCTGTCAAAACAGTAATTCAGGCGCTTGCTAACGAATAGGCAGTTTTTTCTTACCTAACGGGTGCGCCCCCAAAGCCCCTTCTCGGATTATTAAAATTTGAAAAATAGTAATTATCAAATGTCGTTGTAGAAACACCAAACTTACAAATAAAAGACTGTTTTAACACGAAACAAGCTTAACTCTTTATTTCTTTCCCAAAATGCTGTGTTTTACCACTTTTGAGACTCTTAAATCACAGGTACGTATTGCTGTGGCAACCCACGTTACCGCTGGGTGTATTTTAAGTTGCCTAATTTGTCATGATTTTCCGTTCTGCTGAATCATTGTACCGAGAAATTTTCATAATACATTAGTTTGATAATTTTAGTTAAAGAGTTAATTGTATAATTTATTTATTTTAGTGTTAAGTTTTTTTAATTAATTCCTTTAATTAAGTTGTCTAGCGTTCGCTAGTTGATTCAACTCCTATTCTACTAGATTTTGTCGGTAAATTTTGTCAGGCAGTTCCTTGGTAGACGTTAGCGTGAGTACTTGTATTTTTAAATCTTTGATGCCATTTTGTTTATTTATTTGTTATAGAGTTTTGATTTTTGATTATATTCTGTACATCAAGGAATTCGTTTTTTAATAATTGTTATTATATTGATGTGTGCACATTATAGATATAAGATCATTTATTATTTTCGTGCAGGAAGATAGATTTTAGTTTTAATTCTCTCATTATAGTTTTAGAGTTAAAAGAGTTAAATTTTTCCGTTTTTCCATTTTGCTGTTTTGTTTTAAATTATTAATCACCACGGGTTGGGTGAATAGAAGCATTGTTCTTGTTTTTAGTTTTCATTTTTGTATAATTTCAAGTGTTCCACGAATTTATTTTATTTTAATTTGAAACCACGTGGATTGTTTTTGAAAAAGAGAATTATCTTCCTGAACTAACTAATCTTTTGTTTTGTATAGGAAATAACATTGTCCTATTGTAATTTAGAATCAAGTGCAGTTTTTAAATTTAGGCCAGAACTCTCAGTTCACGGTGTTTTTTTCTGCACAAATTGTAATTAACTCTTTTGAATAAATTTTGATTGTTACTTAACATCTTTGGGTTAAAAAATTCTGTTCTTTTATTTTAAAATTAAACCTTTTCATTTTTTGGGCTATTTAAAAAAGTCAGATTTCATTCACTCACAATTTACTTTTCCTGGTTAGAGTCAAGTTTTAATTCGCGAGGGTAACTGAGGTTAATTGTTCTTTTGCGCCGTTTAAATTTTTATCCGTTGAGCTAGCTAATTTAATTTTTCCTTTTTCATTTTTTAAAATCCATTTTGTTTTTTTAATTCAATCAGTACACAGCAGTATATTGGAATCGTAAATACTATGTAAAACAAATTATTTAATAATTTAATAAAATAGGTTACACTTTCGGTTTCTATTCTGGTTTATTATTTATAATTACAATCATTATTACTCTTATTATTAATTATCATTGTTTTAATTATTAATTTTGTAAATAAAACTGTACACCTTGTCATTTTTTCTTCCATTTAAGATTTGATGGTGTTAAGTGATTTCGATAAAATAAAAAGAATATTTCGACCAGTTCTACTGCTCGGATTTTCGTGAAACTTGTTCGAAAGTAACTACAAAGCCCTCTATTATGATAATTAAAAATAAAAAACAATGATTTTTTGGACCCAAATTATGTAGTGACCCCTTTGACAAAACTTCCGTGAACGCAAATGTATATATTTTAGGAAGTGCTATGACTATTTTCAGTTACTAATCCAGCATTGCTTTTGGTTGTGTTAGCATGTCCTTCTTACACTCGTCATCCTATTCTATACCTGCGTACCTATTTAAAATTACGTCGTAGCACTCTACTATGTATTCGCCGAATATTTTTTTTCATCCATTGTCGTGCGGTAACTCAGCATCTGCAGGGTATTCAGCAGGGACGAATGTATCTCAGTTTATTATTCGTGCGCGCATCGCTAATGATTATAAAGGTTTGATAAGTTCAGCGGCGAGCAGAACGCATCTGTTCGAATCCGAACAATGGTTTAGGCAAAACAAACAGCGGAAGCTTATTCATAACAGAAACTGAAGCAGAACTTTTCAGTCGATTGTGTGTTCACTTTTGAATGATACGATTATTCATTTTCAACACCGTACCGAGTGCACAACGCAGCTTCGTCCCCCCTTCTGGTAATTTGTAACATGTAATTGTTTGGTTTTTATCTGAGCTAGTACACCACATATCCGGAGTGCTTTTCGCTATTTCATGCGCGCACAGCATTTCGCGAAAGTACTCGCGAATAAAGTAGGTATCTACTCTGCACGTCTATGTGATTGTTTACTAACCGTTTAGCGGGATAGCGTTGGAAATTGATCGCCATTCAGAGAACATGGGAACTTTGTAATAATGTAAAGGGTTGGTTGAATTGTGTTTTGATGAAGTTTCATCGGGAATAGCTTTTCCCTTGCAAAGTATTCTAACTATATTTCGAGCATTTTTCCTCAAAGATGGCAAATATTTGTTTACATATACCAAGTGAACGCACACGAGCTGGCAATTGGTAAAAAATGAAAGATTTGATGATCTCCGTTTCTTAGAATTGGAAAAAATATAGGCATTTTTAGAGTGTTGCGCTTTCATCTTACACAAGGATATATGGGATAGCTTGTCCAACTCATAGATCAAACCGCTCTTGCCCACGCCAGCCTATCTGTGACCGACACAATCATAACAATGAATTGTTCTGTGTAAATGTATAATTTGTTTTACTATCACAACAGTATTATTAAATTTGTTTAATTAGATATTTAATTTTTCAAAGATTTGTTAAATAAAAAGGGCGAAAACTAAATTTCATGTACAGTCAATGACTGACAATATTTACTAAGAAATCTGCAAAATGTAAATATCTGTGGAATTCAAAACAATATTTATTTAATAAAAACTGAATGATGCATGTGTTGCATAAATGATCAAAAGTATAACGAAAGTATGTGTGAAATACCCATATATTATTCTAGGCTATGGTATGCTTGTGTATATACAGATTTATTTAACAACAAAAGCTAGTAAATAGCATCAAAACTTTTAAAATATTGCTGCTTCAACAAAATTTTTAACCATTTTAAGTTATTAAATCTTTAAAACGTACGCCTATAAGCATCTATGTTTTTAATAATTCGCATAAGTAAAGAAACCTTTCCATATAAAATGGAAGTTGCTAAGTTGTCACTGGAAGACATAAAAAGAAAGTTGTGTCAGAACTTGAGTCTCAACTGATTTTTCACAAATTATACTTTATTTCAAACGAGCTCATCAAGTCAGAAGCCAAGGACAAAACGTTAAATATTATTCGGTAAATCTCCAAAATTTGTTGCTATCCAGAAAAAAAAGTCAATCTAGTAATCTTTTATGGCCGACCCGCTCAGGAGAAGGCGGAATTCGTAGAATTTATATAGGGCCACAACGTAGGAAGCATAAAAGATCACGTCTAGAATTCTGTAGACGCGGAGACCAGAGTAAAGATGTATCTGAACTTTTAAAGAGGCATCGGGTACAGTAAAACAAATACAAAAGACAAGAAAAAAAAACCCAACAATTACAAATATAATAAGTACATAAAGAAATCATTTACAAAATATAAATACAAAATTGCGAAATAAAATACAAAGTTACAATTTGCAAACTAATTAATTAACTAACTGGATCCAGCTTCACTTTATCTATTTTATATTTAATTTGATCAAAGAAAAAGTAATTTATCTGACAATTCTCGATATAATAATAATAATAAGAATAATAATAATAATAATATATTTCCAACAAGTTAAAAAAACACCCAATTACAGGAAAATACATAGAAAAAAAGGAAAAGTGCATGCCAAGGAGCATTAACAAAGTAGAAAAGCATATACTTCATTCTTACAAACTAATATTTAAGTGTAAAAGAAAACTATAACTATATATAAGATCATGAAATAGCCAAGAAAACAATGAAAAAAAAAGAAAATCGACTATAACTGATTGAAAGAGGCGTAAGCACAATTTACAGTAAATTTCAAGCCATCATAGTTAATGTCACATACATCCGAGAGTCTATTAAAGTGATCACACATTAATGAAACGGGAGATCGGAGCAGCACATTGGATCTATGTTGATCACAATAAAATGTAGGATGATAACGGGAATTCAGTCTAGGTATGAAAAAGTTAAGTTTATATAAAAGTCATGGGCAGTCGATTCTATTATGCACCAGGTTAAATAAAAATTTAATCAAACTAACAATTCTTCTAACTTACAAATCATTACCAAGGTCATTAATAAAAATTAAGAACAGAAATGGTCCTAAATTCGAGCCTTGGGGGACGCCTGATGTATATTCAATTATCAAAATACCATTTTACAAGATATTGTAATTTTAACTGTACAATCTGTACTAACGGAAAATTTGCCAAATTATTATAAACAGAACAGACCAAAAATGGGAAGCATGGTATTAGTCTGCCCAAAACCAGGTGAGTGAAGTAGCTTCAATAAAGTCTAGATAAATTCTAGGCAATTCTGAGCTGTCAATGGAGTCAATATGTCACTCTGCAGTCACCTGTCAGTCTCAGTCGAAATGGCGACGGCAACGTTGGTCACAATGCAATAGTGTGGAAATTGACTGCCGCCTCTCGAATATAAGAAAATTCCAATACTACCCTTATCCAAATAGGGAGCACGTAGTGTTAAATTTGCTCAACGAGAGCCCTCACACGAGGTTTTACTTAAAATATAAAATAATGAGCAAAATAGTATATTAAAAGACAAGTTTCATTTTGACGTTTCAAAGTACGAATTCAGAGTTTAAGAAACGAGTGGCGTAGCCACGAGTTTCTTAACTGAATGAGTGCTTTAATGTCAAATGAAACGTGTCTTTTATGCTATTTTTTGCAATTAGTTTTAAAATTTCTCTTTTCGTAAAAGCAAAACGAGAAAAATTTGATAATCTAGGGAAATTTTGAGGCGGTTGTCACCAGTTGTCACCTTGGTTTGGCACAAGATTTAAATTGACAAGTTAATTTAAAATTGACACATTTTTGAAATTTGTTATATATTATATTACTAAAGTAACTATATTATAATATTTAATATGAGTTCTACAACTTTTCATGCACTCCGCCTGAAATACGGCAAATTGCTGAAAAAACCATTAATAATTTACTTCCGGAGAAATCGTACACTATGTATCAAAGCGATACAAAAATTTGAAAAATGGTGCAAAGAAAAGGAAATTCTTCATATTTCTGAGAACGTCTTACTTGCTTATTTTGAAATGCTACGTAAAGATTATAAATCGTCATCATTATAGTCGATTTATTCGATGTTAAGATCGTGTTTAAATGTACATAGAAATGTGGATATATCAAAATATATGAAACTTCAAGCATTATAAAACGGCTATTTAAAGGTTATCAAACAAAAAATCTAAAATTTTAGAAAAAGAAGATATTCATAGATTTTTGAAACAAGCCGATGATAAAATATACTTAGCTATAAAGGTTAGTGTTGATTTTATTTCGTTACTTTTTGTAAATTCTTTATATTCTAGGTTATTTTGATAATAGGATATAATGGAGCCTGTAGCGAGAAGAATAATTAATATATGTGTGGAAGATCTTCAATACAATTCCGATTCCATTATAGTCAACATACCTAAAAAAAAACAATGTACCCAGAATGTTCGCAGTGACTGATGTAAACTGCATCGAACTTATAAAAAATATAATAATCTGCGACCTAAACAGTTACTCACAAACGTTTTTTTCTAACTTATCGTCATGGCTGCTTAATTAATAGCCCTATCGGTATTACACCATGGAAATGTTCCTAAACAAATTGCCAGTTTTCTTCATTTACCAGATCCTCATCTTTATACAGGACATTGTTTTAGAAGATCCAGTGCGACACATATAGCAAATACTGGAGGTGATATTTTAACTATAAAACGATTAGGTGGCTGGAAAAGCACGGCTGTTGCTGAAGGTTACGTTGTCTCTTCTATGAAAAATAAAATTGATGTTGGAAATATGTTTACACAGGAAAATAATGTGAATCTACCTGGAACTTCTGGGAATGGTTTACAGTTTGAGTACTCCAACAGAAGCAATATCACTATCGCAAAGAACGATAATTTTCAACAGAATGTTTCTACTGTACACGGTATCACTGTCACTTCGAAAGATAATTCAAACGTTAATATAAATGTTTATAATAGTTGTACTATTTCAAAGATTAATTAAAAATATCAAATCTTACAATGAATTTTAATATAATAACCTCAAACTTGTTTACAAAATGTCATATTGACATCTCCATTTCTGTTGCAATGTGACCAACTTAAAATAAATCTGCTTAAATGTTCATTTCTATTACGCAACTAGTGCTGTAATAGACCCTATACGGCAACTAGTGGGATAAATGGTATGGTTACGGCACTATTGCAAACAGATAATAAAAGTATATTGTGAAGTGTCAAACGATCGCTTCTACACACACATTGGAGATCAATCAATGACTCACTCAAATATTTTTTTTGACATCTGTCAGGAGAGGGTCCCAAACAACAGCCAAGTATTATACCCATTATCCTTTTGAAAAATTGAATGTAACAGTGTCTTTTTCTGGTTTTTATTTTTGTCTTTAGAAAAACGAAAATCGCCATTGAAAAAAAACATTATCACTGAGATATGTGTGTACGTAACTATTAGAGGTTGCTTTAAAAAATAGCATAAGACAAATTATAAAAGGCCTTTAAATTTCGTCCACTAATTCAGTACCATGCTAAACTGAAATTTGCAATGATTAATTACAATACTGATCATGGATACAAAGTTTACCACAATTATCACTGTAAAGTTACATTTGAATTGAAACTTATATGTATATGATTTTGTAATTCTACATTCTGCAAATGTAACACAATTTGTAATAATACAACTGTGAAAAGAAGCCTCACTTTGTTTTTTTTGCTTTTATGCAAACTATATTTGTAAAGTTACAACACATTCAAAATTTTACAAATTTTAACTGTAAGGAGAAATACTTGCTGCTCGTATTATTACATGTAGTATATTAAGTATACTATACTACCAGTAATATTACAATAGACTGCAATTTTACAGTGATAATTGTGGGTAACAGAGTTGCCCATGATTTACCACTGTAAATTTTGCTTACAGTGTGTGTTTAAACTTATTATTTATCGCACCCACACATGGAGTTTTAATATTTTTTTTTCTAATTTTCGTTTCCATTCCTTTTTTATTTTACGCTAATATAGCATAAATCACATCCTGGAAAGCCGTGATTTCCTGAAAATCCCGTGTTCGAGGATGAGATTAAATGACTACCGTTCACGCTATGCAAACTGCGAATTTATCTAATGGTCGGCGGACGCGCCGGCTGTAGGTACCGGAACTGTAAAAACGGCGCTTGCAATTCGTGCTGCATCCTAGGGAAACGCAAACAGAAAAGGTGTGCCGCGTCGGACGATAAGTAGGTCGCCGCAAGGAAAAAAAGGAGGATAGAAGAACTATACAGACGTGTCTACTCCTCTATTATGCAAAGCAAACGTCCCTGCGCCAGCTAGTATTTTATCAAGTACACAATAAAAGTTAAATATTTATATAACGTCGGGGCGGTGGAAATGGAATAGATAGAAGCCGGGAATCGACGTAGAGACGTTAAATTTCGTCATTATTTCACTTTCTCTCTGTGAACGAGCGCGCGCGGGATCTCGAGCAAATACCCACATGACATTTTCAATTTGGCCGCTTTATCTGTTTAACATGACTTCACGGCCGACTGCAGCCATTACGTACGAAAGGGGATTCACTTTTCGTTCGCTTGTATATAATGCCCGTGCTTTGATATCGGCCTTATATACGACCAAATAAATCTCATTGCGAGGAACCCTGTATGACGGCGGAAAAACGGTAGAAATATCCCATCGTCTACGTATGTCTACCGTTGGCGTATCCTTTCTTTTCCTTCTACTGCTGTGCCTGATCCTTCTGTTCCTTTCGTTTTAACTGTCTATGTTTGTAAAAAGAAATAACCTGTTGTTGATGTAACTGATCTCTATTTCTCTTAAAGAAGAAGAATAATGTACAACATTCCAAAAATGTAATGTTTGTACCCTCTCTACCACGCGTGAAATTAGAAGTAAAGACGTCGGTAACAAGAAATAAAAAGCTATTTTTGATTCTATGTGAGTAATATAATTAGGAAGGTAAAAAGATAGAATTATATTATTTCCTTTATTTTATATAGAATAGATATAATATAACATATTGCTGTGGCCTGGCACACCGGTTTTTGTAAATTCAGTGTTTTTTTTTATTTATTGAGATTTGTCTTTGTCAATGTGCCAGGAAAATTCTCTCAGAAACTAATATTTTATTTTTAAGTAAGATTTTGCTAATTGATTTGATTTGATTGTTTAACTTATTTATTTAAATGTTCAGTTGGTTTAAATTAATTTCACTCTGTAACATATTTTTATTTGATCATGTAGTTTATGTCCTTCCTAGAAGAATTCTTCTTCTATGATCTTTGCATTTATGCGCTGCTTTGGCACGCATCTGTTTGTTATATGTATGCGATGTTTGGGCCCCTGAAGGGCAGTTACTTGAACGATGTCGTGTAAGTACAGTTAAATTTTATTTTCTTTGCTACCTTTTTGTAAATTCATTTGATTTTAAAAATGTTGCTCGTTTAATTTGAAATTTTCTCATCCTTCAAGGAACTCGTTAAATAATAATCGTTATTATATTATTGTGTACACAAATTAGGTATAAGATCTGTTATTATATTTGTTCTAGAAGGTATTTTTTAGTTTAAAGGGTTTATTTTTTTTCGTTTTCTAGGTTAGGTGAAAAGAAGCATTGTGCTTGTAATTAAATTTCAATTTTGTAAATTTATTTGTTTTGTCCACGTTTAAATTAATTTAGTTTATTTTTAACTTTTGAGACCACGTGGATTTTTGTGTAAAAAAGGATTTTCTTCTAGAACAAATTTGTCTTTTGTTTGTTAAAGGATTTGCATTGTCCTTTTTAATTGTAGATTCATGCAATTATTGTTTTCGGCCAGAATCTTAAATTCATGGTTTTGTTTCTGCATAATTGTAGCTAAATGTTTTTTCTTTTTTTTTATATATAATAATAAAATTAATGATTGTTAATGTCATTCAAAATTTCCGTTCTTTTATTTTTGAATCAACCATTTCAATTTTTGGGGATTTTAAAGAAAGTCAATTTTTCAAACGCCCACATTTTATTTTTCATGATTAGTTCAATTGTGAGAATAACCCTGAGGTTAAGTCTTCTTTTGCGCCCTTTATTTTTATCCGCTGAGCTAGTAAATTTAAATTTTCATTTTTTTTTTACTTTTCATTTTGCATTTATGCTGGTACCATCAGTACACAGCAATATGTATATATTATTGTCATTTATAATAAATGACCCAGCTAATGTTTTTCCTAATAAAAAATATAATTTTTTTTTCTTTAATCTGTCTGTTCCTTGCAGATACTTATCTTTCAATGTTTGATAATACTCGAAGATACAACCTCGCTTCTCTAGATGGCTATGAGCCTATGAATATGCCCGATATGTCTCGAATTCACCATTGCAGAACATGCGCATTGGTAATCTCCCCTCTTTTTAACCAATGAATAGTTATATTTATATTTTTTTTAACCAGTAGTAGGTAGGTTGTCGTGATGGTTGCCTTCGAAGTCAATAACTTGTATATTATTAGACTTTTATTTCATTTCATTTTATCATTCAATTTATAATCTAATTTTAATCAGTTAATGCATTGAATGCTTTATAGTAATAAAGACAATGTGTAATATCAATAACATTAATAACATGCACAAGTCTAAAACATTTAAAGAGTATAAATTTATAATCTAATTTTAATCATTTAATGCAATGAATGCTAAAATATGGATGGAACACTAGGAATATTATATACACATGAGAACAAGGAAACACAACATCCAGTTGAGCAGCTATCACAAAACGAAAACCACGAAGAGGAGAGTCCCAGTGAAGAGGAAATGTTGGCAGAAATAAAAAAATTGAAAAATGACAAAGCCCCAGGAGAGGACGAAATAGAAGTTGAATTGCTAAAATACGGAGGACAGCAATTACAAGCACGAATATGTCACCTAATTAAACTCATATGGACACAAAGTAAGATACCCGAAGACTGGTACACTGGAATAATTACACCCATTCATAAAAAGGGAGACAAGTAGAAATGCGTAAACTACAAGCCGATAACTTTACTGAATGTTGTCCACAAAATCTTGGCGAATCTGGTACATAATAATACGTAATAAACGTTTAAAAGAGTACGCTGAGGGAATTCTCGGAGACTACCAGAATGGCTTTAGACCAGGAATATCCACGACTAACGCCATACACACGTTGGAGCAAATTTGTCAAAAGAGATGAGAACATGGCAAAGAAACATAAGCAATATTCATTGATTTCAAAAGTGCTTTCGATACACTTAACAAGAAGAAAATGTTTAAGGAGTTAGAAATATTAGAAGTACCCAAAAAACAAAGAACAATCCTAGAAGTTAGTTTTAAGTACACAAAAGCTAAAGTGAGATTCCAGGGAACAACAACAGATTCGTTCGAGGTAAATAAAGGGGTGAAACAAGGTGACCCAATATCGCCAACATTGTTTATGTTATTTATAGTTAATATTATCTATAGATGATGAGCCGCTATCAAGAAAACTAGGGAGTGTGCTTTGCTTGTTTGGTTGTTGGATAATTAGTAAATAAGTGATTGACGTGACAGTTTTAGTGTTTTCATGTCTGTTATATGAATTGTTCATCGTTTTATTATTTCTTACGCTAATAAAGATAGCATCTACATAAAAATATATTATTATTTATCACCTTTCAAACCGACGATTCCACACAGAATAACAGTTTAATCTAGTGCTGGAGGGAGTTATAAAAAAAGCAAAAGTAAACAAGAAACATATTATGACCAATCAGAAACAACTAATAGCATATGCAGACGATGTTGCAATAACAGCAAATACAAGAGATGATCTGATAAGAGCTATAGAAAGTCTAGATGCGGAAGCACATAAATTCGGTATGATAATAAATGAAGTAAAGACAAAATACTTGAAGCTGGGAAAAGCACAAAACTTTTTAAAAACAAAAAGATACAATTTTGAAGCAGTTGCCTTGAAAAACTGAAAAATTATCTAGGAGTTACAGTGGGAGGAACAGTGAGACACAAAGTGAGAGAGAGGATTTTAAAAGGAAACCAGGCATACGGTAGAAATAAATTTCTATTGAAAAACAAAATGTTAATTAAAATACCAAAATAAAAATATATAAAAGTCTGATTAGACCGGTTATTACTTATGCGTTAGAAACAATGGCAATAAATCGAAAAGAGGAAGAAGAGCTAAAAATAATAGAAAGAAAGATAATGCGGACAATATTGGGGACAAATATAACGGAAGATGAGGAGGTAAGAATGAAAAGGAACAGAGAGATAGAAGATAAGCTGGGAGGAGAAAACATCATAAGATGCTTTAAAGCAAATAGATTACAATGGGCAAGACATATAGTGAGGAGAAAACCAACAGAAATGATCAGGAGGATCAGGGGGAGTACACTTATATGCAATATTTAAATAAAATATCAACTACTATCCAGTATATTTGGGATTCTTAAATTTCTTCTTCGAAATTCTATTTTTGGTTTACATTTTAGAGGAGTTTCTCGCAATAGAAAGCATTACTTCGCGATAATCGGCGAACATTTTTGTTTAAAAATTTAAGAATATACCTAATAGCTTCTTCAAATTATAATTATAACATTCTTTAATGATTTATGGATATATATTACACTGACCTTCATTGACACATGACCCAATTCAAAAAAAAATATCACACTACTTACTCATACTCATTCCAAATGAGGAAGATCGAGTGATATGGAGTTTGTCGAATCAAGTGAGCGAGTAAGCCGAGTGGAGACTAAACCAAAATGATGTCTGGTGGAAAGAAACGAAAAGTAGATTCAGAGAGTCGCCAGTTTCAAGAAAAATGGACTGAAGAATTTTTTTTTCTCTTGCACAATGGTAAGCCTATTTGTTTGCTGTGTAATGCACCCATTTCAGTGATGAAAGAATTCAATATAAAGAGGCATTAGTCAACTAAGCATCCTATGCTGCACTCACTGACAGGACAAATAAGAAAAGACAAAATCCAGAAGCTTACCGCAAATTTGGAAAAACAGCAGCAAATGTTTCATAAACAACGAACACAACTTCATAATGTTGTGAAAGCTAGTTTTATAGTTAGTTCAAAATTGGCAAAGTCATTAAAACCACTTGCCAAAGGAGAATTTATCATGTAGTGTATGTTAGAAGTTTGCAGTGTTTTGTGTCCTGAAAAGAAAAATGAATTTGAAAAAATTAGTTTGTCAAGACGAACTGTTGCCCGACGTATAGAAATGATGGCTAATGATATCAAAACAATTTTGACTGACCGTATGGCTGGTTTTAAATCATTTTCCATAGCATTAGACGAGAGCACCGATTTGTCTGACACAGCTCAACTGGTTACATTTATTCGAGGTGTTGATAAAGAGTTCACTGTTACTGAGAAATTGCTTGCTTTACAGCCCCTAAAGGAACCACTACAGGGGAGGACATTTTTAATGAAGTTGAATAGGTATTCACAAGTTTTGGTTTGCCATGGTCAAAATTAGTTGGTGTATGCACAGATGGTGCACTTTCTATGGTCGGCTTACCTAAAGGTTTCATCGGAATTTTTGTATGAAAAAGCAACTGAATTAAATGTGCAAAAAGATGATTTGATAGTCCTTCATTGCATTATCCACCAACAGAACTTGTGTTCTAAGTCCATTCGACTCCAGAATGTAATGAACGTGGTAGTAAAAACCATTAATTTTATTCGATCCCGAGGGCTTAACCATCGTCAGTTCAAGGCGTTTTTGGATGAAATATCAGGCGAATATGACGACGTAACATATTATTGTGAAGTCAGATGGTTAAGCAAAAGAAAAATGCTGAAACGGTTTTAAGAGCTTAGAAATGAGATAGCAGATTTTATGCAAATAAAAGATAACCACTATCTGAATTGAGTGACCCAAAATGGATATGTGACTTAGCATTTCTGGTCGACCTTATAGGCCATTTGAATGATTTAAATTTGAAACTTCAAAAACAAGGACAGTTAGTAAATGATTTGTACAGCTGTTTGAAAGCGTTTCAAAACAAAAACCGCTTGTGGGAGGCACAGTTGCTGTCTGGTAACAGTTACCATTTCACCACGCTCTCTGCGTATAAAAATACTGCTTATGCTCAATATGCTGAAGGACTCAAGTTACTGTCTCAGCAATTTTCGAACAGATTTAGCGATTATAAAAACATGGAAGGCAGTTTCAATTTATTAGGTACTCCAACAAAAAGTAATGTACAAAATGCTCCAATAGACTTGCAAATGGAGTTGACCGAGCTTCAAGAAAACTCACTCCTACAATCTAGATTTGAGGACGTGGAGTTGTGCGATTTCTACAAAAAATACCTCGAAGAAGACCATTTGCCGGAGCTTAGAAAATTCGCAAGAAGACTGATTTGTACGTTTGGCAGTACTTATAAATGCGAACAGTTCTTTTTCAATGATGAAAGTTAATAAATCAAAATATGGTACGAGGCTGACACGATAATTTGGAAAATTCTTTACGTCAGTAGAATTCATCCAAACATGGATTAGTGTCCCAAATTCAAGCTCAAGGATCTCATTGATTTCGTTGTCGCTATTTAACTTTCGTTAAGTTTGTAATAATTTCAAATTTCACGATTTAATTATAATGTTGTACCTATTTTTTTCATTTCATTTTCTTATTTTAATAAATTGCATTATAATAACATTGTCGTATTGTTTCATGTCTGATATCTATCGCTAAAAATTATGAACACTACTTTAAAATGCACTACTTTTAAACGCGGCCCGCGAACGTATTTGCACACTAAAGTTTGGGCCACAACATGTGAAAGGTTGCCCATACTTGCTCTAGAGAACAAAGAAAATATAATATAACTTTTTTGTGATAAACGCTTAATTTTATATTTATTCTTTTCATTGCATCGATTTTACATGCATGTTTCCCCTAACCCAATGAGACTGTTGCTCGTGGCAGTGGATTATACGTATGGCATGCATAATACTGCTACGGAGTCTGCGACTTAGATGGTGAATATGCCCTCCAAAATGTATATGTTTCTAAATGTAAGACGTTTATTCAATAGGCTTTTTGGCTGGTTATTTCCTTCGTTATTTTATTTGCTATTTTCTTATCATGAAAAAGCATACACTGCCGTCCAGACCAAACGTGCTTATTGTATCCCCAGTGACCAACTATATTTATTTCATATTTTATGAATATTTAAAAAATATTAAATCTTTTTTGAATATTAGTTATATTAATATAATATGCATAAAATATATTATAGGAAATATATTAGGAAAACATTTAAAAAATATATATGTTATGTAGCATTAATAATATTTTATTGCAAATGTTTTCTCAATATATTTTTCATAACTCTGCAAAAATATTTTGCTTTGTATTTCTGTAAATATTTATTTCATATAAAAAAAGATTGAATTTTTGCTTTTGTACATTTGGTGTGTAGATAAAATGGGTAAAATATGCATACATATTAAGTAGGTATGTACCTATTTAAAATGATAGTTTAAAGATTAAATTAGATAATATATATCTAATATGATTTAGTTAGTATCTAAGTCGGCGCTGTAACTTTTCTATTAATATATCTGCGTTTTGTATTATACTATTGTAATATTCGTAAGTTGCGAACGTCAACACAACACCTCTATTCATTACGGTGCCGGTGTTATATGATTTAGTATTGTTTATGCGTCTATGGATTAGGTACATAGAATGCATACGCGCACGTGCGTATCATCAACGTTTTCATTCGTTTATCCGTTACATGTTATAGTTTATAATAGTATACGATTAGGGCAGATTAGGGTTAACTGTGTAATTAATTGTTGCGGGGTATGTTTTAGTTTTTGTGATGACTACGAGGTAAGCAAAACTTTGAACATGTCATGGCATTTATAAGATAATTGGAATGCTCAATATCGCTATGTACAGAAATCGTTTAATAACATAATTGTAGGAATTTTATGCATCATATATGTACTGCATCTACCAGATAAATTGCTAGTTGATTTGCTTAAGAGATTCATCTCGATAGATAAGCGTCATAACCTCAAATAGAGGTTAGAATACGTTGTGTTGTGTTATTGTTTGTACGTAGAATGTTTTCAAATATTATGAAATAAAGTAAAAATAAGTATCGTAAGTATTAGAATGTAGCTACCACTCCAATTATTGTAAATGCTCCAAATGTATTAGTAGGTGTTGATAATGTTGTACGATGTTTTATTCATGGTATGATCTAATACAATTGGCATTGTTTTAGAGGCCACAAGGAAACGCCATGAGAGCGCCACTACCGAAGATATGAAAAAAGCCATAGGGTTGTGCCTGGCACCAGCCAAGGCCAGACTTAAGAATGAGTCTTTTTCATTTTTATTGACTTATTCAAATAAAATGATAATAAATACGTTCGTTTTTTTATTTAGAACACTTCAATTAAAAAATAGTGATTAATTTGATAAACCTTCAGTATGCCTTAAAAGATGCCAGAATTATTGATTATTAACTTGTATGGTGAGTGTGAAAAAACAAGTTCTTGCCTTTTAGACAACTCTATGTATGGTTCAACTTTTCGTTATCGAATTTTAGAATGTATAATCTAAATAACCAAGAACAATTTTAGTTCATTTTGACAAATTAAATAGATTGCATAAAAAAAATCTCAATTTTCATATAAATATTTTATCTATATTTAAAAAAAAATATGAAAAATATATTCAAAAACCTCTCACGAAAAATATTTATAAAATATATTTTTAAAAATATCTAAGTAATATTTCTGGCTGTTAGGGATTAAACTCGCGCATTTCATAAATGGTCCACACGTTTCTGTCTTTATCTATATCCCTCTCTAAATTTGTTGCAAGACTTTTGCCTTGTATAGTACATAAGTACACTTGGTATATATGAATTTTACTTTACAATACATTGGTGGCAGTTCGTAAATAATATTTCATACCTGACCGTTTCAATATCCAATTACCGGCAATAAAAACCGGCCACTAAACAAATAAAAAATGTATTTCCCAGCGGGAAAATAAATATACAAATTTCAATTTCGCCAAACTCTAGTATCCGCCGCTTCCTACATATATCGAGTGAAAAAAAATGCCCGCTTCCCATTCCGCCCGTGTGTCTGGGGGCTCGCGGAAAAAATTAAGCTCGAGTTCGCTTTAATTATCTGCCGATTAAAATTTAAAAGTTTTCCGAACGCGAAAGCGCCTACCTGACGTTTGAAAGCTCGACGTACCGGTAAGACAGACATACTGTCGGGGAAATGTTATATTACAATATAACGCGAAACGGCGCTGCTTCGCGAAATTAAAAACGCGAGAGAAAAAAAAATATGTCTATATATGAGAGAGGGAGTCGCGTATTCCATGGGAATGTCACAATTTGCGCGATTCCCACCGGGTAGCCGCCGGCTACAATGAAACTCGTAATTTTATTGCTGATAAGTGGAGACCGTGTGCATATTCCAATTTTTATTGGGACATTTGCGGTCCGGCGAATTGGGAGTTGCTGAAAAACGATGGTTGTTACAGTCGATTGTCTACCTTTTTTTTTTTTGTTTGGGGAGAAAAAAATGTTTGATGACCTGATATCTGATCAGCAGCGAATATTTCGGTGAGTATGGCACTCAAAAAAAAATAAGAACATCCAAATACTGTTTTAAGCTGTTCCCTAAATTTCCGGCACCGAAAATGACGGTCGAGTACCGTGAAAAATCGCGAGGCAAGAACTCAAATTAAAAAGACAAAAGGTGATACACCTCCGTTTTACAACCTTCGAAGAAGTGGGTGGATATTCGGCAATCATGGCAGGGTGCCAGCCGGCTCGTCGGCGAGGGAGTGGGTTGATCGAAATACAAACCCAAGATGGATAATAAATTTCGGCGCCACCTGCTTAGGAATTACTTACCCTGTCATGCCCCCTGATAAGCAGGAATCCAAGGTGATAAGTAAAACTCGAGGGGTAAAACGGTTTGCAAATAAACTCATACACAAAGAAATAAAAGAATGAATTCACTGATAAAACAGTTAAACTTTTATTAATAAAATTGTTAATAAAAAAAAGTTGGTGTTATTGACATAAAATTCAAGAAAATAACTATGATACTCTGTATCAGTAAATGTTAATAAAGACAAAAAAATAAGAATGAAATATTGTAAAACTATAACAGAGAATCCTGCGGTAGGATTCGAACACCGAACGCTTTGTCGAACGCAATCAGTTCACACACGTTGTATAAAGAAAATTCTTAGCCCGAGTTAATTTTAAATTTAAGAAAAGTTTTACAGTACAAAAAAAATAAACTATTAAAATAGAACTAAATATTTGACTCGATTATACTAGTGGTGAATGAACCACCCTGTATATTACAGCCCGATATTTAATCGGTTGATGTTTTAAATATATTTTGAAGTCGTTAAAAAAAATGAAAAGATATCTGAATATTAACTATTTTTCTGAACTAGTGACCCCTCCGATCCTCGATATAACATAAAAATTTACAGTAACGTTGAATAAAACATAAAAAAAAACTGAATGATCGGGGTTGATAATTTACTAATGAAAATTTTAAATACGGACAAAATTTACAAATAAAAAGGAAACGTACAAACTTAGCTTTTGTTCTCAATCAGCTGTTACGGCCTTGGAAATCCTCTCCTATCCGAACAGATCGTAGCCTCTGGGCAGACTCGGTACTATCCGAAGCAGATGGCCACTTAATTCAAGGAAAGTAGGATTCTCCAAAGAGACTTAAAAAGGTCGCAGAAGTCCTCAGCCGCACGGGGGTGTTCAAAATCTCACACAAAACGAAGATACCAAAATTCAAAGAAATAAGGGGTGTTGAAAAAAAAAACCTCTAAAAACACAGAAACCTCAAAATTAGTGAATTAAAAGAAATAACATTATCTGCTTACCGTTAAATAACGAGGTTTTACAACGAAGAGAAGAAAGAAACAGCTATGGCGTTGCAGACGCGTGTGTTCTCAAATTACATCCCGATTTATCGGACACATCCGCTGTAGTATTCACGGAAATTCCACACCAAACACCAGCGAATATACAGCCAATGAATATTTCCAGTAAACTTCCAATTAAATCCACAGATGTGTGAAAATATCCAAAATTTCCAAAATAGGAAGATGTACTCGTAAGAACACGTCTGAACAACAACCAAGAATGGCCAGAAACCGGAAGGAAGGAAACGTCACACCACCAATCAGAAAACAGATAAATAAAATAAGAATACAGACATAGAGCTGTCCTCTAATGTCGAAAAGATGTAAACACAGAATAAAATGATCTAAATAGACGGTCAATTGGGCAAAACGAACAGATCGATCAATGCGTGGGAATCGATAAAACCGGCATAATGCAAAACGAACAATCCTTGCGAACCTAGAAATGAAAACGTCAACTGTCAAATCATGTGAATTGAAGGAAGTTACTAAAATTGAAAGAAATTAAACGAAAATCTAAGACCGTAATAAGTGTTAGAAACTGACTGTAAGCAAATGAGGCTAAAAGATACAAATTCTAGCTAAACCGCACAAACAGGGGAAAGAAAACAAAATTTGAAAGCCAAAAATTAAACAATAATGTTTACGTTGTGAAAATACAAGACGTAGGAGCATCTCTGAAGGTAGAGTACGGAAATAGAAGAAAATAGGGTTACAAAAGCTTGTCGACAAGACTAGCGGAGAACTAATTCGAGGTAAGCGAAGCAAAAAACCGTAACAAAGCGTATGCACTTGCGTTTTCATGACATAAACCATAAAAATCAGAAATCCTATTTTACGTAAATGTAACTCTTTTTATGTCGCAAAGTAATGGATATAGTACATTCTGAAAGCGCTTCAAGTGTTTTCGCGTATTTAGTGCTGTGGTTAGTCAACCCATTTTCCGCTGAGTGTATTTTGAGTTGCATATTTTGATTTGTTTACCTTCTTCCGAGCTGAGTCAATTTACCGAGAATGTTTATTTTGTATTAATTATGTTAAAGAGTTTATTGTATGATTTAATTAATTAAGCGTTAAGTTTTTTTTTTTTTTTTAATGAATTCCATTCATTTATTTGTCTATTGTTTGCCCATGTAGAGTTAATGCGGATTCTATGATATTTTGTCGTGTGTTTAAGACTGCGTTGTAAGATTTTGAGAGAGGGATTTTTGTAAGAAAAAAATTGTTAGAGTTTTGTCAGGGAGTTCCTTGTTCGACTTTTAATGTGAGTAGACGTATTTTTGTATTTCGTTGTTGTCATTTTGTAATTCATTTAATATTGAAATTTATTTCTGTAAAAATTTAGTCCATCAAGGAATTCAGATTGTAATAATTGTTAATGTATTGACGTGTACAAGTAGTAGATATAAGATCATTTATTACTTTTGTTCGGAAAGATATTTTTTAGTTTTTATTCTCTCATTATGGTTTAAAGAGTTAATTTTCGGTTTTTCAATTTTGCTGTTTCTTTTTTTTTTTTATCAATCCCCTCGTCTGGGTGAGTAGAAGCATTGTTCTTGCTTTTAGTTTTTGCTTTTATGTAAATTACTAGTATTTGTCCACGCTTAGTTTATTTTAATTTGAATGCACGTGGATTGAAATTGAAAGATATTGGATTATCTTCCTGAACAAACGAATCTTTTGCTTTGCATAGAAAATAGCATTGTCCTATTGTAATCTAGAATCAAGTGCAGTTTTTATTATAGGCCAGAACCTTCAGTTCACGGTTTTTTCTGCACTATCTGTATTTTAACCCATTTTGAATAATAAATTTGATTGTTAATTATCATCTTTGGGTTAAAAAATTCTGTTCTTTTATTTTTATATTAAACCTTTTAAATTTTTCGGGTAATTAAGAAAGTCAGATTTCAGTCACTCACAATTTACTTTTCGTGGTTAGATTAAAGTTTTAATTCGCGAGGGTAACTCTGAGATTAATAGTTCTTTTGCGTTCAATCAATAAAAATTTTATCCGTTGAGCTAGCTAATTTAATTTTTCTTTATCATTTTAAATTCATTTAGCATTTTCATTTAATTCAGTCAGCACACAGCAGTAGTTAACTTTTTTTTTTTGTAGGAACTGTACAGTACCTTGTGAATACTTTGAAAATAGTTATGTGTGCATGTAACAAACACAAACACTTTGATCAGCATACATATCTGATTACACATTTACGTTTCTTCACATACATAAACATTCCTAATATATTTATGGCGTATAATTATACACGCTTTGCAACAGAAACAGCTGCAAAAGACGCGACCGCACGAACTTTTCAAAATTAAACGTAAATCCGTAAGCCTCAGGTTAGATGTCAGTAGGTAATTATATTTTCAAGTACTTATGGATACAATATTGCGGAAGCAATTTTATCCCTTATGTGTACAAAGACCAGCAACATATGCGATATTTTTTAATTAATAAAATATTGTGGTATACCGCAGAAGCACACCAAAACTAAGAGGAAGAAGTGACAGTTTAAAAGATACATAGTTCTTGAATGACAAAAGAGATATGAGATTCGTTTTGGGAAAAAAATATTTATGTTAAGTATAATAATTCTTTATTCGCCGTCATGTCGGCCTTTCAAGATCTAATATCGATATATGTTCGATTTGTCGCTCGAATCTACACTCCTCTCTGGCTTAATTAGTAGAGCTTTCGTCCGGTAAACGAAAGTGTGTAGGTTCGAATCCTTCGCGGTGACCACCATAAACGTATCGTCAGCAACAATGACAACTTTTCCGGCTTTGACCTACATCCTCAAATCGTTAATGTAAACTAAAAATATTAGTGGTCCCAAAGCGGACCCCTGCGGAACCCCAATATTGACATCAAGTTCAGCAGTTGTAACTAATCCTATCCTCACACTCAGTTTCCGTGCACACAGATACAAGCGCAACCAAGTGAGGACAATTCCTCTAATTCTCTAGGTATAAAGTTTATTAAATATAAAGTCAATATTCAATGTTAGATTGGATTACGGTTGAGGTGGGTGACTATACGAACCCATTGTATAGCAACCTTTCCAGATTTATCGTGATCCTCTATTTGGTAATTTTAAGTAGACCTATCATCTTCGAGAGTGGCTCCTTCATCCAATAGGTCTTGTCTTTGGCAGTCATCGCATTGGCGCAGCATATTAACTGGTGTCTTGATGCTCTTGGCAGAATCTGTAAATAGGTCCTGTGCTAAGTCTATAGTAGGTTTCTGGTAAATTCACGTGCCTGTTCCTTTAGAAAATCTTTTGCCTTTTACTGCCTTAGTGACCTCCCCCACCACTCCTTGTACTCATTACGTATCCATTCGTCGATGAACTTGATTTGGTAATGCTAAAGGAGTACCTTGACAAACCACGCTTGATCAAATGGTCCGCCACCTCATTTCCCTTCATACCCTATAGCTGGGAAGCCAGGCGAATGTTAATTTCCTTTGATTGTCCACCTCATTTAGAGCGCATACACAGTCCTAAACCAGCCGGAAACGCATTCTTACTTTTTTATACATACATACACATATTGGGTTTATTTCGTAAAGTGCTCTCTTGTGTTTCGGTATCACAAGCCTACAAGCGTTTCATTTAAATTACTGATGTCGCAGTTACGCACAAAGCAGTTAAAGTTTTTTTTTTAGTAAACACTGCAAACAGATACTACAAAACCCTTCTTCTTCTTGCAAAATCTTTATGCCCATTACAGGTTTCGGATGAGTTTGGTCACGTCTTAGATTTGTTAGCCCATTCCCTCCATGCTTTCCGATTTCTGGTTAGTTCTTTCATTTCTCGTATCTTCTTGCCCATTCCTCGTCCTATTTTCTCTATTCTATCGTTGCAATTTTTCCTAGGTCTTCTTTTTACCTCCTGTCTAGATTTTTTGCGTCTTGTACCTTTTAATCAATAACTTATTTTCCATTCTCACTATTTACCCATAACATTGAATTGTTTTTTCTCGATTTTACTTTATTGGTTATTACTTCCTTGTGTGCCTTTCGTCTTATTTCTTAGTTTCATATTTTATCTCAGTTTGTCTTCCCACTTAGTCTCCCGAGGTATTTCATTTCGACAGCAATTATTACCCCTTTGTGCTTTTTTTTTTGTAATAGCTGAGATTCGCTTGCGTGTGTTATGATTGGTAGTATAGTTATGTTGTAGACTCTTAGTTTAGTATTTTTGTCTATTTACCTTTTTCCAGTGATTAGATTAGGATTAGGGTGGCCTACGGACTTGTTTTACCGCGACCTTTTCAGATCTATTTTGATCCCTTCTCCTAGAAGACGCTCTGTAATTTTGCCCTCTTAATATCATCTTTGAGAGCGGCTTCTTTCTGTAGCTATTAGCTATGGGATTCTCCACGGCCATTAGCAGAAACCTTGTCCTCGCCAGAGCGTCACATTGACGCAGCACATGAACTGGTGTTTCTTCTTCCTCTTGACAGACTTTACAAGTAGCGTCATCTATCAGGACTATGTTATACATATGCCTATTTAGTCTACAGTGCCAGTCAGCAGACTACTATAAGTCTTCCTATCTTTATTTAGTAGATCAATATAAACTCAGGTCTCTGTTCCTCTTTTGCCTGTCTCTGCCCTGGAGATTTTTGCCACCACTCTCTGGACTGATTATGGATCTATTCATTGATGGATCTTTCAATTTACGATTTGGTAACGCCGCAAGAAGCGCCAACGAATGACCTTGACGAAGCTCGCCTGACCAGCCTAACCGAAGCTGGGGTGACCCAGGCCAATGTTAATCATCTTTGGATGGCCACCTCGTTTAGGGTGCTTAAGCAGTTCCAAATCAACTTGCAGCCCACAACTAATCGTTTTAAGTATCGACTGACTGTCAGAGAAGATAACGACGCTTTTATCTGACTCGGTCCATCTTTTACTTTTCTGGATGGTGAATTGCAGCAACTTCAGCTTGGAACACCATTGTGTCTTAGCTGAAGCTTACCGTGCGAGCGTTTTTAAGCTTTTTTGCAAATATTCCAGCTCCGACTCCATTTTGGAGGCGTTTGTATACCAACTTGAATCCGCTCTTACTGGAGTATCTGTCTCCCAGTCCTTCTTATCTGGTAGTATAACCTGATATTCTCTATCTAGATTGAATTTTTGAACCATGGCATCATATAGCATCCCCAAAAAGGGTTTTGCTGTGATGGTCTTATTTGGGGCGTAATATATGTTATTAGCTACTAGAAAACAAGAAAAAAACATATGCAAAACATAAAACATTTGAAACCACATACTACGTTGTCAAAGCAATTGCATTCATTCCAAGGAGCGGTAAGTTAAAACTACTGTAAGATGTTTTGTTCCTAGTCATACTTTGTACCAATTTTAAAGAGAATCTTCTTAAAAGATACATTTTTACATGGACATGTACAACAAGTTCGCTAAATTGAGAGCAAAATCCTGATATGTAATGAATTACATATTGTAAGATGAGGTTAATAAATTCCGTTTGGCTTTTGACATTGCGTATTGCTCGTATTTTGGGTTACAACCAAATGAAGCGCACTCAAGCAATTTTTTGGATAAAATCAAATTCAACCTCCTCCTATCTCCCAAAAAATCTTTTTTGCGTGATTAATTAAAATTTTAACGAAAAAAAAAGTGTACTACAATTTCGGTAATAAACGCTGAAAATTACGAAAGGCTCATTAAACAGCACCCCCCTAATGCCACGCTACGTATCACACATTAGCCATACATCGTTACGCAAATTCGTTAAGCTCGCGTATTCGCACAGCCATCCCCGAAAGCACAATGAAAAATATTAATGAAAACATCTGCATAAACACAATCGACCCGATAACGAATCGAAAAATGCCCGGAAAATGCAAAAAAAAAAAAATCAAAACACGACACTCATTACGCATGTAAAATGTAGCGAAAATTGACATTCCAGCACACAAAAAATCGATTTATTGAAACCTTGGTTGAAAATCTGAGGAAAGAGAGAGCAATATATAGAGGATAAGTAACGTACATAGAAAAAAAAGAGAAATGCAGGAGCATATTCAGAAAAACGAAGCTTTTATAATGAAAGTTTCCGCTATACATCTTGGCAATTGATGGCCACGAGTAGTAATAGGACACATATTGAAGGGCAAATTGAAAATGGGGAAATAAAGTAAATTATCATGCTCCAGCATTCGGACATATGTAATTTTAGAAATGAAAGGGGGTAAACTGTGTTTGAGCTTTAATTTTCAAATGTAACTTAGCAAAGCTATAATGATGGACAACATAATTTGTACCTGTTCCAATATCTTTAATCACAGCTGCAAATATATGTACTTAAAACTTTGATTAGTAGTAAGGCATTCATCGGAATCGATGCGAATTACCTTGTATACACTGAGAAAAATAGATTGTAGAAATTAGCTTATAAATTCATTCATATTAATTATTAAAATAATTATCAAAAGGATGATGTAGATGTAGATAGATAGAAGGGTGATGTTACACTGCGACCTAAAAGATCTGTTGTGTCCCCTATTCTTGCTGTTTTACAGCTGGCCTTCCAATCCTATTCCTTTCAGAAAGTGTAGGATGTCAGAGGGCCTCAGTCTAGGCAAGTCTCCCTCTTCAATTTCACATGCTCCCAGGTGCAACGCCCTCGAGTTGCACAGTGCTACGCAGTTTGAGAGGAGGTGGATGAGTGTTTCATCCTGTTCCCCACAAAATCTACATTCAGATTCCTTTTCCAATCCAAGCTTACTCAGGTGTCCTTTCAGTCTACAATGGCCTGAAAGTATTCCTGTTAATATGAGAACATTGTTCTTACTCAGGTTGATGCATTCTATAAATCTCTTCTGATTATAAGTTCCCAGAAGAATTTTACTTTGCCTTATTCCCTGGAGATTTTCCCAGTAACTGGATTTGGAGCAGAGACCATTTATATTTTTAGTTTCTTCAGTATTGTACTGCTACTTAACCCGCAAAAGGGTTCAGGCCCTACAAAAGGCATTCCAGCCCCTTTTTTTGCTTGTCAAAAGGATAATATGTTGTTTATTAATAGTAAAATAATCACATTTTAAAATAATAAAAAAATATCTATAATGAGAGATGCAATCTGGATTTTACCATCTACATTCACTGAAAATAAATGTTAATATACTCTTTTGCTGAAATCCTGCATAATAGCAGGGATTATATAGATATTAATGTTATTATCTGCAATATTATCTGATATTAGACGCATATCCACCTTCTACAATAAATTTTTATAACGCGTTGCCCACTCCTTGCTTTATTCATCGTCGAACTTTACCGATGAAACCGACCAATAGACGGCATTGTACGTTCTTGCTGATTCCTGTTTGCGTCTGATTGTTGTGTATCTTGTGTGATTTCAATTACAGAAATAATGAATGGAAACGTGGAGCAAATGTTAATCGATTGGAATTTGCCGCAATTAGTAAACATATTTGGTAAGTACCTAATAGATAATAAAATATACTTCGTAGTGGATGCTTATGTTGTGATAGAAAATTAATCTAACGCTTGCGTGCTTGTGATGGTTTTGTTTTATGTTAATGAGGTAATACACGTTAGAATTTTGCAAATTCTCTCAAAATTTACAAAAAGTACAACTAGGTTGATCCAGTCGTGATCTTAAACAGAAACGGTGCTAAATCAAAAGTGACTGTGTTTCATTCAATGAATCTACGTCAGCTGTAGAATAATCTGAAGGATCTTCGATCACGATCCAATCGATTAAATTGCAGTTTACGAAAGCGCCTAAATGACATAACGTATCTTCTCTAAACTATACATTTAGTTTTCGTTTTCAATTCCAATTTATTGCTTACCTATTATGCAGTGTTAAAATAAGTAGGGATCTTCCAAGATCGGCCATACTTTTGTTCCTTCAGTAACGAAAAATGTATATAATTTACTTGACTGTTTGTGTTTCAGCAGAATGGTTATTATATTGTGGTTGATGGTAATGTGCAAGATGTAAAGAGTCATATTTTGGTTGAAGCAACTACAAGGGATGCTATTTGAAGTAAATTTTATCTTGAATATGTAAAATCTCTAAAGGAAACCATTACTGGGTTGGTAACTGGACACTATCCCCTGAAAAATCATCTATACAACACAGGTCGAGTAAGCGAAGGGAAGGATCTATTGGAGCCCTCGAAGGTTCTCAAGTTTCCACTGGGCAAGCTACTGGACTTTATAGAGAACACACACTGCTCGAGTGGAAATAACAGACTTAATAGGGATGGTACAATGAGCACCTAGCTCAAGTGCCTGGACTATAGGAGCCCATCCTAACTTAATGAATGAACTCTAAAGGGAGGTGATGTTACCCCAATTTTAAAATTACAAAAGGACGGACATTTGCACATAAACACTCTAAAATCAAATTTCAAATCCTTCTTCCTCAAGAAAATGAGTTTTGGAATGATTTTGAAGTATTTATGTGTAAGTGTACATCCTTTTGTAAATTTAAAATTGGTGCAACATCACTTCCTTTTAAAGTTTTCCATATTTAAGATAAAATTACGTCTCAATGTATGTCTCTAATTATTTTAATGATATCTTAATTTGGGAGTTGCAGGCCATATATGCTACATACTGAATTACTAAAGAAACTTTAATAATTTCAATTTGTGTGTACATAATTTAAGAAACTGTATTTATATTTTTACATTAACTTGGTTTAAAAAATAAATTCCTTCTTCTTCGACAACTTTATTTCCATTCCTTATTTAGTAGCTTTATATAGATTTGTATATTTGATACGAAGTTTGTTTTAAAGCGCTATGCTAGCTGTAGTAGATAGCACTATTTCCAGCAAAATGCTTGTGATATTCAGGCCTTATATGCATGATGCATGAAAACATGGTTTCTCGCAATGTGCGCATGCAAGTAGTTAGGATGATGTAGTAAAAAATGAATATAATGTGCCTTTTTGATTTTCTAATAGAGAAAATTTAATGCTTTTTGGCAATAATGGCTCTAAATAGAAAAATGAAGTAAAATGGATACCACAATTTTCATATTCTACTATTCGCATGCGGGAATTGCGGAATACTAGGTATAGTACTATATTTTGCATTACAAGTATCGATGCATAGCGTTAGCATATGATATATTATATTATCACTTATTATCTACTATTTTAAATACTAAGAAACGAGATTACCCTAGTACAAAATAACATTATAAGCATTACAATATTATATGGTAAGTTTGAGCATCATGTATTGCACACAGTAAAATATTACATTACAAAAAGTACAATAAAAATTTTAAGAGTTATTATCAAAAATTATGAGTGCCATTGGACATTTGTATTGACAATTAATAATGCAAGTATATACATTTTCACTACTATACAAGTTAATAAGCACTATTAACAAAAACTTATTATACAAATATTCTCAGCGGTAATATAAAATATAATTGTCCCGATAGGAGCTATAAAAAATATTAAAGCAGAGTACAATCTATTTCTTTCAGTGTACTTTCAACAAGATAGTGATCCAGGATACAGAACTAGAAATAAACATTCTGAAGAGCGAAAACATGGTTCTCACTTACATTGTTGGATTTTTATTTCTTAGCCACTTTAAAAAATAAGGTGTTCAAAAATCTATGATGTAATTTAGAACAGTTGCAAGCTGCTATGCCACAAGAAATTGAATCACTATAGCAAAACTATAAAATATACTTGAGAATTTCAAGAGTGTTTGGATTGCCATTTCAACATTTTTTTTTTCCATTTTTATTGTAACTTTAGTAATATAATCATTTTCCTGTTCCTTACCTGAAGTTATTTATATTACAAACCGACGAAACGAAAAAACCGATGAATTAGCAAACAAAGGATGCAGCAAACATGATTTTGTGTTTTTTCATTTTAACATTAAATAACATTTCAAAAAACCGTTACGGTAATTTATATTGCGTAATTTTATAGCCTCTATTACTGTTCAAATATTCAACACTAACTAATTTGTATTGGATTAATAATTAAGAATCTAAATGGGGATCACACAATGTGTAAGTATTCACAGGTTGTCAAGTACTGAATAAAATACGGTTTTGTATCGTTGAATAGCATTCCAATTGCGAATAAATAAATGTATCGAAGTAAAGAGGCACAGTTTCGAACACATGGCTTTTTGAAATGTTAGTTTATGTTAAAATAAAAAAAAACACAAAATCATATATACTTGATGGCGTAGAATCCGAATTTGCAATACAAAATGGGAGTTCCCATTTAAGATTTTAAAGTTGCCCCCCCTCCCTCTCTGGGCAGGTGAGGTGGGTGATCGAGTTCGGCATCATTCAGTGAGCTCCCTATAATATAACAAATTTTATTAAGATCTCTTTTTTGATTTGATGCAGTGTTTTAGAGATATTCCGTTGTCTCCAGATAAAAAACTCACCCAGTATAGGTCGAGAACCTGTTCTAGGAGTGTCCAAAAACAGCAAGAGAGCAGATAAGAAGTTGGGCAAAAGAAAAACACAAAGAAGACTGGAAATTCCTCTATTACCATCAAAAATGAAGACTGAAGAACTACTGCAGCTTAGTAGAAATCATCTTCGTACCGGTCTCCTTACAAGCCAATGATTATTGAAAAGACACATCCAGAAAATGGGGACCAACACTGAAATAGCAATTATAGACTGTGTAATGGCATGATAAAGAATGTTTACCACATTCTATGTGAATGCGAGGCTCTGTACGGAAAAACGCAGGCAATTTTTGAAAAGCCAAAGATGAACCCAAGGGATTACTTCGATCAACACAGCACTATATGGACTAGCGCAGGGTACTAGGATATTGGAATGGCTGGTATAATGGGTAAAATAAATGGAAGACCAAATACAAAAAGCCAAGAGGCTGCAATGTTTCCAAAAAAAAATAAAACACTATCCCTTGACTCTAACATGGTGATAATTTAGCGATTCAATTTAAAATAACGACAAAACTCCATGTAGAGGAAAAATGTTGTAGTAATGGAACAATAAATACATGACAAAACTTATTTACATCTTCCTTAATATTGCGAAAAACATGGCCACAATAATCAATAATTTGTACATTTATTTTTAAGTTTCTAGTAAATAAAGTCTATTTCTTGCAAGTCTTATGAATCATACAAAACTGAACAGGAAAAATCTTTACACCATAATAGCTAATATTTTTTTTTATCTTTTTATTTAAAAAAGTGTTTTCAACAGCCAATTTTCCCGAACAACATGTAAATAAAAATGGATAATAACATTACAGAGATGCCCTTAGACGATAAACACGTTATTTGTGAAGTTTGCTTGTAGATTTAAGGAGAAACCCGGAAAATTTAACTTGACAGGGGAATTATTTTTAAGACGGAATATGACGGCAGACATTACTTCGGTCAACTGACTAATTAACCTGTCATGAAATGATTGGCTGTAGGCTAAGCCGGCAACTCCGTTACAGCAAATTGTTTGATGGTATATTAGAGTTAACTAGAGACGCCACTTGCCATAAACACGACCACAAGGCTTCTATTACAGATGAAAACCCATATTTAGACGATTAAAGAGAAGCTATATATATTGAGCTCTTTCATTATTCCAATGAATGAATAGTTTACAAGTATTGATATTACGCCCGTAGTTGTGAATTAATTTATTGCGGCATAATATTAATCCGGTTCATTAATTAGCGCTTGTAAAATTATCATTTGCGCATATTGTTAAGGTATTAAATAGTAGAATAACTTTCGGTCTAAATTAATGATATATTGTGTATTAATATTTAAAAGCGGTTTATTCAAAATGCAATTCTCTCACAATGTGTTAAACGAAACCACCGATTTTTATTTAGGATAACCTAGCCGAATTGAATGTGCCCATGTCCCTGATTTAAAACTAAATAGAATGTGTTCATGAGTTTGCGGTAATTTATATTCATAACAGTATTTGATTATTGTCAACAAGTGGATTCATTTGAATGAGAATTCTGGAACGTATTGTTTCGAATCCGGTGAATTTGTATTAATATATGGGCTTTTAATACTGGACCCCGCATGTTTTAATCGCTCATTTGTCCGGATACAAATGTGAGCGCGGTCAAATAATTGGGATTAGTGGTTATTCACTATTTCACGTGTTCGTACGAAAGCCCGTGTGTACATAGATAGACATTATACACGGATTTGGTGTTTAGGTCCTGTAATTCCATCATTAGTATGTACTGCGTATGTACTTTCATTATCTGTGGTAGGAAGATAATCTGTAGCCTCTCAATTATATGAAGTTCAACTTCTATTTTATGTAAAAAAAAAGAGAATTCACTGGGAGGAATGAAAATAGGTTTTCAACAATTTTTGTAGTTTCAAATTAATAAGCATTGGTATAACCACAAAAAAAAAATACTCCTCAAAACTTTCCAAGGATGAATTCGATTTTTCAGATTTGAAGTCTATTACAAATTCAATATATATATAGATATACCAGAAAGCGAGGTTGCGCATACTGTAAATAATCTGAAATCGTCGAATTCATCCGGAATTGATAATATTAGCAACAATGTTCTAAAGCCTTTACCTTACAGATATAAACATCCCTAATAAACAGATCATTTGAACATGGCATCTTCCCGAACATCTTAAAGACTGCTAAAATACTCCCGCTGAATAAAAAGCAAGACACTAAATTAGTTGAGAACTATAGGCCAATTGCTCTCATAGCAGCAATTTCTACCTGTTAATAGCGCAGTTGATAGTTTGGTCACAGTATAGAAATATATCAGTAATTACAGAACCCCTTTTTATGAATGAAATTCTTCGTCCTATTTTAAGGACCTTGATCACATTGATGCTACGGAGTGCACGGCCACGCGCATCCTATGCGTCTACCGGAAAAATGTAGGAACATTTAAAAATTTGATCTCTATGCTTTATAGCGGAGGTTATGTCAAAGTTATATCATATATTTATTATTGAATTGGTCGAAATTTAGTAGATGCAAGAGAAAGAGTCGCTGTAAGAATATTAGCTGTGAATTATAAACATGCAATGTGCATGTAACCAATTTTTTTTGTGGAAATGTTTTAATAAATTGACATTTCGTTATTATTGATACTATAACCTATAATAATAACGCAACTGTAAGTAAACATTATAAAAGTGTAGAAGTGAATTTATTTACCTGATCGCAAAATTTCCTATATATTCAAATTATAAAATTGCATAAAATAAACCACTTTATTTATAGTGGCATTTTTGATTGAAATTTAGTGATATACCTAGTTGATAGCACTTAATCTATGAAAAATACCGATCTGTTAAATTTTCTATTGCTGTAATTTAATTATATAATTAACTAAAAGAAATTACCTATCATATGGAAACGTCGTTCTCCAATATTTTTACAAAATAATGTGAATTTTATTAAGTCTGGCTTCTCAGAAAAGATATGCATTGTCTGGATTAGAAAGCTTTCATGATAACAGCAATGCCTACACGATATACTGGACATTTTTGATTGGGCTTTTGCCAGTTAATTTCTAGGTAAGAGTAAACAGGTTAATATTGAAAGACATAAGTAGTGAATAGTTTATATTTGCTATGCCTACAATATAGACAATGAAAAATATTACAAACAGAAAGTTTTCATTAGAGATTACATACAAATGGATTGGTCAGCAATTTATTCCAGCAACGAAAGGTAGCAAGTCGAAAGTTATTTACATATTGATATAATTGACACCTTTATGAAGTTATATGGCTTTGTCACTCCATTTTGTCAAGCTTTTTCTGCCGATTTCAGACGTGCTTCTATTTAATGTTTATGTGTACCCTGAAACCCAACATCTTTGAAATTAGAAACTTCAATGTGTAAAATAATCGCATTCTTGACATGGATGTTCAAAATTAATAGAACTGAACTGTGCTATGAATTTTTCCAAACACTTCAGTTGTGGTGACACTAATTCAAAATTATTCAAAAATATTTTCTCTAATATTATGACATAAAAGAAAGGCGTTTTCAATTTGCCAAATTTCTGCTTATTCGCATGTTCACATGCCTTTAAATGGCAAAATAACTTTGAATCATCTAACTGATCGTGTTGCTGGGAAGCCCTTCAGAAACATCACAATTGTGAACATTTAAACATTTCCATATTAAATATCCACAAACGTATCGCAACGAATTTTGCGAAAAAACTTAAATTGTAATTATTTCTCGCACTATTCTTGCAGTTGGAAGTATGCCAACGATTGTAACCAATGCAGGTAGTTGATCCAAATTCCTCTGGTTCCATCATCAAGCATCACTAATGATTGCTATGATGTATTGCTTACATTACAACCTTTAATAAAAACAAAAAATTAAATGTTAATCTCTCGGGTACTTTTTACTGTAAACATTGAAGTACATTATACATACTTTAAAACACCTTTTCATAGTATGTGGTGTTGTTAGTCCCATAGTTGTGAGTATTTTTGACATTTAAGTGTACAATTGATTATATTAAAATACTTATGAATGATCACTTAAAACTGAACACAAAAAACGTATGTAAAACTGTCTATGAAAAAAATAATATTAAAATGTGTGGCTAATACACCGTACACGTAAACCAAGATTCACAAATAAGAGGTCAAGAGAACAAACGAAATTTAAAAATAAAATGGGGGTGAACATCACAGCGACATAACCTGTGTCTAAACGTGGTATTTAATTTATCGTGATTGATACATACACATACATACGTGCTGCTATAAACACTAGCACCCCGCCAAAATTTTCTTGAATGGAATGCACGATCGTGCACGATTCACGTGCTGCCCAATACGATTTATTTATGACCGGCCACGCTCATTTTACTACGATTCGATAAACGGACGAGGGCGGGAAGCCAATCTGTCTCTACTGTTATCTTTCTATACTGTGGTTTGGTTATGTATGCCGACGGTAGTAGCTTTATTATATCTGCTACCGACAATGACAGCCTTAGCAATCAAACCCAAAGTATGCTAACCACTGTTTCCAAATGGTTTGCAAACAATAGATTGTACTGTAAATGTCAATAAAACATCGTTCATACGTTTTACACCGGGTATTACAAAGATTAATGAAAGTCATTTGTTGAGAATTAATAATAAATCCATTCAACAGGTTTCGTCAACTAGATTTTTGAGGCTTTCTTTGGATAATAGGTTAAATTGGGCTTCTCACACGCAAGAGTTAGGTACTAAACTTTCGTCCGTATGTTACACAATTTACCGATTAAAACAGGTGCCTACGAAAGATGTTATACTTCCGTACTATTTCGCATGTTTTCAGACAAGGTTATCGTACGGTACCTATAATATTCTGGGAAGCTTCATCGTTTATTGGTAAAATCTTTCGCTTGCAAAAGTGTGCAATTAGAAATATGGTTGGGTTAACTACAAGAACATCGTGTAGACAATATTTTCGGGATTTTGGAATTTTGACCCTTACTAGTTTATATATACTGGAAGTTGCTACCTTTGTCAAAGAATATGAGGATTCATTTATCACGCAGAGTGACTACCATGCATACAGCACGAGAAATCGTGAACAATTTTGCACACCAGCGCATAGCCTAACCACGTTCGAAAGATCTCCTTTATTTATGGGTATAAAAATATTTAATGTCCTACCTTCTAGAATTAAGAGTCTTAGTTTAATTGCGTTTAAGCGAGAACTTAGAAAGACTTTATTAAGTAATGTTTTTTCGTGTATTTTATGGATTACAAGAATTTTTTGAGCTTCCATTAAGTTAGTGCCAGAATTACCTTTTGTTATTTTGCTGATTTAATTATTTAACTATATTTATATTGCTTATATATGTCAACTTAGTCTAAGCCCTAAATTTATAATGAATGTAATATTTGTTTGTTGTTCTTTTTTTATCTGTTATTTTGGCTGATATAATTTGACTTATCTTATACCTTTGCCAAGGTTTTCAAGATTAATAAATTATTATTATTAAGCAAGAAGGACCATATTTAAAAATTATTTTGAAGTATACAGGGTGACTCGAAGAAAAGTTACACACTAAAGTTGTGAAAAATTAAAAGGAACACCCTACACTAACTTGCCTTTATTTAGTCTGTACTATCAAAATATGCCATAATATACAGGTTATTCCATTGAATTTTTCACAACTTTGGTGTGTAACTTTTCTTTGAGTCATCCTAAATAATTCTGAAATGTGGTCCTTCTGAACCTGTATAAACTTTAAGAAAAAAAATTGAAAATGTTACCACTTTTCGTATATAAACCGACGCGAATATGGTGGCCCACCTTGTATATCATTATCAGCTAAAGTACATTGTTTATCGAAAGTACACAAACAAAATATACCGATGCGTCCTATTGGGAGCTCGGTCAGCTATACTACCTATAATTTAGCAATTTTTTTATAAAACATGCTTTCTTTAGCTTTCTCTGATAAGACTTCTTACAACGTCAAACCTTCAAAATTGTCAGTACTATTAAAGGTATGATTATACCGCAAAAATTAATGTTGCTATCTCTTGATATTATTTCATTATTTACAAGTATTCCTATCGAATTAGTAGTTGATATTTTAAAACAAAAATGGTCTTTAGTTGACCCACATACTACAATTTCTAAAGATAATTTTATATTATGACTACCCTTTGGTTGTAAGAGTTATTTTTCTTTTATGAACAAAATATTATTTACAAATTTTTGGTACACCAATGACTTTTCCAACTAGCCCAATTTTGGCAATGATCGGCATGGATTGTTTACTTTATAATGTTGTACCTAAATTATCATTTAAAATCCCATTCATTTTTAAATATGTTGCTGACATTATTTGTTCCATAATCAAATCTGTTTAAAATAATATGGTAGATATTATTTTAAACAGATTTAATTCTCATAATAATCATTTACAATTTACTACTAAATGAAAAAGGTATATGTTTTTACGTTATTCACCTTTAAGAAGGCAATGAAACCATATTTAGAACGAATTCTAATTTATCCTGAACTCGCATTTGTGTGTCAAATTTTCAATAATAAAAGCTATACAGTTTACCTTATATTTGCTTGGGCATTGCGTAAACATTATAAAGCTAAATTACATGCAAAATGAAGTTTGAAAAGCATGTAGGAATCTTCCGTGAGCTTCGTGTCTAGAAAAAAAAATCAACCCACATTCTACGTAACATTCTTTAACCTATTAAAAAGTTCATATCCCTCTACCATATTAAAATATGTCAACATCCACGGTATATTATCTCATAAAGTCGTCGCAACAGGCTAATACATTTAATAACGTTTTTTTTAATCATATTTTCGACAGATTTTCTTTTAAACTGAAGACGTTCCCGAAATTCCTGCCATTTTTTTTTCTCGCCTGTGCGCGAGAACTCATTACCATAGAACCTTCCCAGTTTCGTCCCTCGACGATCATCTCAAAATCCCATTGTGTCGTTCTGTACCCTGTAAATTGGAATTGTTATCGGTACATCCCCTTCGGCTGTCGCAACGTTTACGGTCGAGTTCCAACGCAGGTGCGGTATCTAACGGTGCTTCTTCGGCGATGAAAAAGTAGGAATTAATGGGTACACGCTCTTTTTTCTTCATTGAAACAACAAAATCGTATTTAACCAGTATACGCCATCAAAATGGAATTGGATAAAATTCTCTTACAGCAGTCGCCATTTTGTTGAAATTTATATAGAAATTCATTAGAATTCATTTTAAAGAGCTTGCCTATTATTCTGTGTGCGGTAAATTAATCTCTAATATTGTTCGTCACCACAAATCAGAAACAAACTAAATGCGCCAGCATTTGCAATATTTTCTTATTTTTAGAAGAGTTCAAGACCAGAAATTACATAGCTACTATATAAGACAAAAGTGTTGCATAAGATTTAGAGATGGTTGTAAGTAAAGAGAAAAAAGTATAGATTATCTATAAACTGTCCCGGCGTAATATAATAAGTACGTGTGGTGCGGGCCTTTTGATGATAAGAAAATAGGAAGTAAAATAATGCCGCAGAATAGACGGGTTGTATTTCGAATTTTTTTCTCTGAGAATGTATTCTGACATAATATTAACATTATTAATTTCATCTTAATAGTAGATTTTGTATTTTTACTAAATATATACATTAATTACGTAGATAGATTTTTGTTATATTTAGTAAAAGATGTAATACAACGCCTGTAATACAAAAAATGTAAATAGTATAGTGCCTAATTTATCCTTTAATGGGTCCTAAAAAATACATAAGTTTGGGCTGCTACAATTCGTTTTGTATGTGTATAATCTTGTAAATGGGCTCTCCCATATCTAGCACAATAGCACAATTAGTTCTTGAAGATCTCGAAAGACATGTAATTACCAATTTAGATTTTAAACCAACTTTTTATAAAAGATATGTAGACGATTGTTTGGTTTGTATTCCGGAAGACAAGATCACACAATTTCATCAGTTCCTCAACGAATTTCATCCGAAATTCCAATTTACGCTCGAAATAGAAAAAAATTACAGTTTAAACTACTTAGATCTTACTTTGATTCGAGAAAATAATAAAATTTTGTCAAAATTATATCATAAACCAACATTTTCTGGTCGTTATTTAAATTTTCATTCTGCCCAACCTTTTGTTTACAAAAAAAATGTTATGTCTGATTTAATCTATAGAGCCATTGTATTAACCAATCCAAAATATAGAAAAGAGGTATTAAACACAGTAAAAATTAATTTACAAAAAAATAACTATCCTTTACCGTTAATTCAAAAAACCATTAAAAATAAAATACATCAACACTATAACACCAAACAAGTCATTAAAATAATAAACACAAATCCAAATACCTTTAAATATGTTAGCATCCCATATGTTCCACAATTATCCGAAAAACTTAACAAAATACTTAACCCGCATAATATAAAACTTGCACATAAAAACCACAATAATTTGAAATTTGGTTTTTCAAAATTAAAAGACAGTATTCCATTACAACACCAAAGTCATGTAGTATACAAAATCCCTTGCAACAATTGTGATGGTGTGTACATAGGACAAATGTCACAACAACTTCACAATAGAATAAAAGGTCACAAATATCAGAATAATCTTACGGCATTAAAAAAAAACACATATTAAATACAGGTCATACTTTCAATTTTAATAGTACAACAATTTTAAATAAAGAAAGCAATTATAAAGCGCGATGCATATTAGAAGTGATTCAAATAAATAAACGTAAAAACTCAATAAATGATAAAACAAAAATAGAAAGTTTATCTAAAATTTATTTAAGGATGTAACCTTCGGCACATTTGAATTCAGTATGCTACACACACATGTTAGTAATGTACTCTGAAAAATAACTTTTTAAAAAATGTAAATTTTAATGTTAAATTTTAAAATGTTTGTATTGTGTTGTTAAATGTTTGTAAGTATAGACTCATCTATAAAATTTAAACTGTTACTAAATATATAAAAAAATTGAATTTTAGAATGTAAAAGGCATTTTCTGAAGACAAAAAAAAAATTGTCGAAACGTTAGAAAAATGGATTAATTAGTATATTTTTCATTAAATTGTGCAAAAAAAACCGCTATCTCAAGAAAGAAAAAAACATAATCTTGTAAATATGTACAAGCTTATCTTTTCAGTTTATAATGGCCTGAAAGTATTCCTGTTAATATGCGAACATTGTTCTTACCCATTCTGTAAACCTCTTCTGGTTATAGGTTCCCAGAAGTATTTTACTTTTCCTGATTCTCTGGGAGATTCTCCCAATAATTAGATTCTTTCTGCTCCATTTCTCTTCTCAGTTTCTTCAGTATTGTAATGCTACTTATCCCGCAAAGGAGTGCAGGCCCAACAAAATGCATTCCAGCCTCTTTTTTGCGAGGTTATCCGTTATCTCGTTTCCTTCCACGCCTGTGAGGCCCGGAACCCACAGCAGGGTTGCTTTATTCCTTTTGCCTAGCTCGTTTAATCACAATCTTGGAGCTGATTTCATGTGAGTTCAGCGCCTTGATGGCTGCTTGACTATCAGACATGATGATAATCTCCTGCTTTCGATAATTTCTATCCATATTGAACTGAACACATCTTTCAATAACGTGTATTTCCGCCTGGAAGATACTTAGGTATTTTACCAAGCTTTCGAAGTACAGTGGAAATCGCTTAACACGAAACTTAAAGGACCGAACTTTTTTTTTTTCGTGTTAAAAGAATTTTGTGTTAAATGAAGCATGCAAAAAGGAACTTACCAACAATCTCGATGACGTCGAATTTTATTAACTCGATTTACTGTTAAATTTACACAACCAGGTACATACCAGATACACGAATTATGTTTCAAAAACACGTAAAGAAAATTATTGCTTATTTTAGAAAAAAATCAGATATTTTTGTTTGCAGTGTCTTTTTGAGCATTAAATTGCTGACAAATTGATCGATATCGTCCATCGTCTTATTCATTTCGCCATTCGAATGCGCATCTAAATAACTGCGCATACTTTTCATGATGTACCACATTTCTGATGTAGTGGAGACAGGAACTGCAAAGTTGACTTCATTTTCAAATTCGTCATCGGAGTCTGCGTCGATGTGATGATTTGAGCTGTGAACGATCTCCAAAATATCTTCGTCTGTCATAATCGGCGCTGTGCACACATTATCATCAACTGCAAGAAAGTCATCCGATGATAATGTAAAGCAGTTTAATAATGTAGACACTTTCCTAAACAATTCATTAAATGCCGGCTTAGTTTCAATATCCGCTGATTCTTGAAGCGCCAAAAAATCTGCATGGCGAAAACAATTTTTAATCGCCTTTGCCGTCACTAAATTCCATGCAGATCGCAACATATATAGTACATCTAATAAATTAATGGAGAAATCTTCGTTTGCTTCAATTGCAAGTAAATATTTTCGAAGCAATTGCGTTCAATAGTAAAATTTCAAGTTTTGTATAATGTCTTGATCACATGGTTGTAAAACACTTGCGGTGTTCGGAGGTAAAAATATAAGCTGTCTAGCTTTTAATTTAATATCGGGGTGTGCCGGACAATTATCTATAATGCGTACAACTTTGCACTTTTCTAGTAAAAATTGTCCAAATTGAGAATCCAATCGGTAAACATACTGGCCACCATCCACGCTATTAGCTGTAACCGACATTGTTCTTACATTTTTAAAACATCGCGGTTTTAAACTTTTCCTAATGAAAATAAGGGGCAGTTTTTCAGATCCATCCGAATTGCATCCCACCAATACCGTAATTCTCTCTTTAGAAATCTTTCCCTCTGAACATAATTGCCCCTTAAACGACAAAGTTTTATTGGGTAAGCAGCGGTAAAATAACCCAGTTTCATCGGCGTTGAAGATATCTTTCGCGTAATATTCTTCAAGTATTGAAGGCAACGTAGATTACAGCCACTCTGTTGTCATAGTTGGTAAAATTCGGTTAGCTTCACCGCAAACATTTTTCAGCACTATGCCATTTCTTTTTTTGAAACGTTCCAACCACCTTGGATTTGCAAAAAATTCAATGTTCATTTGTTTTGCAATTTCATCAACTCTTTCCAGCAATAAAAGTCCTGATATGGGAGCATTCTGAGATCCAGCTTGTTTAAACCAAAGAAGCAACGCAGTTTCTAAATCTTCGTGTTTGGCCGTTCTCATACGTTTTCTCTCTGGCTTGAACATGCTGCACTTAAACGTTGCCGTAATTTGGTCTCTATTTTTAGTTATCGTCGACAAGGTAGAGTTAGCAATGCCAAACTCTTTACAGATTTCTGTTTTTCGACCTCCGTTTTTCATCAACTGCCTTAAGCAATTTGATCTTTATTTTAAGTGAAATAGCGGTTTCTTTTCGTCCTGATTTCTCTGCAATTGTATACGTAAAACTGATTTCAACACACAATTCGCCTACTTCGACACATCCATCACCTAGTTCGTACGTTCATATGTATATTTTATTCATCTGAGGAGCAACATCTTTCCGTGTTAAGCGATTTTTGTTTCGTGTTAAAAGAACAAAAATGTATAAGATTACTTAGCATTTTCTCGGGACCACAGTACTATTATCCTTCTGAGTGCCGAAGAAGCAGCCTCCGCGTCTCCTCAAATTCCGAGAACGGCAAGGCTGCCGGAATTTGTGGAGACGCGGAGGCTACTTCTTCGACACTCAGAAGGATAATGATAATTGCGGCTATCAGCAATAAGGTCTGGGACTTCTTCCCAGATCCTCCCAGAGTAAGGTTTTTGCCATGGTTTTCCCTTACTCCGTGGTCATTGATTTTATATAAGTATATTATATATAATCAGTGTCTTTGGCGAATGCTGGGAGATAACGAAAGTCGTTCCATGGGCGCATTTAATAACAACTGATAGCTGACTGATTTACAGTAGACTCGCGATTATGTGAACTAATCACATTTCACATATTTCATCATTTCTCAAAAGTAGTATTCATATGGTCGCGAGGCTACTGTATTATATTTTTGTTATTAAGAATCACAGGGAAATTATTTAGTTAGAGTAGGATCATTTCAATTGTTATGGAACCCATATAGTACTTAGAATAGGTAGCCTCGTGTAGTACCTTTTTTAGGTGGAGCACGGGGTTGGGATGATTTGTAATAATTTAGTTTTCATAAATAAAGTACGTGTTTTGTGTTAACCGATCTTATATGTTAAGCGTTTTCGCGTTAAATGTTTTCCACTGTACTTGGTTCTAGGTCCGTACATTCCTATTCCAGTTCCCTCTGCCGTTTTGGAGCCATCAGTGTACCATTTGATGGAATTTCTACTCAATTTCAAGATGGTTTTATGACCCCTCTCGCTCTTCTTACTAAGATTTGTGGTGAATTCCTTCACAAAGCTGAATTTTTTGACATGTCATCCCAGAGCATGTCCCAGGTATGATTACCTACCATCAGAAGATTGAGGCCTATGTCTAATCGTTACTTCTGTGACCATTCTGAGCGTGGTTCTTTTTGCAACGCCCTCTACCACAATATGGAGAGGGGTAAGATCCAATACTACCTCAATAGCTGCTGTTGAGCAGATTTTCATCGCCCCAGTTATGCATACGAATACTAATCTTTGCACTTTCGAGAGGTTAATTCTCGCGGTGGCCAGATTACTGATGCATAAGTAATGATATTATTCTCTATAGTGACTCCTAGGTACCGGAAACCAGTTGTTCTATCTTCTATTTCATTTGCAAATATATTCAAAGAATTAAATAATTAAGGATCTACTTATGGCCATAACACTTAAACATTATACCTTATGAATATTTCTTTAATAATAAGTTAGATACTTCCGTACCTGTTGATCGAAATTATCCCACTGCAAACGTATTTTACCCAATTATAATCATTTTGTCGATATATTCAAGCCCCAAACCGCGCTTGAACCCTAAATGTATACACTTAGGATTCAAACCGGCTCCCAAACCGCAATTATTTGACGAGGAGCTATCAATATATAATAAGAGCTCTCGTTGCTTCGTATACGCACGCCGTACACCTGCGTAATAATAAAGTAATTTTACGTTATTATGTACCGGAATGGAGAATGGGGCATAGAATAGCACCGATCGATTGAACGAAAATTAGTGTTGTGGTAACGTTAGCCGTACTAAATAAATAATGCATTGTGCAAAGCTCAATAGGAACGTGTACTGCGTATTGGAGCAACTTAATGCCAACAACCAACCGACCGATCGCCCGCCATTCGTATTGTGCCTAATATTGTGCGGGCGCATTTATGAAAAATTTCCAGTTCGTTTTGGCGACCTGCACCGGATCAACGAGGCACATACGGAGGTATGCAACATTGGGCTTATTGTCCCGTCCGTGCACATTCAATGGCGACTGATTAGTTTCCGCTGGCCTTGTTCCGCGCGGGAACATTCATTTTATAATAGTTCAATAATCGGAAGTGCCCGGATCGGACAGGAGAATTCGAATTCGCAGTCGTAGCTTACGGACGGGTGACAGTTGAACGCCATGAGTATGCCAAGTGCTGCCCTACGTCACACTTGAACGACTGGGTATTGGGCCATTGGAGCAGATTATACTATATTGGAAAATTTATGAAGAACTCACCAGATACATAATTTTATCAATGGAAAATATGAATACACTGAAAAACTGATTTGTTTGACAGTACCTACCAAAACTTGGTTATAGTTACTAAGTAGTTGAGTTAAATATGGGCAAACAATTATTTGTTTACCTGAACCAAATTATCTGGTCATCATACTTTGGTTAAATCTATTACATATATTGCACTGTTTTTCAGAACAAAATGCCCGCGATTTCAAACTTTCAAATGAGGTTAAAGAAGCATCAAAAATATAGAATAGAATTTGGAAATCAGGGCCACCTATCCGTAAATGGCAGAAACTAAATTTGTAAGATAATGTGTTATCGATATATATGTATGTGTAAAAATAGCTATTATCATAACCTACCTTAGTGAGTGGCGATTTTTTTTTTAGAAAACCCTTAAATATTAAAATTCCTAAAATAACTAATATAATGGCCGTTGATATAACTCTAGGGAACCTTACCTCTTTGGTCCTTGGATTTATTAGAAGTGCTAATGTTTTATAAACGTAATGAAGAGCTGAAGGATATTTACAATAATATGGCAACGCGGTTCTGTAATAATATAAGTCTTCCTGCACATAAAACAAGCCTCTACAAGCGTAGCCTACACTTCAGATGCGTAATGTATTATAACGCACTGCCTTCAGATATAAAAAAAAACGCCACAGCATTATGCTCTTACAGAAACTTATTAAAGGCTTATATCAGTAAGTACAGCTTTTATTGTGCAGATGAGTATTTTAACGACGGGTCTCTCTAATTTTGTAATTTTATTATCTAACCTTCAATATACATTTTAAATTTTATTGTTCTTTAACATCATATAACCATGCTTTTAATATGTGACACTAATGTTATGTCTGTGTTCTGTCCAATAGTTCATTACACTTATATTTGAATTTGTAGGTATCACCTATGTTTATATTTTATTTTATATCACATTCTTATTTGTAGTTTGGTACGTTGTATTTACATTTAAATTGTGTCTATGTGCTTTAATAGCTACATTTTATATTGTATTCGGACACTGTCAAAGTTTGCATATTGCAATTTGGCGACAATAAATATTATTATTATTATTTAAACCCAAATTTTGACGTATCGTGAACATAAATTACAAAAATCTAATTTACTGGTTAATACTGTATAATAATATACAATAATATAAGTGAAACTAATTAACTATTTTCTTTTTTAAGTGGGATATACTTGACGAAATACTAACTTGGGTGCGAATAGACACTCTAAAGGCGAGTAGGCAGGTAATTCTCTGGGTCGGGCTGGACGGCCTATTCCGGCGCATAACATGGGATGGTCTTCTAGCCAGGATTCTTCTCAAGAAATTTTATAGGAGATTTTCGACGATAATACAGGTCAAAGTACAGATTTAAATTATTCAGGTGTTATATCTATACTTTTTAGGCGAACGCTTTGTGGAACTTTAATATTTTTGAGACGAGTTCACTAACAAAGGTCGTCTTTCGCGGCCACAAGCAGAATGAAAATTTAAACTAAAATTACCAATAATTTGCTTTCGATTGTTCACTCAGTCAGACCAATATTGAATTCAAAAGGATAACCAGTGTAAATTATATTATATATAACATTACGGTACTGTTATTTACTCTAGATTGAGGGGGCTATATTCCCCTCAATTTTACCGAATAAACATCCTGAAGAATGAAAAATCACCCCAAGCAAAATATAATAAAAATATACCAGGTAAGCTTGAATTAACAAATAAAATAAGTATTGATATTGAAATAATAACAGGTTTTATTCGTATTCCAAATTCCTTTTTATTTAAGATATTTATTGCAACATGTTTCGGCTACATGCCATCTTCAGGCAATAAAACGTCAAGTTTGTTTTACATATAAGATTGATGTGTCAATATTTTTTGTGCATTAAGAGAAATTCTTACGAAATAAAAACTTTGAATCTGATTAACACTACATTAAAAAAAGACATAACGTTAATAAACTAAGAAAAAGACAAACACATTAAAACGCGTAATTTAAAAACTTTCAAACTGTCACATTTGTGACAGTTTGAAAGTCTATTTTATAACATGCGGTGTCTAGACATTGGCATTCGATTCCATCTAAATAGAAAAGAAGTGCATAGGTGGAAATATAGCAATAAACGTGAATGCTTTACTACAATTTATACGCCAAAGACCAGCAAAAAATGACGCTATCAGGTATGAAGCATTATTCGTTACACAAACGAACTATCGGATGAAAATAATCCCCTATTGCATGAACCGAAAGCGAGTGGAATAAATATCAATACGCAGAACCGGCGAACAACTTCAGAGTCCCGATTGTTGTTTATTAGATTTCATCCGTACGTTTGCGTTGCGCTATGGTGCGTGGAGAACTTTCTGATGCAGATACAAAATCGAATTAGGATCCGCTTTGTTTCATATTGTTCAACCGCTTCCAAAGAAAATAATTCGAATACCACTAATCGGTACCGAAATCGGCATGAAATCTCATAAACTTCGTGAAATTAAAATCTGATGTGCACTCCGAATGTAACCTATTTACCAGTGCTATATATCCTAATCCTGTGAAAGCAATATTGCAGATGAATTTTATTGCTTCGTTTAAGAAAGCAATTTCATCTTTCGTCGATGGTTGCTCAAGATGCATGTCACCTTAAAGATGTTTATGGTTTTCCTGATTTAGTTTTATAATTTATAATTAGTTTTATATTGTATATTTGTCATCGAGATCGTGAATCAAAAGTTTCCAAGAACGCCCGAGATAAAGGCTATGCTCTGATAAGCCATTGAAAAGTGCCCCTAGTGTAATAGTAGTACTCATTTGCTTCAATTTCAGCCCGATAGCTTTAGGGGCACTTTTCAATGACATATCGGAGCGGAGCCTCTACACTTTACTTCTTACAGAGCGTAGGTTTTAATAGATTGGAAATATTATCGGCTTATTTTTACATGTTTAGTACCCAGAAAGGCACATTATATTTTCGCAATTTATAAATCGAAAGAAATTGTTCTATATTCATACAGAGTTGCGGGATGAACTTGGAGGAAATTCAATGAAAGATACATCCATTTATAGCTACAAATTCAGAAAAGTTGAAACACTAATAGTGTTTGATTAAGCCTGGCCCTGTAGACAAGTAATAAAAGTGTCTTGAAGAGGCATATCTCGTAAGGTTGGACAAATTTTCTTGAAAATAATAATTATTTTTTCTGTTTTTTTGAATTTTAGCAAACCTATTGGAGGCAAGCATCTTTCATTGCATTCCTAACAAGCTCCTCCCACAGTTCTTCGTATTCTCCATGAATATAGAATAAATTCAAGATATACAGATTAAAATAAACTTCTTTAATATTGTCCATCATTTGGTATTTGGTTTACAAATTGAGGATTAAACGTATAGATAAGAATGATTATAACAATAGTATATACTGCCAACAATAATTTCTAATAATGCCAAAATCATAGCATAATATCTTATATAGGTGAAAATTTATCGGCCATTTAAAAAGTGTATATAATGAATAAAATAAAATTTACAAAAACAAAATTATTAAAGACGAGTACAAAGACGTGAATGTTACAGCAAATCGGTCTAGATTTTAATTCTACATCCAACAATATAAAAATATACAAGCCGTTGTATTTGAAAAAAAAATAATTTTTACAATTTTCAATACTTTTTACTACGTTTTGGTGAAAGAACAATGTATTTTTAAAACGTGAAACCTCTAGCACTCAAAGCAAGTGAAATTTAATCAATTACGTGCAACAGGATATTTGTCAAAATTTTTAAAAAAATCGTGATATCTTATAGAAACAGCTGAAGATAGGTTTGGGAAACGTTGGTTATAATCCATATAGAATTTTATGTTGAATTCAAAAATATAATGATTTATAACCTAAGAAGACACAAAACAGAAATCAACAATAAATACATATATTTTTTTATGAGAATCAAATATAGCCTTTTAGATCTAAAGACATTGTTTTAATTATTTATTTATTAAGTATCAGTAAAACACATGTTTACAGATATATACTTATACAACTGAGGATAACTACATTACCGACTAAAAATATATAATTATATTACACTATTAAAAAATAGATGACGTTGTTATTTTCTATACATATTCAGTATGAATTTAAAAAAACGGCTTATTTGAGCAAATTGTATTGCTCACACACAAGAGTTGTTAAGTATACCTCCGTAAAAAATTATAAGTGAACCTCAATGAAAATTAATATTGCAACTGTCATCATTGTTTTTAACTTTAAATTCAACATTTAAATTAAAATTATACGCTTAACAAATGTAGTTGAAAGGATGGATAAAATGTTATGTGTTTATATGTGGTTAACTAGACGGAAAATGAGCCTATGTGTTGAGAATACAATGTATTCTTCTTGTACAGTGAATTTTTTATCCTTAAATCGGTAAAAGCATGTTTGTTAGTAGCTGCTAGATACAGTTTATTTACCATAACAGACGAGGTACGTCATTAATTGCAAATTCGGGCCATGCAATACCATATTATTAAAATAACCAACTAACATATACCTTATTCATGTTCAATTAAAGATACTATGTTGGTGCCTACTGCTTTTTAAATTGCATGCTTTTCACATCTTCCCAATGTATTCCCATCAATTTAGTTATTGCTGTCAACTGTCAAAGGGTTATATTCCGCATTTGCAGTAAAGTGTGGGAATTTGCGTTTATACTTGGTATATATTTATTTAAAATAAGTAGTTATTACAACTAAACCATACCGAAACCATTGTGTAAACAATCGAAGGAGTTAATGGTCTCATTAATCGTGTATTTCGACGCAGAACGCGAAAACCACGGGCCATTAGTCTCGTTAACTTTCGTGCGAGGAGTATAAAATCCATATATTTTTAATGTCATATTCTTTACAGTATTTCGTTTTTAGAGAGTAACCAGTACTCTAAACATTCATGTTGCAAACATAAGCAAAATTTCATCCATGAGTAAACAAGGAATTACATCCACTAACAAAACTAAACTAAAAATGCATACGAAATAAATGTTGTAAAAATTGATTATTCTACTCATTGTCAATGTGCTATTGGAAACAGAATTGATGACATGTACGAAAACAGTGAGTATATACAAATATTATTTACAGAAGTGGTTCTTTCATACACATTTTTCAGACTAATACAACACATTAAACATTTTGAACAGTGTTCTTAAAGAAAAAGACATTTTCCATGGTTGAAACACATTGTTGTGGTAGATATTATTTGTTTTCAAAGAAAAGGAAGTTTGTTACGAAACTATGAATGAAATATGGCAGATTGGAGGATGCATACAATTGTATAAAGCGGATTGAATTAAATTAGTCTGGAAATTTGACGTACTTAGTGTATAACATATTGCAAACGAAATTCAGAAGTAGTAAATTAGAGAGATTGGTTTGGATAGAGAAGAAACTTGCATACTAATCGTTACTGTGAATACTTTAAGCGATAATGGTCTCGATTAAATTTTATTGTACTCACTTGTGCTTTTTTGTTATTTTTCCACTGCTCTCATGAACATACTTTAGATCCTGATTTTCAAAAACAATTATCACTAATATTAACGGTAAATGTTATTTTGAAGAGTATATTTATTCACCTGTCAAAAGTGTTTGACAGTTAAATAACCTAACGGTTTGTTTACGTTTTGATGAACAGAAAATTTGCAACACGGTCTGTTGCAGTACATGAACTATATATAAATGTTCCTAGTATTAATATATAGTAAAGTAAAATAGTGATATACAATAACATAAAATAGTTAAGTAACATCCACAATTATACACCAAACTAATCCATTTCTATTTACAATGTAACATAAACTTAAATGCTTACAAACATTACGATACTAAATATGTTTACGTTTTTCCAAACTCTCTAACTCTCTCTCCTAATAAAGGATAATTTATTTATTTATTCGTTTACCAACCGTTCACACTAACAAAACATCGCCTTTGTTTATGGACATTCGCGCGTTCACCACGATCAATTGTATTTCAGTTCATGCTAAAACCAAAAACACACTTATAGCGTGGCTTTAGCGGAAGTTTAATCTCAGTTCAAGCGTCCACGCAGGCAGGGGATAACAATTTGTACTTATCTATGGTACGCTATGTATGTACACATGTGTTATACGCACATACACGATTCCGACGTATTCGCTTCGATTTATTAACGTTGCGGATTTGCAAATTTCGTGTATCAACGCCGCCAATTCCGTGGCAAAGTGGAGATACGTTCGTACGAATCCAGTGTGTACCTATGCAGGTAAAATAAATCCATGACGAATGTTGCAAACAGGACTGTTTTGAAATTGCGACGGATACGATCAAAAGCCCTTGTCGTGCTTGCTTTTTTGATTGTAAAGGTTTTTTTGTTTATTAATTCATCGAGCGCGAGATATGGACAACGCATATTGGCTAAAAAATATAAAACGGCATATGTTAAAACACAATAGAAAGAGAGTCACTATTTAAATGAATAAGTAAAACCATTTCACTTGATATTTCATTTCTTATTACCTCAATACACACAAATGAGCTCCCTCAATACACACAAATAAATATCCATAATAGAGGTCAGACTTAAATAATTGATAAGCTCAAGACATCAAAAGCCCCTGTAAAATCAAAGCAAACGCCAAACGCCAGATTTTTCTTATCTACCTTGCATCACATATTTTAGTAACCACAATTCATATCGAAAACGTCAGAAGTAATATTACATGCTAAAAGATGAATAAGTGCCAGAAAATAGTTACAAGTAGTATAATAATCATTTAAAATTCATGTCCGATCATTCCGCGCTACGTGAGATTTTATTAATTCAGGACAATTGTTTCGGGAACATGTGGGCTCCCATTATCAACCGAAGACCGAATGAATTAAGCAAAAATAAGAAAAGATCTACTACCTAAACATGCAAAGTTATCTTTCTTAAAAAAGAAAACAAATTTGCAAGTGCTTGTTCTACGCCTACTGGATCCTTCTAAATAGCAAGAATCAGCATCTAATGTGAATCATTTTATCCCGATAAATCCTTCAAACGGGATGTAACTTCCCGATTCAATAAGTTTTTTTTCATATACAACGTTTGTATAAATTGTCGCAAAAGCTATACGCAGCGACATTCTTCCTTCGTTTCTGAATCTAAAATCTAAATGGTAAAATATGGGTACTATGCTTCATGCGTCTTCAGGAGCCACTGGAAAGTAACATACATTTGGCACCGCTGTAGTCGCATACTACCGTAATGGTAGTTACAATACTTGTCAAAATTGACAGACCAGAATTACAAATGACAAATTGGATAACACAAATGATAAATAGGGAAAAGCAATAAGAAAGCTTTATTTAAACAGAATTAGTAGTTTTGATTTTTCGAACGCATCTCTTGTAATAAATTAGCGACACTATTACCTACGCATATATTCAAATTGATATCCGTCTGTTTGTAAACACATTTGCAATCTACGAGGTATTGTCTGTATTACTTGTTCAAGCCTTTCCGGTGTAATTTCTAATACTGCCGCGTTAATTCGTCCTATAACTTCGTCAGCGTCTTGTGGAGGTGTTGCGTAAACTTTCACCTTTATGAAACCCCAAACAAAAAAGTCTAAAGGATTTAGGTCGGGAGACCTTGCAGGCCATAAGATAGGACCACCGCGACCAATCCACCTGTTAGGGAAACGTTCACCCAACCACTCTCTCACATTACGAGAAAAATGCGCCGGAGTTCCATCATGCATGTAAAACATATTACGGCGTATATTCAATGGCATCTCGTCAATAACTTGTTCTAATACATTTAAATACACGTTGGCACCAAGTCGATTTATTATATTTATACGGTGATCTATTATACCCAGCCAAACATTAACTGAAAACTTTCTTTGGTGACCGTATTCCCGAAACGCATAAGGATTTTCATCTGCCCAATGGTGAAAATTATGGGTATTGAGTATACCATCTCTGGTAAACATAGACTCGTCGGTCCAAAGAACACCTCTTAAAAAGTCTTCTTGAATCCTATTTAAGATACTATGATAAAAGTTTAAACGGTGTATGTTATCGTTTTCATAGAGCGACTGCACCTTAGTTATATGGTATAGATAAAGAAGGTTTTCACGTAGAACCAAATGAACGGTCTTATTACTGCGGATATTGAATGTGGACGCCAACTGTCGAGTACTGACGGAGGGACCTTCATGTACTGAGTCTAGAATTTCCTCTTTCAGTTGTAATGTACGCCATTGTCTAGGTCGACCAGCGTTGGCATTTCTTTCCTTAAAGGAACCAGTTTCACGTAGACGCTGGTCCAGCCGTCGAAATACGATTTCAGTAGGATGTCTCCGGTTTGGAAAACGTATGCGATATTCCTGTTCTGCCATGTTAGCATTTCCATTACAAAAACCGTATACCATATACATATCGGCATATTCATTAAATGTAAAAACCATTGTAAATAAACAAAACAATAATACGAGAACGATAAAAACACTGAAACAGAAAAACTAATTAAGAGAATACGAGTAATCACGAAAAAGAGCAGAGCTTGCATAAAATTGAACACTTCAGATTAATGTCAAAATTTGACAGTAATGGTTTTGATTGAAATCAAATTAGAATACAAAGTCATTGTCCTACAATGTTGCCAAATGTGTTTTCATGAGAGGATGCTTATGAAGAAATGTTGAAACCAGGCTCTAAAATCAAAAAGAAACTGTTTACGAAAAAACAGGAATAAGAAATCGTCTAAATTCAAAATTGCAGCTTTCTATACCGACAAATAACGAACACAAACGCTTATTAAGGAACTAAAAAACCGAACTTCAAGAACCTCGTGAAGACTTATGAAGCATAGTACAATATGTTACCATTTAGATTTTCGATTTAGAAACGAACGAAGTATGTCGCTACGTGTAGCTTTTGCGACATTTTATACACACGTTGTATATGGCTTCGTATGCACCTAATTCTTTAGTAAAAGATTATACATTCTTCACTAATTCAGGGTGTTCTATATCAATTTTATATCCGGTATCATTTATATGTTGCGCAACGCTGAATGATTCGAGTCTCCCATAGCCATAACTTGCTATGTGTTCCTGGAACCTAGTTCCGATTGCACGCTTTGTTTGTCCAATGTAAACATTGTTACACTCACTACAACCATTTTTGTAAATGTTATTACGGTTCAATTTGAACTTAGCGCATTTTTCCGTCGAATTTAAGTAACTCCAATAAGAACGGAGGCGCGCCGGAAAGTAGTTGCGCATCCCCGACTTAGCCAATCAGCGTATGATATTTGATTTCCGGGATAGCAGTGTCCTTCTGTCCTCACCACTTTTCAGACAACTTTGGTCGCGTATAGATATATAGTCATTTCGGCCCTTTTCGATTCATAGAATTTGTTGTGTTTTGTGAAGTTTTGGATTAAGAATATTACCTCATTTGAAGCGATATTAGTTTCGATCAATTCGCTTCATCAGTCCTTGTGAGGATTAAGAAGAGCTGATTTGTAAAATATCACCGACAAGTTAGGACGCCATTTTTCTTTTCATTCTAGTTAATTCACTCTTTGGATAAGGTATTTATTTCATTTTATAGACCTCTATTCTGAGTCAAATTCAATAGCTTCAAAATTTATTTCTTTTATTTAATCTAAGACAGTGTCTAGTTATTTTATTTAAATATCTTTCACTATTGGTTTTAATACCAAATATTGCAGTCATTTTGCACTTACGTAGTGCTGTGTACTGACTGAGTTTGAAAATGCAAAATGAATTAAATTAGATTAGCTAACTCAACGGAAAAAAATCTTTAAAGAGCGCAAAAGAACAATTAATCTCAGAGTTACCCTCGCGAATTAAAACTTGAATTTAACCATGACAAGTAAATTGTGAGTGAATGAAAACTGACTTTCTTAATTACCCCAAAACTTGAAAAGGTTTAATTTAAAATAAAAGAAGAGAAATTTAAACCAACGAAGACAATTAACAATCAAAATTTTATTACGTTAAAAAAAAACAAGTTAATTACAATTTGCAGAAAAAAAAAAACCGTGAACAGAGGGTTCTGGTCTAAATCAAAAACTGCAACTGATTCTAAATTAAAATAGGGCAATGCTATTTCCTAAATCAAAGCAAAAGGTAAAGTTGTCCAGGAAGATAATCCAATATCTTTCAAATCAATCCGCGTGGTACCAAATTAAAATAAAATAAATTCGTGGAACACTAAAAATTTACAAAATTGAAAACTAAAAGCAAGCACAATGCTTCTATTCACCCAAACCGAGGTGATTAATAAAATAAAAATGAATCAGCAAACAAGACAACGGAAAAATTAATTCTTTAAAATTATAATGAGAGAATTAAAACTAAAATCTATCTTCCTGCACGAAATAATAAATGATCTTATGATCTCTATAATGTGTACACAACAATATAATAACAATTATTATTAAGGGAGTTCCTTGATGGACGAAATATATTCAAATTATGCGAATCAAATTAAGATATCAAAAGTATTAACAAAATGGCAGCAAACAAATTAAACAAAACATGTACTCACGCTGACAGTCGACCAAGGAACTGAGTGACAAGGTAGAACAGTCGTATATATATACATAAAAATCCTACTCACGCGCTACGTCTAACGCAACGCACAAAATCAGTCCGCCAACGGACAAAATCTCAAAACATAACAACATAAACTATACAAGCGAACGCTATACATTTTAAAGAGTGAAATTAATTTAAAACAACTGAACACTTAAATAAATAAATTATACAATTAACCCTTTAACTAAAATTTATACGAAACAATGATTCAGCAGTTTTAAGCAAATAAGGCAACTTAAAATACACTCGCGAAATGTGGGTTGCCACAGCAGTAGTCGTAATAATTTAACAACTTACTTTAAATCGCATGAAATTTAATTTGTAAACCAACAGGAATTCCTTGCGATCAATGGTATTTAAAAATGTATTCTAATAACATTTTCTGAGAACCACATCTCATGAGTACGTACATGTATAACGTTTTATTAATTTATCGTTCAGAAAAAAGTCCATAAATTAATTGCTAAATTTTACAAAATTTTGTCAACTTTTGATAACCATCAAGTTCTTTTTCTTTACATTGTCAAAATTCCATCATATACTAGGCCTGCATATTATTACAATTCGTTACTATATAAAGTCAACCCAAATTTACTTTGCTTTTACTTGAAATCGAACCTTGTTGAATTTATGTGTGAGCTTTATTACCTTTATTATTACGATTAATTGGAATCTAATTTAACGGACTTTGGCAAACTTTGCGGTAACCTATCTCCTTTATCTGCGAACTTAGTGTCATTAGGTTCTTGGCACTTCGTTGTTAAATTTTGTATGCTTCGGTACTTTATTCAAGCCTTGGCGCCCACATACCGAGATTTAAACCAATAACCCGGGGTAGCCCACCCCCATCTCAATTGAGCAGCGTCGTCAGCATACTGCTCTTACTAAAGTAGATACACCGTCAACGGAAATTAGTCCTGCTATTGAGCGAAGAATTAGCATTTCGAGTCAACCACAGATAGGTGATCTCGTGGATTACCCACAGCTCACGCTTTTTGTTTTGGATGCGTTTAGGTTTAGTATTCAAGACTTTCGGTAATTATAGCTTACAGTTCACGGCGGTATCGGTGTCCGATCTTTCACTAAGATGAGATTTACTTTTCGCGTTTGAAATACGATGGAAAGATAACACTGCGTGACACGATTTTCGTACCTGAAAAACTGATTACTATTATGGTTTTCAATTAGCTACAATATGTAAGCAGTGGATGTTTTTTGTTTCTATCACGTCTTGTTTTTGAAGTATACACTGATGGTGTACTGATGGCATTAGATAGGCTATGCCGATTCTGGCACAAAATCTTGGGATTTTCAATGGGAGTAGAGTTCACATTTTGTCCCCTCATAGATACAATATGCATATTTACATGTCACTTCGTGCTTGTAGCATCAGATTGAAATATTCAACCTGATATACATACTGGATGTCCAGCCTAAGATTCAGCGGTCCATAGCCGATGTATTATTGCTTTTTTGGAAAAATGTTTCAAATAAATATTGGCTGGAATTATATTCTACACATTTTAAAATTAGTTTCAGTAGTGACGGACTTCCGGTTGTACCGGAAGTAGATACTTTATTATTTTAAATGGAACACCCTGTATATTACTGTATTTTTGGATTCCCTGTTAAATTTAAATAACAATACGTTAGGCATACATTGGGGCTAAGTTGTACCGTTTCCGAATTACATGACGTTTTTTCAAAAAAAAAAATTACATTTGCAATGTCTGCCGTGTTTGCAAATATCTCCGGAAATACGAAAGTTAGAAAGATGCGGTTTGCAGTGTTCGTTTAATTATGAAACAGCACACGTCTTTTATTTTAAAATTGTTGCGTTCACATTACAGAATTATTAAATAGGGCTCTGTAATTTTCGAACTCTAAAATCATGGATAACTTGATTTTTTGTTAAATTGAATGGTATAGCAATTTTTACACGAATGGATGTAAAATGATGATTGTGATGATGATTTTCTTTCGATTTTATACGAGTGTCATTGTGTCTATCTCCAAAGATTTTGGAGATATTCGCGATTTTTCAGTTTTTCATGATAGATACGTATTGCGAAGCGCCGGCCACCTTCCCCTCGCATTTCACCAGGCTTGGAACTAATTAACAAAACAAAATAAGTTTTGTCGTTAGTTTTAATTTTTTGTCGTTAATTTTATCGAATTATTGATAATTAAATAAAGCAATGTGTATATTTTTTAAGTTTTCTTACCAATAATTATTAGTTACTGTACCCAAAAAACACTACGTCATAGAAAAAAACGTACATAGGTGTTTTTATTAAGCGATTAGTAAAATAAATAAACAGGAAAAATTGAAGTGGGTACTTAATTTTTTTCTTAATTTGTAACGTAGTGTAATTTAACATTGAATGTTGAAATATTAAGGAATTTTAATTTTTGTACAAAAGATGGCAAATTTATTATAATTGAATTATAAAATCTGGTATATTTTTACACATACTTCACTGTAAATTTCGCTAGCATAGCTTAAATATTTCCTGAGTATTTGAAACATAAAAATTAGGTTAGATTTTTACAAAATTCAGATTATTAAAAAAAAACTTTAAGGTTCAGGTATTACAAACCTTATTAAAGAGACACTTATTTTGATTATAAAATCGAAAAATGCAATAATATACAGGAGGTTCCATTAAAAAACATAACTTTGATACCTTTAAGGCTTTTGGAACACCCCATGTAATATGAGAATAATTCTAAAAAGTAACCGTAATAGACCCCCATACATCTCAATACTGAAACTTTTTGAATGTCGCGTATTTTTGTCACAATATTCCGTGCCGTATAATGTGAATAACCCTGCTAAGAGGTGCTCGTATTCCTTGGAAACTAGTCACTCATTAAGTTTATTTACCGGTACTGTCTAAAGATATATGCTGAAAATTTCATCAGTAACTTCAGTTCATTCATGAATGGAAGGTAGCATCTGTCTAATTCATTATTTTTACTTTGTTAATACGTCCGTTATTTTCCCGAGATTTTAATCGTATTAACTGCATGAAAGAACAAACCCCGTCGCTATAAAATATTGACGCCATTTACGACCCATAAATCAAGCGGCTACGCTTTATAAACTCGACTTTAATATATTTAATATATTACATTCCCCGAAGAGAAGTAAAATATAAGCGTTATTGTTATAGCAGCACTAAAAATAAAAAGCATGTTGATCAAGATTTTTTACTATACACGTATATTAAATTTACGACTCAACTTAAAAGCTGCTTGCTATTAAAGTTTTATTTTTATCTAAGGCGAGATTTATTCAAAAATAGTTTATAAATCCAAAGAATATTATTTCGTAGAATCTGCATAAAACAGCCCTTTTTCTCTTGTTAATTTTCCCTACAGCTGATTTTCCAATTCCCAGATCAAATCGACGTTATAGATAACTGACTATTGGTAACTGTAAAACGCAAATATTTTACTTACTAATCTCGCTTTTCAGCTATAGTCACATTAATTTCCCAAATAAAAGATCTCAGGAAAAGCTTCAAAGCACTGGCTACGGTTGATACTTTTCCTGTGTCGTCCATTTATTAAGGGGCCTCTAATGGTGTGACATTAATACATTTTTATGCGGAGTCGTTAAGTGTATAGCCCTGCTTTCGTCGTTGAAAGGAAAAGTTGGGAACGAAAAGAAATGAAATATTGCACAATCAATAACGGAGGAAGGAAAATTAAAAGCGATGCTCAAAACCCAATTAAGAATAAGCCGCTAATTCCTTCTCCATGTGTAACTGATAAATGATACCATATTGCCTCAAGAAAATGCTTTACCAAGGTTTGTTAAGCTTTACATATCGTCTAATTAAATATCTAACATGACTATGGTGTAATATTAGGTCGGTTTTGAATTATTTCTTCAGTAAATAGAGTTAATAATCGCTTGAAAAAAGTCTGTATATGTCAAATTCTCGATGCATTTGTGGCAAATTACATAGCAGGACTTAATTCTACTAAAGTAAATAATTTGAACTTCTAAATCACTTACATTCTTATTCAGAATAATTCGGTACTTTTAACTTTTTACTTAAAAAAAAATGTTGCTTCGAAACGTTGAACCGTATCACCAATAGTATTAGAATTAGGAATGCGACTTTTAGAATAGTTAATTAAATTCAATTCATTATTATATTAATTAAAATAAATACCTAATTATTCCCACGGAATTACCACCGTAAAATTATTTTATCATAAGTGCTTTCTCCATCGTCATATGAATGATCCATTTCTGAATTATTTAACTAGAACGCGTTTTAGATATGTATTAGGCAAGATTTCTCATATATCGATATGTAAGATAAAGATCTACAAAGCCAAAGAATTCATCAATATTCTTTTCCACTTATAACAAACAAGAAACATCTAGCCTTCTTTTTGCTCTTCACTTTAAACATCGCTTTCTTTAATTTTGCTCCTCCGACATCATTTGCTTCCTCTCTTCCCCGTCTCTACCGTACATAAATTGCGAAGAATTCATGCAACATTTCTATTTCGATTCCATCTCAATTATTTCCTCCATTTATCCCTTTATTTTACAATATCTAGCTCTTAAGTTTCTCCCACATTGAGAGCCAAAAATGTTATATGTATTACGATTTTTAACCAATAAAAATTAGTCCGAATAATGCTTTATTTGACATAATGATTACAACACAATTATTTGACATCTAATCGAAAAAACCAAAAACAAATATAAAATATGCTCATACGATATGAATTCAACGCCTCGAATGCCTTGTCAATACTTTTTTTAATTTTAATGTCGTTATATCTGTTTCTTTGTTTTTCTGCAATTTGTGACAAATAATGCTGCTTGTTGTATACAGCTTCTAGGCTCTAACTTTAACTTTTGTAATAGCTCTATTATCAATGAGTATAGTATATCTATCTATACTCATTGATTTTGCGTCTTGCTAAGATTACCTTGTTTGGTATTTTTTATGACAAATCAATGAGATATCGCAGTAAATAGACGAAATTTTAATTTCTTCTTTTTTTTGGTTTCTTAGGTCGTAAATATGGAAATAAACATTAATAACAACGTTTCGCTTTATTTTCAAAAGCTTTTTCAAGTGTACATATAAAAAAAAAACAAGGTGCAAATAGTGTAAATTATAAAATTATAATTTTTTATATGTAGGTATACTTGAAAACGTTTTTGAAAATAAAGTGAAACATTGTTATTAATATACATTTCCATATTTACGACCTAAAAAAACCAAGGAAAAGAAGAAATTAAAAACTATGTAAATGGTCAAGAAAAAAAAAGCTTTAAAAATAGATTTTAATAAAAAAAAAATTTAATTTTCCGTATTTTCCTCAACTAAACCTGAATAATCCCAGTTTTTCTGCGCTTTGATTTTGTAAAAAAGATTGGTAAATCTACGTATCTCTCTTAGTAATTAAATATGTAAGGTAGTTCTTGCATTGCTTTTGCCTTATATATATTATTTCTTTACGTTTTAATAAATCGACAAATTTGTTTGTTGTCGCATTCCTCATCTTATTTAAGGTTCTTCCAACTCTACGCTGTTTAACTCATTTCTAGTTTCAGCATCATTTGATTAAATCTGATATATCAAACTTACAGTTCCAATTCTTCTTCAATCTTTCACTAAAAGCCTCTACTTGCCTCTTCATCATATTCATTATCAGCTTTCCTTCCTTTTCCTTCGTGAATTATAAACTTCCCATTTATACACTTATTGTATAAAAATATAATTTGAACATCAAAATCATATGTAAAAGTGTTAGCCAAATCATCAGCATTATTCCTCTTTTTCCTCTGGTTGTGCTCGTTTCCCTGCGTTTGTAATTTTTCCTCCGCTTCTTATTTTATCACAGAAAGAACCCTTAACTTCAAATCCTGAGTTTATTCCTTATATCATTCACTTCGTGCACCAATTGGACGATTTGCTTTTCCTCTTCCAACCTATCAATCAAATTTGACCTTATCCAACAAAATAATTTGTTTACATGGTGGCAAACAAATTTTCATTTCAAACCAGAAAATAATTTTGCTCAAATAATTTAATAATGTTAGCCTAAATTTTACGCAAAATTTCGAATCATTTCAGTTAATTCAAATATAAATTATGCTTCAACTTCTCAAAATTGAAATATTCCATTTAATAGCTAGAAGTACTTTGTTTTAAATAAAAGAATTCTATTGCCTTAACAACACGCCGCGATTATTTTTGATTGATTTAAAATGAATTGGTATTTAAAAAAAAAACATGTCCATATCTATGGTATAGAGAAGTCATGTGGTTAAGATGTAAATGAAGGAAGTCATCCTTTCAATGATTACGGCTTAGATGTTTATCGGTAAATATGCCAGATTAATATGTTATCATCGTATTTGTGCTGTTACTGAAACGAAATAGGAGAAGCGCCATCTATGTGGAAATTATTGTACTTTGTCATATTATATACTATATAATGAGAAAACCGCTATATGAAAATATAATACTTCGATATTTTACTTTAATGTAAATACTTAGTTAAATTAACAAATGCTTTGCTTGTTTTAGATTCGTTCGAACTTATAGTTCGAGAACCGTTCTCGAATTTGAAATTTTGGATATAGTACGCATGACAGTTCAAGTTCCAAAATAATTCTGAAATTGACGGTTCGAACAGATTTAACCCTACGTAAAATTTCAAATTCGCACCATGTTTACAGTGGATAAATAACCACAATCATATAACTTTTTCCTTGTTGTTGTATCATACATTTTATATTTATTTGTTTATCATAATGGTAATTACAGAAAATGAAAATGTAGAAGGTAAGTTTTAAAGAAATAATAATTAGAAGATGAAATAAATTCTGTTGCAGAAATAATGTTGGTGATCAATAAGAACAAGGGAAATGTGAAATGGGGCATCAATAGTACAAAAGCGCTAATAGAATTGTATAAACAAAATAGGGATGAAGTTGGGACGAAAGAAATTCGGAGTATGAGAACGTTGTGGGATGAAATTGCATTACATATGTAAAAATACAATGACCAATTATTCTCACCACAGAATTATGAAAATAAGTGGAAAGTCTTAGAACGTAGTTATAAAAAAAATGTGGGTGATTAAATAAAACTGGAAGGAGTCGAAAGACGTTCAAATTCTACAAAGAACAGTTAGAAATATATGGAGCCAAGAATAATGTGCATCCACAGCTGCTGGTGACTGCTGATGAAGTAATACAGCTAAAAGTTATTGTAATTCTCAGGGGCAGTATTATATTTTCTTCTATCTTTGTGATATAACAAATAATAATATAATAATAATAAGTCTTAAATAATAGTAAATAGTAAATAGTCTTTATTTTGTATTTATGCATCTATAACCATATATAAATAATGAAATAAAAATATGTAGAATAGATAATAGATATACATACATATATTCACCTAGAGCTACTTCATTTGACCTATATCGAAACGGCCCTGAACATCACGGAAGGATGCACTCTGATGGCTAACGAATCACAAATTTCCTTTTCATAGCGTCCACTACTACCACCTTTGTAAAAGTGTTCATCTTCGTACTGTCTCCATAAGTTATTGAATGTGATGCAAGTTAATCAATGATCAACTTACGTCCCATTTAAACAAACATCATATTTTGCCCACTACACAGAGTGGATTTAGAGCCGGTTTTAGTTGTGCAACTGCAACTTTTAAATTAATTGATACATAATTCGTGAGTTGATCGTGGAAATTAACAGTTTTGTTCTTTACTTGTTACTCCAAGCCTTTACACTATCAGTCATAAGTTGTGTCTCGGTCCTGCATATTATAGGTTGGACAGTGACGCTGTTGCCCTTTTGGTTAGTTATGTGATAAATAGACAGCAACTGGTTTAGTTTGGATGGGTTGAGTCTGAGTTTGGCTGACCCTTGACTTCTGGTGTTCCGCAGGTTCTGTTCTTAGACCCCTGTTGTATACCATTTATACATCTCAGCTTCATAAGGCTTTGAAATACTGTAAATATCACTTTTATGCTGATGACTACGCAGCTTTACTATTCTTTTCACGTAGCAGTATGGTTAGATGCTTTTAACTTAAATTCCGACTTGGAAAGTTTGGTTTCACTTTCGGCTGACCATGCATTGATATTAATCTTCCAGACGAATTAATTCTCTTTGCCCACAAATAAAAAACAGCATTTCTTATGTGACTAAAGTATATGTTGACGGAGCAGAATAATTTTAGTTCATTCTGTCAAAATTAGGTGTTTTATGGTGAGAACTAAATTTTATGATACATAAACAATCAC